>CM026404.1:56488607-56655361 GCA_014843695.1 Archivesica marissinica | reverse complement strand
TACGACATACATTAACCCTTTCCCTCATAGAAGCACCTCTTGACACCATTATCAATACGACATACATTAACCCTTTCCCTCATAGAAGCACCTCTTGACACCATTATCAATACGACATACATTAACCCTTTCCCTCATAGAAGCACCTCTTGACGCCATTATCAATACGACATACATTAACCCTTTCCCTCATAGAAGCACCTCTTGACGCCATTATCAATACGACATACATTAACCCTTTCCCTCATAGAAGCACCTCTTGACGCCATTATCAATACGACATACATTAACCCTTTCCCTCATAGAAGCACCTCTTGACGCCATTATCAATACGACATACATTAACCCTTTCCCTCATAGAAGCACCTCTTGACGCCATTATCAATACGACATACATTAACCCTTTCCCTCATAGAAGCACCTCTTGACGCCATTATCAATACGACATACATTAACCCTTTCCCTCATAGAAGCACCTCTTGACGCCATTATCAATACGACATACATTAACCCTTTCCCTCATAGAAGCACCTCTTGACGCCATTATCAATACGACATACATTAACCCTTTCCCTCATAGAAGCACCTCTTGACGCCATTATCAATACGACATACATTAACCCTTTCCCTCATAGAAGCACCTCTTGACGCCATTATCAAACACATACATTACCCTTTCCCTCATAGAAGCACCTCTTGACGCCATTATCAATACGACATACATTAACCCTTTCCCTCATAGAAGCACCTCTTGACGCCATTATCAATACGACATACATTAACCCTTTCCCTCATAGAAGCACCTCTTGACGCCATTATCAATACGACATACATTAACCCTTTCCCTCATAGAAGCACCTCTTGACGCCATTATCATACGACATACATTAACCCTTTCCCTCATAGAAGCACCTCTTGACGCCATTATCAATACGACATACATTAACCCTTTCCCTCATAGAAGCACCTCTTGACGCCATTATCAATACGACATACATTAACCCTTTCCCTCATAGAAGCACCTCTTGACGCCATTATCAAACATACATAACCCTTCCCTCATAGAAGCACCTCTTGACGCCATTATCAATACGACATACATTAACCCTTTCCCTCATAGAAGCACCTCTTGACGCCATTATCAATACGACATACATTAACCCTTTCCCTCATAGAAGCACCTCTTGACGCCATTATCAATACGACATACATTAACCCTTTCCCTCATAGAAGCACCTCTTGACGCCATTATCAATACGACATACATTAACCCTTTCCCTCATAGAAGCACCTCTTGACGCCATTATCAATACGACATACATTAACCCTTTCCCTCATAGAAGCACCTCTTGACGCCATTATCAATACCACATACATTAACCCTTTCCCTCATAGAAGCACCTCTTGACGCCATTATCAATACCACATACATTAACCCTTTCCCTCATAGAAGCACCTCTTGACGCCATTATCAATACCACATACATTAACCCTTTCCCTCATAGAAGCACCTCTTGACGCCATTATCAATACCACATACATTAACCCTTTCCCTCATAGAAGCACCTCTTGACGCCATTATCAATACCACATACATTAACCCTTTCCCTCATAGAAGCACCTCTTGACGCCATTATCAATACCACATACATTAACCCTTTCCCTCATAGAAGCACCTCTTGACGCCATTATCAATACCACATACATTAACCCTTTCCCTCATAGAAGCACCTCTTGACGCCATTACCAATACGACATACATTAACCCTTTCCCTCATAGAAGCACCTCTTGACGCCATTACCAATACGACATACATTAACCCTTTCCCTCATAGAAGCACCTCTTGACGCCATTACCAATACGACATACATTAACCCTTTCCCTCATAGAAGCACCTCTTGACGCCATTACCAATACGACATACATTAACCCTTTCCCTCATGGAAGCACCTCTTGACGCCATTACCAATACGACATAACCCTTTCCCTCATAGAAGCACCTCTTGACGCCATTACCAATACGACATACATTAACCCTTTCCCTCATAGAAGCACCTCTTGACGCCATTACCAATACGACATACATTAACCCTTTCCCTCATAGAAGCACCTCTTGACGCCATTACCAATACGACATACATTAACCCTTTCCCTCATAGAAGCACCTCTTGACGCCATTACCAATACGACATACATTAACCCTTTCCCTCATAGAAGCACCTCTTGACGCCATTACCAATACCACATACATTAACCCTTTCCCTCATAGAAGCACCTCTTGACGCCATTACCAATACGACATACATTAACCCTTTCCCTCATGGAAGCACCTATTGACGCCATTACCAATACGACATACATTAACCCTTTCCCTCATGGAAGCACCTATTGACGCCATTACCAATACGACATACATTAACCCTTTCCCTCATGGAAGCACCTATTGACGCCATTACCAATACGACATACATTAACCCTTTCCCTCATGAAAGCACCTCTTGACGCCATTACCAATACGACATACATTGACAATGTAATAGTCAAACCAATGTTCATAATTAAGTCCAGAATCTCATATAGTCCCAGTAATATCTATGGAGGTGGGGTCAATATGGCGACTACTTATCCACTGCCTGATAGCTAAATGGCTGTCGTTTGTGTGGAGATATAATAGTATATTGCACATTGCCGTAGTGGTTAATTCCGGCACTCGAAACAACTAACCCCGTTTTATTTGATTATTAATAATGCAAAAACAAATATTATTTTGATTCTAGCCTGACCAAAAGTAGTAGGTGTTAAATAAATCATGTTTTATGGCAGATTTAAACTCGGTAATTTCGTTCTTTGTATATATACAGACAAAATGCCGAACCATGTTAGGATAAAACGGAACATGTCGCAATACTACACAGGGTTCATTCTAGGTCAGAATTTTTGGGAGAAGTGAGTGATCGCTTCCTTAAATGGTGTTCTTTAATATACTTCTGCAAAATAGGGTTAAAATGCACAGTACAACCATTAAATACAACATTTGAATAGGAGTGCTTTATAATGGGCCAGTGTATCTTACTAGACAAAATTTTGTTTGAAAATCGTAAAAACCAAGGGAGAAGTGGGGCCCCCCAGAGGGCGAAGTCAGGGTTCCTAGGGCGAAAATTTCGCCCACATCGCCCTCGAAACTGATCCCTGACTACATTTCTTATTCAATTGCATATGGACGGTTTCTTTTACTGTGAAAATATTAAGAATATCGAAGAACGAATATTAGAAGTATTTTGGAGATACGTTTTAATTCGCCCTCGGAAATGTTGTTGCCGATCTGAACACCCGTGAACCACTACACCCACCAGTCAATTTAATTAAAGTTCTAGATATTTGTCATTGGACCTCAAATCACTGCAGATTCGAATCCCACTGGGATGTCAAATTCTGGTAATACATGGGCGCCCGTGGCGTACCTAAAATATTGCTTCAAAACGCACACGGAATCTTCCTCCACCAATAATAACTATTGTTGCCTTTTTTAAAACTTTATTTATTTTACAACGATTGCGAAGCAAGTTTTAGCAACTTATATTAATCACTCTCGTCGGCTCGGATGAAAACGTATATGTGGTTATTCATGTGAGAGGAAACCGGAGTACCCAGAGAAAACCCACCTGTCCGATCTGGCGACCATTGTACCATCTCACATACTTCCCGGTCCGAGGATCGAACCCGGGTCGCATTGGTGAGAAGCGAGCGCGCTAACCACTGCGCTAATCGGACAGCCAATTGTTGCCTTTGATCTAAGCTATTGTTGTGACATTAAAGTCAAAATGTCATTCTCGTATTTCAGGCTTTAAAGTGATAACCTTCAGGAATCCCTATTTAGGGAACACATGTGTGCCATTCCAGCATTGGGTGTGTTCTCTAGAATGTGCAAAGGACCTGGAGATTCCAGCGAGACATGAACAGATTGCCAAGGCTCATGAACTCGATGTTAAGTACGAACGATATGTACACGACTGTCATCGATCCTTCCATAAGTGCAAAAATAAACGGACGGTGTTGTCGTGCGTGTCACGAACAGATGCAGAGTATGTTTCCGACTGTGATACGGTGGTGTCCGACTCGTCGTCCAGTTCCCAGACGACTACACAATCCGAGTTTGAACTTGAACTAGAAGTGACAAGAGTAAAGCCAAAGACATGTGCTGTAATGTGATGCGGCTTCATTTATTGGATACAACTGTTACAACATTTATAACTTGCCTATTGTTGCTGAACATTAACCCATTCAACAACACCAAATAACTGACATGGACTGGTGCATTCAACACCAAATAACTGACATGGACTGGTGCATTCAACACCAAATAGCTGACATGGACTGGTGCATGATATTTTTAGACCAATAAATTAATAAGAAAATTACATTTGGACCTGTTCATTTACCAAAATGGGTAATTTTGTCTGGCTCATCTGGATCTACACTTTTTGTAAGCCTATTTAGAGGTCTGTGGTGTTGAAAGGGTTAAATTAGCAGTAAACTAGTAGGTAGGTGATCATAAAGAGATAGTCTCCAATTTTGCATTTTCACAAGTTAGATGCTATGTTTCGAGAATGCGTTTATTTTTTGGAAACTGAATCCATCTTTTCTGACTTCTGAATGTAACTTATCCGACATTGGCTAACCTAACTTTATGTTGCTTTCAAGCTAATTTAAGGTATGGCGACAGTAGATATTCTGTACATGAAGCCATTACATGCATTTATTAACCCGGCTGCGTTATAGCTTGTGTGTGAGCGCAAGAGGATATTTGTTCGTTTCAGTGATTTAGCAAACTATATTTGAAACATTTCATCATTGACTTGAACCAAATTTTCTTTTGATGAACCAAATGATGCAACAGGTGTAAGCTGTAGGTTCGAATCATTTCATGCGAGGAAGATGTCCAGCGGTAGGTCAGTGGTTCTATATGGTGCCTGCAATACTGCTTGGAGGTGCACCCAGGGGGTTTTGCTCCACTAATAATAGCTGGCAAGTTGCCCAAATGTTAATGATCCACGCTGTTGGTGCGACTTTAAACCCCAAAATCAAATTATAGTAAATCCTTGTGCTATTTACGTGGGTATCACTACCGGAATAGTTCATGGTAATGTTTACTGCAATATCGTTTGTGGGTATCACTACCGGAATAGTTCATGGTAATGTTTACTGCAATATCGTTTGTGGGCATCACTACCGGAATAGTTCATGGTAATGTTTACTGCAATATTGTTTGAGGGTATCACTACCGGAATATTTCATGGTAATGTTTACTGCAATATCGTTTGTGGGTATCACTACCGGAATAGTTCATGGTAATGTTTACTGCAATATTGTTTGTGGGCATCACTACCGGAATAGTTTATGGTAATGTTTACAGCGATATCGTTTACATGGGCCTCACTACCGGAATAGTTCATGGTAATGTTTATAGCAATATCGTTTGTGGGTATCGCTACCGGAATAGTTTATGGTAATGTTTACTGCGATATCGTTTTTCATCGGGTATTCTTTACGACAAATATAAAAAGAGAAAAGAATGTTAGGTGTTGGGGATATTTTTAAGTGTTGCGTTTGATCATTGAACACATTATTTAAAAAACATATTTATCCCTCCTAGTCCCAAAACGAATTGCCCTTCAGCAAGAATAATTATTGGCCGAATAAAACATCTCAACAGGATTAAACACTGTCGCGCATAATCAAAAAACATTGTATTACCATTTATGAAATTACTTGTATTAAATTTGTACATACCATGGGAATTATTTTCTCTCTCCCCATAATGAAAATTGTCAACCCATCAGTCTAATGCAGCCGTTTAACCTCTGAACTGAGGATTACGAGCAGATAGATGTACGACTATTAAATAACAATGCATATAGTGAAGAATCCCATGAAGCTACTGTGGTGTAATGGATACGGCACCTACCTTGTACCCAAAGAGGTTGCGAGTTTGAGCACGGTGGAGTGTCCTTCAGTAGGACACTTAAATCCACATTGCCTCCTGGCAATGAACACCATCAGCCTCGGATGAATCTGCCTCCTGGCAATGAACACCATCAGCCTCGGATGAATCTGCTCCGGCAATGAACACCATCAGCCTCGGATGAATCTGTCTCCGGGCAATGAACACCATCAGCCTCGGATGAATCTATCTCCGGGGAATGAACACCATCAGCCTCGGATGAATCTGCCTCCTGGCAATGAACACCATCAGCCTCGGATGAATCTGCCTCCTGGCAATGAACACCATCAGCCTCGGATGAATCTGCCTCCTGGCAATGAACACCATCAGCCTCGGATGAATCTGTCTCCGGGCAATGAACACCATCAGCCTCGGATGAATCTATCTCCGGGGAATGAACACCATCGGCCTCGGATGAATCTGTCTCCGGGCAATGAACACCATCAGCCTCGGATGAATCTGTCGTGGACTTGTTTTACTATTGTGTTTCCCGTTATTGTTGTCAGTGCCATACTGCCACCGAACTCTGGCTGCAATAATTGTCGAGCTACCAGTTATTGACGTCCCCTTGGAATACATGTAGTTCAATCTAACATGCCTGTCCAGTTACTGACAGTCCATGCCAAACAATGATGAACATAGTTATTGCGCCTGTTCAGATACCGATGACGCACATACCACACTAGTTTACTGGCGACGACTGTGCACATCTATCCCCAGTTGGTAAGTCCATTTAACGACTATATCTATGCCATACCGTCGCCTCCCACACAACAATATGTTGCATCACCAACCAGTTTCTTTATTCTGTCTGTTGGTGCAGACAATATCTGGCGCTACACATGTCAATTTATTGTATCAAGTTACCGATAACTGTCAGTCCAGACAACATCCATGTCAAACTACCATTAATACAGTCGATAACTTTCGTGCCAAACTAAGTCACATTACTATACCTCTCCAGCATCTGCGTTACACCATGTACCCAAACTATGTTGGGTTACTATACCGCTCCAGTATTACACCACGTTACCCTACAATGCCCATAGTATGGGTACAGACAATGGGTATAGCAACCCAACATAGTATGGGTACAGACGTCGGGTAATGGGTATAGCAACCCAACATAGTATGGGTACAGACGTCGGGTAATGGGTAGAGTAACCAAACATAGTATGGGTACAGACGTCGGGTAATGGGTATAGTAACCCAACATAGTATGGGTACAGACGTCGGGTAATGGGTATAGTAACCCAACATAGTATGGGTACAGACCTCGGGTAATGGGTATAGTAACCCAACATAGTATGGGTAGACGTCGGGTAATGGGTATAGTAAACCAACATAGTTAAACTATGTTGGGTTACTATACCCATTACCCGACGTTTGTTTTACTATACCGCTCCAGTATTACACCATGTTACGCTACAATACATATTCTATTACTGACAATGTCTGCCAAACTATGTCATGTCCAGTTACAATGTTTGTCCAGTTCTGTCTGGGTTACTACATTTGTATACCAGTCGGTCAGAAATGACGTACACATTATTCAAGGCTATTATAGCTCTCCAGTGCTATGATTAAGTTAAGTGGTACGGACAGACAATGTCGAATGATGAAACAACGTCTCTCCACTTCTTGAGGGCTACACGTACAACTACATTAGCCGTTCGTTAGATCCATGATTAGAAGAGCATATAAGATGCAAAGCTAAAAGATCAACTCTATATATTTTGGAGGAATCAGGTTTAACATTTATTATCGCACACAATACAAAACATTTTCAATTCTTGTAGTGTTGATTTGCCAAAACAAATGCTGTACTTGTACCACCTGGTTCGAGCTTGTCATTTAGTCAAGCTGAAATGAGATAAAAAAATATACATGAACAGTAAATATACAGAATATGGAATAATAACAATCGGGTCAACGGCCGCTCACAGTCACAAGAGTTGTTAATAGTCTACAAGGCTATCGTTTATTTGAGCTACTTATTTATGGAAGTGGGCAATATTCAAAAGAAACTAAGATTTCCAAAAAATGCAACTTGTGACCATGTTGGAACAAGAGCTTGTTTGTTCGGGTTTACGCATTCATCGGCACCATTTTGGGCTATATCACCATTCGAAAGTCTATCCAATACCATCTTTCCTGGACAGGCTCCAGCTGGTTAACCAGTACTTCTTGATGCACCGACCTCCGTAAGAAACTGCCAACTTTTTCATCTTAAATAAACATAGCCTGAGCAGGGCTCAAACCTGTGACCATCAGTGGTGGACTGGTGGTATGCAAGTCAGCGACCGTAACCACGGAAGCGGACTAGAACAAGATTAGGTAATTTAGAGGGGGCATAGTCAGTATAATTAATGACTATACAATAATACATTCAAACTATATATTGTAACTAAGCATACCTTTTTAAAGCCAATATCATCAGCATACTCTCTAAAACAGCGTCTGCACATGTTTAAACCATACTTCCTGATAAGGCCGTGCGTATTCTTGCAGACTCGGCTGAAAAAGCAACACATGAAAATGTTAAGACGCCAAATAAAATGCGATCAACACAAATCAGCTTCACAAGTGTTGATAATGCATAGATCTACATGTATGACTACCATACATTTGTAATTTCAAGTATACCGTATAGTATCAGGGATCATTTTTGAGGGCGATGTGGGCAAAATAGTCGCCGTAGCAGGCCTCAACACTATAACTTTGTTGAAATCCAATGCCACTCGATTGTTGAATTGGGTATTTGTTAAAATAAGACAGGTAAATAAACGATAAAATATACGGATTTTGTTTTCGTTTTTCTGCTTTTCTTTCCCACTTCTATTTATCCGGAAATAAATTACAAATGTCCGCCATTTATGATTTTGCATAGGAATTGCCGATTTGATTACTTTGAAAATGCGCAAAAGTTATTTTGGTAATGGGACAGGTGTGACCCCGGTTTGTGGGAATGTCCAGTACATTTTATAGGGAGAGTTGGCTTACAATGTGCCAATTTGAAAACATATCACCTAATTAATTATATTTATAATTAATTAATATGTTAAATTCAGTTCAGCAATTTTGGGAAACATCAAAGCCGGTGGGGGTGCTGCAGTTAAATTAACTCACTGAGCAGTATGCTTTAATTACCTTGATTACTTAATTAACTAGGCATTAGCTCATTTACAGGCTTGCTTTAATTGGTCCAACATAATCTAATTGATATCTGATATACTGAGTAAATACAATCATCAACCAACCAGTAACAACCAATTGACTTATGGACTGAAATTGGATAATTACCCATGGATAATGCCCTAAACGGGGTCACACATGTCCCAAACCGGGGTCACACCTGTCCCATATTCGTTTTTTGGGGCCAAATTCAATGTGTAACTGTATTACATATATGGACCAAAACATCTTATTTGGTTCACAGACGGTCCTATAGCCCAGTGGTAACACGCTGGACTGGTAATACAGGGATCGCAGGTTCGAACCCCCGTCTGACCCTAATAAAATTAACAGTCTTTCAGATGGGACGTTAGACCGAGGTCTCGTGTCGGTGCTTTACACTGTGCACGTAAAAGAACCAGAGACTCTGGAATGGGTCTCTCTCTGTATCATTGCACTATCCTCCAACATCTAAAATGACTAATATCTTCAGGAGGCGTCGCTCATATGGGCAACCGGTAGCGACGATAAATAAACGTAAAACACACTTATTTGGTTCACCGTAATGGCATGGAGATAAATCTTGTAAACATTTTCGCCTTATTTCAATTTTTAATGTTGATTTCATGTATAATATTGTGTCAAGAGACGTTATAGACTGTGCAGAATTCAAACAACGGTATGTGTGTTGATCTTGTTAATCAATTTTAATTTATAAAAAAGACTTTCAGAAATATAAAATATGCTACACGTAATTGAGGTTTAGCGCTTAAGACTTTGAAAAATGCCTGGATAGTAAAATGTCACATTTTTCAAGTCTAAATATTTGGACCACAGAGAAGAATACAACTAGATTGTTCTGGTACAGTACATGCGAGACTGATTAATCAAAGCCATTGTGTGAGCTTCAATTTTGAATATTTGGATATTACGAAAAGCCAAAATAGAAATCGTAAAACAAAATGTTTTTGCAGATTTATCTCCCATGGCATTACGGTGAACCAAATTGTTAATACTTATGAAATGTATTATTTCTACGAACAAATAATTCATTCAGGTTTCATTGTGAAGACGCCACAGAAACAGTGGGAGAACTGTCTATTTCAAACGACAAAATCCTATGCACAATCGTCAGTAATATATTTTAAAAGGTGTTTATGAAATACTGTTCATGCTTCAAAATCTTGGGTCAGAAATCCCGCCATCGGATCAGGGCGGAAAGTGCTATACGAAAATGAGTTTTAAAGATAAGACCTCGAATAACGAACGAACATTTTTTTTGTAGAAGTCTTATAATTTATATTGGACTAGCTCCCAACTTTAGGTCAGACGGTGTTATTGATATAGTGGTCTGGGATTGGTTGAAAAAGTGTAGGGAAGCCCTTAAGAGTTATTGATACATGAACTGATTGGCTGAGTAGGTATTGTCACAAATATTGAAAATGACTTCTAAATATTAAAATACAGTATATGAGCTGCATTTTGGAATATTTAAAAATATTTGCAGACTATTTGGTGACGAATAAACAGCATATTATAAATGCAGGTGTCAGTGCAACATTCACCACCAAATTACCTTCATCTGGAGTAGGTGCCTTTAGTGGGAAATAATAAAAAAAGCAATTTGTCAACCCCATTGAAATTTGACAAGTGTAGGACAAAACACCACCCGGACTAAACACCCCCCGCTCATTTTTGTATAGGTGGACAAAACACCCCTCATCATTTTTACAAGGTGGACAAAACACCACCTACGGTTTTTACAAGGTGGACAAAACACCCCTTAACCTAATAATGACAAAATATTTTTCAGTATTTTATTTTTTATTTTATTACACATGTTTAATTTACACAGAAAATAAAACATTCAAATGGATTTACATAACAGAATATTAAAGGTAACACTTTGAAGAAGTATTTAATCACTATTAATTGCTTACATAGTGTTACCTATTTTACATTAACATTATATTTCATTACCAAAGAAAATTTAAATTTATTCAATATAAGCTACACTTAGCACATAGTTTTTAGCACCTAAAAAATGTTTTGTCCAGTTTAATGCAGTCTGATGCACTGTCCCATGGTGTGCAGAACCTGGGCCAGAGTCTTCTGTCCGTTGTTGAGCTGAAGGCACAATGTCTTAGGGCGCTTCTGGTGTACGAGTGTTTTTTCCCTTTTTCTCTTGGGAGCTGGTTGCCCCTGCTGGTTACTGTACACTTCTGTTTCTACCAGTGCGGCGTCCCTCTGTAAGCACTGGATTACAGTCCACAGTGATGGGTTGTTATGCCAACCAAATGCTTGAAACCATTATTCCATGACTCGCACATATTATTAGTGTGATGCTGGTCTGTCACTGTGGTGTCATGAACATTCCAGATCTGAGGTGGAAACCGTGGAGTTGTTCGCCGGAACCTCATTCTTCCTTCCTCACCAACCACAGCTCTGTAATTTCCGGACACATACGTTCCGTCGAAATACTCGATCAGCCCGTTGAGATTTTCTGGCGCAGTTTCCTTCAGGATTCTCATTCCCTCTTTGACCCGGTCGACTGGAAGGAATGCCAGGGCATCAAGCATCCCACAGAAGATGCGAACTTCTTCATCTGACTTGTAGAGATTCTGAAGACCCTTGGACTGGACACGTCTCCATGTTGACTGAGTGAGGTGGTAGAAACATCCCTGTATATGAATATTTGCCGAGGTGACAGCCCTTACTGTGTTGTGTATGGCGACCTTGTAGTCTGCGACAATGCGGTTGGGGTTAGGACGGATGTCCTTTCTCAGGCAGGCGTCTAGGAGGGCGGTGAGGCACCCATACACCTCCTGATGTTTGGATGGCAGCAGCGCATAGGCAGCAGACACACATGTTTCTCCCAGAGGAACACGGATGCAGAACAGCTGAGGGAACTGAGAGGGCGCTGTGGAGTGGGTTCCATCCATGAACCAGCGTTTTCGAGGAGCTCAAATCCATCACCGCTTGCGAACACCAGTAGCCTCTGATGTCTGGATCCGTTGTCGTAGATTAGGAATGACCCGTCCCCTCGCATAGTGGTGTATTCCTCTGGTAGTGGGTATGGGATGTCCTGTCTGGTTGCTGGCTCTGAGGGTGCTGTTCCACGTTTCGCCCGACTCTTCAGGGAATCGACCCTGCCAGCCGCAGATGCTACCTCCTTAGGCACGGTGGCTAGTTTGTCTGTAACAATCTGCCCAGGTTTCCCTCTGTTGGCCTGGACGGTAGCCTTGATTTCGGACTTCACCTTCATGGCAGCGATGGCGAACAGATCAGCCTCATGGTTGTGCTCTGTTGTAGACTTCACCTCTGTAGCAGCACAATCAGTTGTGAGTGCACCTTTGCACTGTTTGCTTGAGCGATGAGTACACTCCCACCGAACTGTTGTTTTCGATTCTTTCTTCTTAGTGTACGCATACCCTGCATAGCAGAGTTTTCTAGAGCCTTTATTACTGGTTATGAATTCCATATTTGCAGTTGCAATGATGGAACAGAAGATATGTTTCTTGCAATATCAATTGGCAACCTTAATTAATTATTAATCTTTATATAACAGACATTTTGTGTAGTTTGCATCTTTTTGCAGTTTGCATTTCGCAGTTATGTGTAAAAATAATATAATTGGCAATAACCATTCATATTATTCTATGATATCAGTTATACATGAGCTAATCAAGGAATTCCAACAATAAAAAACTTCCTAATTAACATTAGCAGGAAAAAAAAAACCATAGGCCTGATAGGGGTGTTTTGTCCACCTTGTAAAAACCGTAGGGGGTGTTTTGTCCACCTTGTAAAAACCGTAGGGGGTGTTTTGTCCGCCTTGTAAAAACCGTAGGGGGTGTTTTGTCCACCTTGTAAAAATGATGAGGGGTGTTTTGTCCACCTATACAAAAATGAGCGGGGGGTGGTGTTTAGTCCGGCTCCCAAATTTGACATTTTCCTGTGGCTCAAAGGCCATTATGTTGAAAACTACTCTCTTTTATGCCAAACTATTTTTGGGGGAAATCTAATGGCACTGTGTGTTATAATGGTGGCCTATGGAAATTGCAATAGCGGTGTCTGACCATCATGAACATGCTCCTCATCGCGAAATATGTGTGACAAACTTTTAACTTTAATTTTCTGTAAGTTACCAAATAAAAAAACGTAGATTATAATCCTAAAATATATTATCAGTATCTATGGATTATAATAATATCTTTTTCCTACCAATATCTTGAGCCTGGCCCGTATTTTTTAGGGTGCGAATTCCAAATGTTTGCGAATCCCATCGTGGAAATTTCGGAAAAGAAAGTGCGTGCTACCTAAATCGCAAATATCCGGAAAAACACGGCGAGCAAACTATAGATATTAAATAAAATTCATAAAGCTCGCCTACATCAGCGAAGAGTTGTCCAGACGATTAACACTATTCTTGCGCATGTATATGATTGATTATTATGGGAGGTGTTCAACTCTTTGCATAAAAGCGACTTTGCAAAAAACATCGAACCTTATCAGACAGAACAGAACGCGACGTCTGATACGATTGTACTGAGTGCTCTTCAGAAAGTGGAGCTGATGCACCTACCCGAATAGCAAACAACATAGATCCTGATCAGACGCGGCGTTACGCCGCGGCTGATCTGGATTTATGTTGTTTGCACATGCTCTGAATTTATTCGGCGCTGAAAGAGTTAAATTGAAAAATGTTACAATTTGCGTTTTAGGGACACACTCCTTAGCGTTCGTTTTCCCGCAGCTGCATGATCCCGACCAGCAAGTTCAACATCAACCATGTCGATATGCAGTTATGCACATACTACTTATCCCATTATGTTTTTGACGGCTGGATCATGTCAGCAATGCTGTGAGTACTCCTTAATCCAAACGGTACATCAGGAGCGAAAACACACGTCTAACCATGCTATACAAGACCCTTCACAACCTAGTCGACATCAATCCAAACCCACCTTTAGCTACGGACAGGACCAACCGAGTCTGCAACTACGGCCATATCAGAGCCCGTACACACACATATATAGCAGAGCAGCTTCTTTCCTGCATCCATAGTGCTCTGGAACAAGCAACCCCAGAACGCATTGATCAGACCACAGTGAGGGTTTCCAATTGGCATAAACATATTTATTTTCTATCATGTACATGGTTATTTACAACAATTGAAATAAGGAATTGGACAGAAAGCTATGCAGCTTATGGTTGTCCTCTCCTTAGGTTTCCAATTGGTACTGGCCAATCGCTATTCCCACTAAACATACATGGACTCTGTTATCCGTTTTAAAGAACTACTTGTAAATATGAAAACATTTAATTTTAGAAACGCCTACCCTGACTGCTGTAGGTATTGATTTTTTAACGATATTGCGAGTATACTCTATGCAGAGTGATTCAATCACTATAGATGCTGATGAGTATGGCACGCTGAAGATCCTCGCATGTGTCCTACTCTGCTACTGCGAGATATGGGCATTCGCCGCTGGGGAAATCTATACATGTTTTCCTGGGCAGGCCTAGCCGACGCAAGCGGATAATAAGTACTAGGCAATGTGTGTGAGGTACCTTGCGTAATGACACCACTTACGTGCCCTGGCCGAGTATTGAAACCGGGACCTTTCGATCCCATGCAATGTAGAGTTGTTTGTCTTCCAATGCCATTAACTTCCACGATTATTATTCTTCTAGTTGTTGAAATCTTCCAAGATGAATGTGTTCTAAGGTGATTATTTTCTATTTACTGTCTATGCTGAAAGGCTACGAAGATTATGTACCAGACGGCTATACATCCAAGAAGATTAAAATGCTTGAAAACAAAGGAACTGTTGAATGCTGGGAAACCTTTGCGTGGCAGCTCAATCACATTATTAACAACACTATACAAGTGGGCAAAGTTAATCCTAACGTCGGCACCAAGCTCTCATACATAAATCGAGACACTAAGCTCAAACTAACACATACTCATAATCTATGGAATAAATATCTGCACTGTAAATCTACATCGAATTATGAAAAGAGCAAACAGCAAGGAATGAAGCAACATAATTATGCTATTAAATATGCAAAGTATGATTATGAAAACTATCTAGCACCTAAAATAAATACAAACAGGAAACTATTTTGGAATTATGTTAGACCAACAAGCAAACAAAACCAAATATATGTCAGCTGAAAAATAAAGATGGAAACACAATAGAAGGAGACTACGAACGAAAAGGCAACTTGTTTGAGCCAGTATTTGCCGGTGTCCTTAATATAATAGTTCAGACCAGCCTGACTTCCCCTGAGAAGCTATTCGTCTAATCTGCAAAATATTGATACATGTATCATAGAAGAATCGTCAGACAATCACTGAAAACATATACATGTATTATAATAAAACAATGGACGACTGCCAATGTTACAGTAATTTTCAAATCAGGAAACAAACAACTACATGAAAATTACAGAGCCCAGGATGTTCAAATCGGATGAAGAGAATCATCAAAATCATATTATAAATCATATGCATAAAATGACTTATTTTCCAAATACCAATATGGACCCATGAAAGGTCAACCTTGTCCACTACAAATTGTGATAGCTCAGTGGTAGCGTGTTCGTTTCAAGTGTGAAAGGCCCCGAGTTCCAACCCCGCTGGAGCCGTTACGAGATTGTGGCCTTAGGCATTTAAATTCTACATTGCCTCTTTTGCCTCTCTCGTGGCGATGGATTCCATCTGGAATGAGGTCTAGATAGTGATTGCTGTAAGTTGTAAGAACTTGTTTCGGAATCGAACTAAGCTAATTTTGCATAAACTGAACAACTACAATCATTAGATAGTATTTGACTATGGACAATAATTAAATGTAAATTTTTTATGATTTCACAATTTTAAACATTCGATACAACAAACAACCACAAACTGATTTTGGCAGCAAATCTGCACATACTTCTTCAATTATGTTACTGTGCTATCAAAAGATAAGAAGTTATATTTCAAAGATTTAAAACAGCTGCTTATTATTTTTAATTCTGCCAGTTTGCAAACTCTTCCAGAGCATGTATGATACTTTTGACTTAACATGTCTACATACCCGCGAGAGGTTCGACATTAGAGATTGATAGATGTGTACATACATTGTGTGAATTACGGTCAAGTCGGACCGTGTCATCTCGGACCGTGGTCACCTCGGACCATATTGACCATGGTCAAGTCGGACCTATTAGTATACATAACAGAAATAGCAACATTTATGATAATTAGCACATATCCCTAACATGGTCCATAAATCCTCGCGCAGTACTTCAGAAGGCTGTTGGTGGAGATTTCTCGTGTCCCGTACCTGTGCCACACGTTCTGGAGCTGTCCCTGTACTTTTGTTGTTTGGCGTCGTTGATGTCGTCTAAGTTTCCCCCTCCTTAATTAGTTTGACCTGAGTTGGGATCAATCGGGCTTCCTGGTACAGAAGGGAGATGAGTAGGTACATCGGCAAGTTACCTACAACAAATAAGCACATAACATAATTATAAACATGTGAGATAAAAATGTGTGTCTCATGTAATTGCATCATTATTTCAAATATGCAGCAAATTATAATCGTTTCAATAAGCTAATTACGATCATGTACACGTGTGATACAATTTTAAAATATTTGTGTCTCATGCTCATACAATTACGTCCATTATTTTTCAGCAAAATTATGGCTGTGAAGGAAATTAGAATCGTCTCCAACTGCATGCCAGCATACTTTATATATGAAAACTAACCTTTCTTCGCCATTCTGTTGAGTCGTGCGTGCCAACCCTCTACGTCGTTGTTGGTTCGTACGCTCCTGCCGTACACCGACCACGAGTCCACTGGCCAGACCGAGCTCTCGATCCAGGTGTCATTTACGTAGTTTACGAAAGATACGACAGTTGTTGCATCTGCGTCGACCTTTGCTCGAATGGTGGCGAAAGCCTCTCTGATGTCATCGGCTGGAAGAAGCGGCAGAGCAAAGATCTTCCTGATGGCCTTGTAGACGTTGTCTCTGGCTTGGTATGCGGGCTGAAACGAAAAATATGGAAATAATATACTGATACGAAACACTTAATGATTGATAATTAAATAATAGATTATTATTATAATATTTCGAACAATTTCGGAAATCAGAAATCATATACTTATTTGAAAGACATTTATCATTTAATATGAGAATTAATATAAATGTTCAATTAATATGTACCTGTAGTCCATTCTCCTGCACCTTTCGCCACAGAGCTTGACCAAAATGGAAGGCACATCCTTGTATACGAGGCTCGTCGAATGCCGATCGTAGTCCCTGCCACAGGCCCGCCTCGAAATCAACGACGAACGTCTCGACCTTCCTGTCCTGCGTCAATTCTTTGATGGCCTTGAACACCTGTAATAGTTATGTTATATTAGCTATGCTTAATGAATTCGAACATTGATTGTAAATGAATATATGTATTCGAACATTGATTGTAAAGTCTGATCAGGTCACAGTCTGGTCGACAGGGTCATGACAGGGCTGATTGACGTGTTAGTACATTCATAGGATGATCAAGGCCATTGAAATGAATGTATTAAATGTATTAATATTTACCTTCTTATAGCTTTTCTTTCGTTTGTCCGACATCATGATGAAACATAATGGCAGCTGTTTGACGTCTTCGCCCGATTTGACGAATCCATGCACTGACAACAACTGGTAAAAGGGCTTACTGATGACCTTGAAGGTTCCATCTATGTTCCATGTATTCGCGTTGGTGAGCAGCTCCAGCTGTTTAGTCGTGGCGAAAATAAAGTGGCGGCTAGTCCCGACGATGACATCTCTTCTCAGGAATGGCTCGTCAATAGTTGATTCCAAGAAGGCGTCGTCTACCTGTAAAACAAATAATAAAATAAAAAAATGTTTGAATACTCGCTCTAATTATATAGAGCAAAAATGATACAACTACACTCATCACTTTTCTACAATAAATACTTTTCATATTATTTTCGATTGATTGATATACGTTGATTTAACAATCATAATGGTATTTACCTCAAATGTGAGATCTTCGGGATCCTTTGGTCTAGTTGTGGCTCTTGCCCGGTTCACCACTCTAATTAACCTCTGTTCTGATACACGCGCACCAGCTGGTTGTTCGGCCCTGAGATGTTCATCCGTGGCATTTCTGACGAGGTTGTTAGCTGTGTCGAACACATTTTGCTTTCCATTGGTCTTCGCCTGCAATGAGATACTGGGATAATTTTAAAGAGCCAATATATGAGATAACTGAATATGCCGTATCGCATGTGCGACTTGTATTCTATTAGATAATTTCTGCATTCTTCTGTAATAAGATATACATGTATAATATACATACAGACAGTTGAATAGTACTTACATCTGAAATAACTTTCACGGCGGACAACAAGCCTTGTTGTGCAAGATGTGAGTGGGTATGTTGACTCTCTGTGAAGATGTCACCATTCTGTCGCACCACTGCATTGCATCCAGTCTTGTGTCCACGAACACTACATCGCCATTCCGTCGTCCCATTCGTCTGTTGGCGTTTGACCACAAACGAATATCCTGCACTGGATACCAGTTTTCTTTTTCCACGGATGGAGCCAGTATCGACTATCTCAAACGTTGTCGTTGACTCAATATCCCCAACATCTTCACGGATGATAGTATCATCAGTTACGGACCTGAAAGTAGATAAAACGGTTATGATATACATTTTCAATTTTCCGTTTTGTAGGTTATTAATATAAGTTATTTTCGGCAAAATATACAATAAGGCTACAGATAATATGAGTATTACACACGGTTACATTTACTAGCTAATCCGGTACTGCGCTGTTCGCAAATTCGTTGAAAGTGTTTACTTACACTGCACTGTCTTCCGCTACAACAGAACGAGTCGGACGTTCTACATCGAAAGTTGTCTCATCAGGGGCGTATGTTGTAACATCTGGCATTGTCAACCCAATATCCTCCTCCATTGTGTACGTAAACCGCATACAATACACTTGGTAAAGTTTCGGTACGACTACACGACGTGATTATATTGGCTACTTAAGAATGAGGTAAACTGGTGGGATTGATTGAAAACTATACATACATACGTATAATATGTTCTATGTATTATATGCCACTCCAAATAGCCAAAGTACCAATCACATACTATTTAGACATTGGTACACCATCCCCCAAAACAGCCCACGGGGACATGACAATTACAACGTACAGCACATTTAAAATGTTGGATAAAGCAGCAACACATTTGCATACATCTACTTTATAATTTATGGAAAGTATTCTTAATTGATATGTAGTGTATGGTTTATTTCCACTGAATTTGTATTGAAGACACAGATGGTATGGCGCAGGGAATAGTCGTTTTTAACATACAAGGCAAAAATTAATATTAAACAAGAATCAAACAAAAATGATTTATTAAACAAGAATCAAACAGGACCCAGTCAGTTCCTGTTAAATTGTTTTCATCGGCAACCAGGAAAAGGCTTCACATTAATTTATATGTTAGCCCAGCTTAGTAATGTCGACAATAGACATAGCAAAACAACCCACTCAAGAAGTACTAAAATGGTGATTCAACTATTTAGTCGACATTCTGCAAAATATATTGAAATGTCTTTGCTGTTGACTTTTTAAAAAATTATACTTTCCATTTCATGATTTATGTCAAGACCTTTGCATGACCCTAGCCATATTTTCCTGATCAGGCATAACCTACCTAAGCAGTTATAAGCAATGTGTGTATGGTGGTTTGCTCAAATTGATGACAATACTGAAGTAGTCGCTACAGGACCAGGGAACTTACGTATCGGGTATCCCGGTGTTACTGGTTTTCGACGACGTAGTACATAACGGACTCCTATAGGTTTAGAATTGTCATACACTGCAAACAATTTTATGTCACCAAATAAACAATATTTTACCTTTCATTCCCCAAAATCTCGAAGAAAACCGATTGTTTACTTATTGAGAAAAGTTGACAAAATAGCGTACCTCATTCTCAGTAATCCGGAATGACGTCACATGTTTTCGCCTAACTGTGGAAATTGCCTACAGCGCGAGCATTATTATGTAAGCAACATTTTCTTTTAACAAAACAATATAAATAAGGAACACTTACTTTAATAATAGGCTTAATTTATCATTTTCACTCAAAATTCATTTGTTGGAGAGCATTTTGTCTATATACTGTATCTAAAACACTAATTTAGTTTAACTTAGACAAACACACGGGGCATAAGAAGTCGTCGCCCCTCCTAATTACTCTGACTGGGTGCAGAACCGTAACTGGACCCATCCATCGAACATATCACACGGTGCCTAACAGAGAATAACTAGGTTTACACAACCATGTATATCAGTTGGAGAACCTCTGTGAAAACACATGGACCTGAAGGCGAAAATCGATATTATGAATAAGGACCCCTTGTGTGTATTAACGGACATAACTCATAAACACGGAGCAGTGAGACTATAATGACATTTTTATTCGTAAATATATTGGCGTGGCAGACGATGCATATGTCATTTTGGAGAAAAAATTGCCAATTTCTTTAAAAAATGATATTTATATGGTGACATAAAACGGATATAGTGAAATTAGTGAAAACTGGGGTAGGTTTAAAGTTTTCACCGCTAATTTACCTGGTCTGATATATTATGATCAGTTAAAAATAGATTGGAAGTGCACAAGGTATGTTTATTTATAATTCCGGTAACTGGAGCGTGAAATATTGCGTGATCTCTCGCGACTTGCTATTTCCACAGTTGGGCGAAAACCTGTTCTGGGCGAAAACTCTTCACGCCGGGATACTCTATAGCAGCTACTCTTTACCAGGATAAATATGCCTGATTTGCAGTGTTGTCTGAGCGTCTGTGGCGTGCTTGCTTGGTCGCACCGTTTTCCAGAATGCCTCACTTCCGGTCCAGACGGTGTCTCCATCTTCCGCGTCAGACTGTGGCTCTTCAATGAACCCAATTGCCATTTACTATACTCCTCCCCACTTTATCTAGAAGGACTTCTTTCACATCATTCTGGCAATGGGTCTTTTCTTCAGGCACAATCGGTCTGACCGGCTTGTGACATCTCTCGACGGAAATGACATTCTCTGGACCTACTTGGTGTCTGACCCCCAAGTAGGTATCTTCCAAGTTGTCTACTTTTCCTGGGCAGGCTTAGCCGATGTAAGCGGTTAACCAGTACTAAGTCCATTACTGAACCCCTCTATGACTTAGTGTCTTACCCCTAAGCTTACACCTACCTTTCCTGGGCAAGCCTAGCCTCCATAAGCGGTTAACCAGTACTAAGTCCATCGTTGACTCCATCCCTGGCTTAGTGTCTTACACCTAAGCTTACACCTACCTTTCCTGGGCAAGCCTAGCCTCCACAAGCGGTTAACCAGTACTAAGTCCATCAATGACTCCATCTCCCACAACCAACACCCACCCCCAACCACCACAAACAAACCAACAACCACAATGGCCTAGTGTCTTACACCTAAGCTTACTCCTACCTTTCCTGGGCAAGCCTAGCCTACATAAGCAGTAACCAGTACTAAGTCCATCAATGAACCCCCCTCTGGTTTAGTGCCTTACATCTAAGCCATAATTCCAAGCATTTCTACTTTTCCTGGGCAAGCTTAGCCAACTTAAGCGGTTCACCAGTACTAAGTCCCTCACCGGACCCGAATCCAGATCTGGCTTAGTGCCTTACCCCTAAGCCATAATTCCATGCAATCCGGTCCTTACGGTCGGCTTACTTGGGAGGTTGATGGTGCAAGTAAAGACGACGTGCGTTGTCCACCGCCGTCTTCATCACATCATCCCCTTTTCCTCCCCTGATCCTGGGTCGCTTCGCAAGTCTGTGTCTCTTTCTGGTTCGAACTTACACCTGCAAAGTTCAGCCTTTTAGTTTGAACTGGCTTGCCACCGTCGTATAACTGATTTTCTGCAGTTCCCTTTGAATCCCCGTAGACCGACCAGTTCCCGCCTCGGCTACCTTTAGTACTGATCCCGACGCCGACATGCGCATTGTCTACCGCGGATCCCTGTACTCTGCGGAGCCAACGGGTCTGCAATGTCTACGATGTCCATGGACGATTCTAAATCTCCGTAGACCGACCAGTTCCCTCCTCGCCTACCCTTAGTACTGATCCCGACGCCGACCTGGGCATTGTCGACCGCGGATCCATGTACTCTTTGCGAGGCCCAAGGGACTGCAATGTCTACGCTATCCATGGACGATCGTTTATCTCCATAGACCCACCAGTTCCCTCCTCGATTGCCCTTAGTACTGATCCCGACGCCGACATGTGCACTGTCGACCGCGGATCCCTGTACTCTTTGCGAGGCCAACGGGACTGCAATGTCTACGATCTCGATAAACGATCCCCATTTTTCTTCTGCTTTCAAGCAGTATTCACACCAGCCACAAGGCAGATCCTCAGGCAGCCTCTGAGCACACGCTTCCTCTCTTGTAGGTATTCTAGACAAGGAATCTGCGTTTCCATGCTTATTGCCTTGCCGGTACCGTAGCACCATATTATATTGAGATAGCTCCTTGAGCCATCTCGCCAACTGTTCCCTGAACCGCATCAACCAGGTTAGACTCGAGTGGTCAGTCCTAACCGTAAAAGGTCTCCCTAACAGATAGTGTCGATATTGGCGGGTGAACTGCACGACTGCTAATAGTTCTTTTCTAGTAACACAGTACTTGCGCTGCTTGCGAGTTAACACGCATGGTTTGAGCTCTGACTGATGGGACCTCCCCCAGATCAATCTGCCTGTGTATGTCCTGCTCAGATTCACATGTTACCTGTGCATCTGCATACACATTACTGTCCGTCTCTAGGAACTCTTCTACTGGATAGGCTCTGCCGATCTGAAACCCTTGTTTTAACAAGTGGTGTTTATCACTTGGGTTGACAACACACACAATCGGATCTGCCCCTGCACCACAAATTACTCTCGGTACAAGGACTTTCAGACTATCTACAGGTTCAACGTAGTACTCGGGCATCTCGCAATTAAGAATACATTTCACCCTCATCACGGAGTTAGGTGGGATGGTCTTGTGTTTGGCCACTGTAACCCGAGCAACCATGGGCGTTTCTGCACTGTTACATCCATACAGGTTTATCTCCTGCCCATCAAACACCAATATGCCTCTACCCATGTCTAACACGGCAGACCCTCGACATAATATGTCAAAACCGAGGAGCATATATTGTTCGATTGGAGCCACATAAATTTGCTCGTTATACCACTGTGCGCCAATCTTTAACCGTACAGGTCCTACCACCAAACCCTTCATACTCATCTGTCTACCAGCAGTCATGAGTTTTACCTCAGTCACGTAACTTTGGAGGTGGTTTCTGTAGCGAGTTATATAGCCTATCTGAAATGATCGACACCTGTGCTGCAGAGTCTACTATAGCTGTTGCTTCCTTATCAGCTTCTCAGACTTTCATGCTGAACTCTACCCATTCCAGTTTAATGGCGACGTGACGCATACCTGTCACCAGATCTTGGGCAATAATGGTGTGTAAAGCAAGCAATATCGTACGGCTGACAAACATATCATAATTATCTATGATAATAGGACTATTGAGCAACTCCCAAGCTGTTACATTTCTACCTGTTACTGGCCAAATTCAGGCTGAACATAGATTATTGCCAGGCCAGTGTGGAGGGGAGTAGACCATGTATTCAGATTTCCAACCTCCATAGGTAGATTTTAATCTCATTTAAAATATTTAATTAAGACTGAAGCGCAGTTTGTTTTAAATCTTCACAATTTGGGTAACATAAGTCATTAGCGTATTAATCTTCACAATTTGGGTAACATAAGTCATTAGCGTATTAATCATCACAATTCGGGTAACATAAGTCATTAGCGTATTAATCCTCACAATTCGGGTAACATAAGTCGTTAACGTATTAATCTTCACAATTCGGTTAATACAGCCATATTAAAATGCATTAAAAATTATGAAGCGCGCATCAAAAATTAAAATTATTGTGTGGAGAAGTACTTGTAATATCAGTACTATGCCGTGAAACAAATAACATTGTACTATCAATTCAAGACTCATTCTAGATGGTGACATAGTCACCCTAGGGACCATGATGTGACATAGTCGCCCTAGGGACCATGATGTGACATAGCCCTAGGGACCCTGATGTGACATAGTCGTCCTAGGGACCATGCTGTGACATTGCCCTAGGGACCCTGATGTGACATAGCCCTAGGGACCATGATGTGACATAGCCCTAGAGACCCTGATGTGACATAGCCCTAGGGACCCTGATGTGACATAGTCGCCCTAGGGACCATGCTGTGACATTGCCCTAGGGACCCTGATGTGACATAGCCCTAGGGACCATGATGTGACATAGCCCTAGAGACCCTGATGTGACATAGCCCTAGGGACCCTGATGTGACATAGTCGCCCTAGGGACCATGCTGTGACATTGCCCTAGGGATCCTGATGTGACATAGCCCTAGGGACCATGATGTGACATAGCCCTAGGGACCCTGATGTGACATAGTCGCCCTAGGGACCATGATGTGACATAGCCATAGGAACCCTGATGTGACATAGTCACCCTAGGGACCATGATGTGACATAGCCATAGGAACCCTGATGTGACACAGTTGCCCTAGGGACCATGATGTGACATAGTCGCCCTAGGGACCATGATGTGACATAGCCATAGGAACCCTGATGTGACATAGTCATCCTAGGGACCCTGATGTGACATAGCCCTAGGGACCCTGATGTGACATAGCCCTAGGGACCCTGATGTGACATAGTCACCCTGGGGACCATGATTTCGCCCACCGGGGGCCCCATTTCTTCCTATAAGAATTTTATTTTTGGACAATGTTCATACACAGTTTTGACCATTGTAAATTACTCTTTCTTATTCAAATGTTATATTTATTGGTCATAATGTGTATTTGAACACTATTTTGTCGAACTTTATTAAATCACCCACGATGCACCACATGCGCGGTTAATCACATCTCACAATATTTCTGACCTAGGATGAGTCATGCGACAATAGATCCAATAACTGTACACCCCTAGGTTAGAGGAAATCGTGTGCGCTACCTTGTGCAATATGTACTCTCCTATAATTGGAGGAAATTAAAGGTATTATTATTATAATCAGAGCTCTAGATAAGGTGCGTATACGCGTAACTACGCATTGTTTTTTCTAAAAAAACGTGGTAAAATACAGCATTGTGCATAAAATACGGTTTGAAGATTTGAGACCTGTCCGTAATAAAACGCATGATTTAGTCTCATGTAACCTTATAACCGATTAGAGGAACATTGTTCCGCTCAACCAAGCGCGCCGTTTGGCATTTGAAAGTTTACATGAGTTGTATTTAAATTTTCAGGATACCCTTTAAGTTTAATATTTAGGAGTAAATTACCCGTTGCCAAAAATGTCAAGGGGTAAAATACCCTTAACACCAAAACTTATCTAGAGCTCTGTTAAGCTCTATTAATATAATATTATATTTCAGTGATCCAAAGACTTCAAAATGGCTTGATGCCTACCATGATCCTGTAGCGTCTCTGTACACTTTCACACAATGTATAACATTATCGGACATACAGGCAGACGGAGACTGGAAGCTTATCATCGCAGATCTTGGTTCCGGCTCGTTCAATATGAAACTCAAAGTCTATAAAGGTAACATTTACAGTTAGTTTTGCCCCAATTTGTAAATGGTACCACAGTCAAACCTGTTTTAGTGGTCACCTTTATTAAGCAGCTAACCTGTATTAAGCAGCCAGTTTCCAGAGTACCATGCTGTTTTATTATATATTTGACCTCTATTAAGCAGCCACCTGTGCTAAGCAGCCACTTTCTGTGATTCCCTTGGCTGGCTGCTTAAGACAGGTTTGACTGTACATGTTCTCTCTGAATTCGGAAAAGTTGCTCATAAAATTGGGATTTTGTTATCATCTTTTGGAAAGTTCTGTTTTCTGGTAGCTTTTATTAATGGAATCAATCACTGATTTAATATACAAACTTTCATTATGGTAGCACATTCTATACTTACATGTCTTTGTCTATCTTGATTATGGGTTATTGTGATTTTTCCGTAGTCCGTCTGTCACCATTTTCATCGAAAATACAATAGCATAATTGTATGTGCATTGTATGTGGACGTCGTGATAGCGCAGAGGATGTCGTTTCAGATGCGAAAGGTCCGAAGTTCGAGCCCCGCTGGAGCCGTTACGATTGTGCCCTTAGGCAAGGCATTTAAATTCCACGTTGCCTCTTGGATTCCATCAGGAATGAGGTCTCGAGTTGTAATAACTTGTTTCGCAATCGAGCTAAAATAAATTTGTATAAACTATGTGCATTTTGATTACTATCGATAATCGGCCATTTTTTTTGAAAGACACTAGGTGAAATTAAAGAAGAACATTGGAATATACCTAGCCATAACAATCAATTTCATTGTTTTTTCTAGACCACACCGTCTCTCCACATTTACATAACACCGTCTCCGTGGCCTAGTGGTTAAGGTGTCCGCCTACGGAGTGGGAGGTCAAACGTTGGAATCTCGTCAGGGGTTCGTTCTGATATGGCCGGTTGGTGAGCCGCCAGCTAGTTAAATAATGGTTACCAATTGCCTACCTATCACCTGGCATACAAGCATAGGATTTGGGAAGTACTGATGTTCATAAAAAAAGAGGCATCTCATAAGTCAGAAATGGCTGGCCCTTTAAATAGGGGTGACACTACCCTGTCAGTTCTATAACATTCTCTAATTTATAACAGCCATAGCAGGCATCTAGGTCTATATGAATATTTTTTTATTCTGTTTCACGTACACCAACCACTGGACTACAGATCCGTCTGTACACCAAACATATGAATATCATTACTTTTATCCTACCTGCACCTACCGTACGTAATTAAGATAAAGAACGGCCTAGCCCAATAAACTTTGCTTTATTAGTCAGTGCCTAATAAACCTTTCGTGACCTCATAATACAGTTACTGCGTGTATGACCCATTATTTCCCAGTTTTAAATGAGTGAATGTTTCCCACTCATTAAATCAACACTACATCAGTGAAAACACAAATTTCTACAGAAGTATTTTCCTATTATATTGTATAATTGTTTTCCAAATATTTGCCTCAAATACTGAGTATTTCAACTAATAAACAAACGTCGTATACGCGGTTTGTTGACATATCAAAATAATGTTAACATCCATGCGTAATACAACTAGTGTATCATGAATAACACGAGTTATGGTATATATTTACCGTTATATCTCACATGTGTACCTATTTATTTGTAGACTATTCTTAGTTAAATTATCTCTAAGCGACATTATCTCACATTTAGTATTGATTCCGATGACAAACAAACGTCAATTCAGGAGCGTGGATGACCGTTATATGAAATCATACTTTCAATCCACAAACACACTGTTTATTGATTCAATGTTAGTGTTCGAATATATTTGGAAGAATTTATAGTAGCAATGCATTTATATGTGAACAATGCATTTTGTTTGCTTTTTGATACAAGTCCATGTACTATTATTGTCATAAAATGTTCATGCCTGTAATTTGTACTTGTCCCTTTGTTGCATGTAACCATTCATTTGTGGAAGTCTTGATAGTGCAGTGGTAGCGCGTTCGCTTCAGGTGCGAAAGGTCTGGAGTTCGAACCCCACTGGAGCCGTTATGATTGTGCCCTTAGGCAAGGCATTTAATTTCCACGTTGCCTCTTTTCTCTTCCTCGTTGCGATGGATTCCATCAGGAATGAGGTCTCGAGAGTGATTAATATAAGTTATAAGAACTTGTTTCGCAATCGAGCTAAAATAAATTTGTATAAACTAACCAGTGGTAGTGCTGTTGGTGTATGCAGGGCAATTTGGGGAACCCTGACTTCGCCCCCTAGGGACTTTTCCCTAATTATTATAAATTTCATACACAATTTTATCCAGTAAGATATACTGGCCATAAACACACCTTCTATTCTAATGGTCATATTGTGTCTTCTAAGCCTATTTTGTTGAAATTTATATCGGTATGTCAGTATTTTCATGATTCTAGTCACAGTTTGAGATTGCCATGTACAGCATTACTGTATAGCACATTATATCTGCGGTGCCAAATGTTAGCATTTTTCACAGAGTTTTGTATTGGCGATGTCTTAAATTGGCGCATTTCTTCTTTTCCCGCCAAATTTAAACCCAAGACTCGGCAAGAGAAACGCGAAATTAAAACCGTACCCACCTTGCGTCGCTGTATTGAAAATAACTCTTTACCATAATCACAAATCAATTGTCCTGCTTTAAATATTTGTTGGACCCGAGATTATTTTCGCTCACCTTCGAAGGTGTTATAAACTAATTAGAATTTTGTTTATTAGTTTACCACAGTTTCATAATATTTGCTTAGTGGAATACTAGTAAAATGTCAGACTTCATGGATAAGTGGCTGTGTCAGGGAAAACATACTATTAAGCAGCCACCTAAATTGTGTTTACCCGATCCTAGAAAACAGGTTGATTTGGATACTGCGCAGTCGTTTTCAGCTGCAAATGACAGTGTTTGCAAAGAGATGGCACGCAAACGTCAAGAGACATACGGAGCATATTCACCAAGTACTGTATCAATAACGGTCTGGCTAAAACTTCCAGGCACTTCACAAAAGAATTAGATCGTCGCGTAAATGTAAGCACCATGAGGAATATGAAAAAGGCATATCTTTCCAGCCCAAAATGTGAATTGTTTAAGACTGAAATGCCCAGGTCCCCGCGCTGTCGACCATTGCTGCTGCCGAAAACTATAGATTCAATGGTACAAGAGTACATTCGTAGCCTGCGCCAATCTGGGGGTGTAGTAAATACCAGCATTATTATTGCCGATGCAACTGGTATTTTTGAGCATAAAGACAGGTCATCGTTGGTAGCAAATGGTTGATCAGTCGATCTTAGTAAAGATTGGGCAAAATCTATAATGAGGTGAATGGGACTTACAAAGCGAAAGGGGACAAACCGAATCAAAACCCTACCTGATGGGACATATTTCACTCTCCATCTCACTGGATTACAAGTGAAACCATGGATAGATACGTCGAGAAGGTGCTTTCATGTTGTAAATATTGACCGTAAGTTAAGATGCACTATATTGGCGAGGTTTAGATTTGGCGGAATCATTACTGACCGCCAATATAGCCAAAATAAAACCTCCGCCAATAAATATACTTATACAGTATCAGAATTATTTACAATACTGTTACATGTACATGTCACTGACCTTGGGCATGATTGCCAATTATCAGTAACCTATCTCTTTTTCAGCATTAACTTGAGGAATCTTTGCGACCTTAGAACATGCACTTGTATCATTATCCTTAGTTTAGATGGCAAGGCTCACCAGTTAAGTACCAGTTTTGAACCAGACTTTCAGTTTTTAAAAGTTTGGAAGCCCTGATTTAAAGTATTGTATTCATGTAATTGTGTTTCCAGGAACTGACTTGATAAGTGAAAACACCATCATTGATTTGCCCACTGGCGTAGTGACGTTCTACATGGATACGCATGAACCAAGAACACCAGGTTTGTTTCCCAGCCATTTAGGGTCCGCTTTTTATTACTGTTGTTGCAAGTAAGTTATAATAATGCTTGCCCATGCAGATAAGTTTGCTTGGAATTCCTGAATACCATAAGTATCCTTGGAATTCCTACCATAAGTATCCTTACCATAAGTATCCTTGGAATTCCTGAATACCATAAGCATCCTTGGAATTCCTGAATACCATAAGCATCCTTGGAATTCCTGAATACCATCAGCATCCTTGGAATTCCTGAATACCATAAGCATCCTTGGAATTCCTGAATACCATAAGCATCCTTGGAATTCCTGAATACCATAAGCATCCTTGGAATTCCTGAATACCATAAGCATCCTTGGAATTCCTGAATACCATAAGCATCCTTGGAATTCCTGAATACCATAAGCATCCTTGGAATTCCTGAATACCATCAGCATCCTTGGAATTCCTGAATACCATAAGCATCCTTGGAATTCCTGAGAAATCTTGGGGGAAATGGAGGGCTTGACCTACATTACAATTTCTTTTTTGTTTGAAAAGTATAACTTTAACGATTGAGAAACATGCCGTAACAACATAGTTATATATTAATCACCGTCACAGATGAAAGGGAAGATAGCGGAGAACCCAGAGAAAACCCACCTGCCCGATCTGGCAAGCACCGTACCATCTCACATACTTCCAATCCCAAAGATAGAACCTGGGTTGCGTGGTGACGTAGAACATCTGAATATTCCTCAATTCTCCCTATTTTGACCTCTGTGAGAAGTTTTATACCCCCGAAATCGAAGAGTCGAGAAGCACATAGTGTTTGCATTGGCCGCCCATCCATCAGACCATTCTTATAAACAAATTTGTGCTTTAACAAACGTCAGTGCTTACCTGTCCTATAGAACGTGAGGAACAGTTAATTAATGGTCTAGAGTTAACTCTTATGTGGCTATAATACTCTGACAGAACAAAAGAGAAACATATGGGGGTAGCTCAATCAGGCGCATAGCTAGGCCTAAATATGGATTGCGCATCATCCTAGGGGGTCCAGGGGCATGCCCCACCTGGAGATTTCTTCCCCGCTATATGGTCTCAGGTGACTTTTGCCTACTATGAACATCAGCTACAATCAATATCTGTTGGCATTTTGTTCATGTCTGCTGTCTTGTGAATGATCAATGTCGGTGTCCCCCCCCCCCTCCTTTTTACCCCTTACGATCCAGTTTTTATTGCATTTTTCGCATTTATTTAATTTTCATGAACTGTCAAAATAAATCTTACGCACGTGCGTACATGCGTTAGCCTAGCTACGCGCCTGTCAATACCGTAAGTAAAATCCTCCCGGCTATGATCCTGTACTGTATTGTAAGATCTAGCTAAGCCTTGTACAAATCTCATAAATTTCACTTCTATTTTGTCATGTTTTGATAAATAAAATTTAATTTGTACTAATTTGAATATAAATTTAGTTTAATCATATTTTATTGCTCGATTCGTTTTACATATACATGTTAGTACAAAACATGACAAATTAAATAAAGGCAGACGGTCAGACCACAAGTTCTAGCAACATTAGTTATGGCCATTCCCGACGTCAATCCATCTGCTCAACAATGCCTAGAGAACAATGAAGACACAATACATGAAGCAATGAAGACAAAACATGAAACTAAAGCATTCCCACGTTGTATAAATCCAATCATAGTCCTTTCACACACAACATGTGATACTAATGATATGTCATGTCACGCAGATTACTCATTTAATTATCAGTTGTCGGTGCAAATTGTTGTGTAACTTATAAAGACTGTGCTATTCTCTGCATGTTTAGAATATTTATTGCAAACATTACTTTCGCTGCTCTTGGGAAATGGTATGATATTGAAAGTAGGAAAAAATCTGTTAAAATATCTTCAATTACATATCGATTGTTTGAATAGAAATGATTAAATATTCTGTGTATGACAATGTAGCAAACACGCAGTCTTTGATTTACTATATCCAACTAGCAAACACTCGGTCATTGATTTACTATATCCAACTAGCAAACACTCGGTCATTGATTTACTATATCCAACTAGCAAACACTCGGTCATTGATTTACTATATCCAACTAGCAAACACTCGGTCATTGATTTACTATATCCAACTAGCAAACACTCGGTCATTGATTTACTATATCCAACTAGCGAACACTCGGTCATTGATTTACTATATCCAACTAGCAAACACTCGGTCATTGATTTACTATATCCAACTAGCAAACACTCGGTCATTGATTTACTATATCCAACTAGCAAACACTCGGTCATTGATTTACTATATCCAACTAGCAAACACTCGGTCATTGATTTACTGTATCCAACTAGCAAACACGCGGTCATTGATTTACTATATCCAACTAGCAAACACAAACACATTGCATATTTATATCTTTCTAGCAATATCACACAAACACATTGCATATTTATATCTTTCTAGCAACATCACACAAACACATTGCATATTTATATCTTTCTAGCAATATCACACAAACACATTGCATATTTATATCTTTCTAGCAACATCACACAAACACATTGCATATTTATATCTTTCTAGCAACATCACACAAACACATTGCATATTTATATCTTTCTAGCAACATCACACAAACACATTGCATATTTATATCTTTCTAGCAATAGCACACAAACACATTGCATATTTATATCTTTCTAGCAATAGCACACAAACACATTGTATATTTATATCTTTCTAGCAATAGCAGTAGCATCAGGACCATTCATTTACATCTATAAGAATCTACGACCATATTTCAAGTTTACATTGCCACCACTAGAAATTAATGCCGTCGAAGAAGACCTCTGGACTCAAGTTAGAGAGGTGAGCTGACTAGTTTACATACGGTTTTATTACCATATAAATATTAACCCATTCAACACCAAGTAACTCACATGGACTGGTCCATGATATTCATAAACCAATAAATGAATCAGAAAATCACATTTGGACAAGTTCATTTATCAAAATGGGTAATTATGTCTAAAAATAGTCATATCACTGGCAAAAAGTGCAGATCCTGATGAGACGGCTCGTCACGAGCCGGCTCATCTGGATCTACACTTTTTATAAGCCTATTTAGAGGTATGTGGTGTTGAAAGGGTTAATTGACCGCCCAGAAAATACATCTTCATTTGTGAATACAGACTTTACAGATGAATGTTTATCCGTCCCCTATTGTTGTGAAAGTTTGTTTCCGAAGATTGTGTTATGTTATGTTATATTTCGGGTTTTACGCCTGCATCAGCACCATTTCGGGCTATATCGCCGGCGGGCAGTTTACCTAACAACACCTGTCCTGGGCAGGCTCCAGCGGTTAACCAGTACTTGGGTACACCAACCTCCGTAAGAAACTGCCAACTTTTTCATATAAATGAGACACGGCCTGAGCGGGGCTCGAACCCGAGACCATCAGTGATGATAGGTTACAATGGTATACAAGTCAGCGACTGTAACCACTCGACCACGGAGGCGGACCCGAGGATTTTGTAATTAGTCTGTCATTCTGTGTATCCGCCAGCACGACACAAATTTTGTGTTTGCCATGCAGCGATTTTAAAATAACTTGACATAGATTGTCACATGATAATAAAAACACGTGTTGTGCACAAAATCCAGATCTTGATGGTCATTGTCGCACTTTGAGGGAACAGTTGCCTTTGTGTGTTCATGCTAAATACAAAATGTGCCGTATATTTCTTTGCATCATTGAAAAGAATAGCTGGTGTAAATATAAGTAATGAATGAGGTTAATAGTTTCCATCGCGGTATGAACTACATCAGGCGTGTTTAAAGTTAGTGTAGATGCCTTTTGTCTCCACACACTTTAAGCACGCCCAATGTAGTACATACTTCCCTGTGAGATGGTACGATGGTCGCTAGATCGGACAGGTGGGTTTTCTCCGGGTACTCCGGTTTCCTCTCACTTGAATGACCACATATACGCTTTCATCCGAGCCAACGAGAGTGATTAATATAAGTTGTTGAAACTTGCTTCGCAATCGTTGTAAATAAATGTTAAAAAAAAGTAGGCCATCCCCCGTTGAAAACTATTAATCTGCTATTCAGTCCATAACAGGCAATATGCAGAGGCTTGTTGGTTAATTAATTGCACAATACATTTTAGTGGAAGTCGTGATAGCACAGTGAATGAGCGTTCGCTTCAGATGCAAAAGGTCCGGAGTTCGAGCCCCGCTGGAGCCGTTACGATTGTGCACTTAAGCAAGGCATTTAATTTCCACGTTGCCTCTTCTTTCTCCCTCATGGTGATGGATTCCATCAGGAATGAGGTCTCGATAGTGATTAATATAAGTTGTAAGGACCTGTTTCGCAATTGAGCTAAAATAAATTTGTATACACTAATATTTTTAGCCTTAATATGAATGGTCACTTCCGTCTAATTATATACAAGATTATTCTGGGGATTTGTTTTCAGGGGCGTATCAATGTACATGTGTTGAGGGAGATGTTAGAAGCAATGAGGTAAGTACATTATTGCAGGAAATTCTGTAAATTAAAATGACAGTATGCGACGATCTTCTTAAAGCCCCATTATGTGTTTATATAGAAAGTGGTGCACGCTACAATACTCCATGGAGCCCATGATTCGCCAATTGTTGTGGTCCAAATTTCAATGATAAATTAAATAAAAGTTTACAGGTCTGTTAAATAATTATCCAAATTTGTTAATATTTTGTGTGTCTTTGCTTTACGTTTATTTATCGTCGCTACCGGTTGCCCATTTGAGCGACACCTCCTGAAGAGATTTGTCATTTAAATTTTTTGGAGGATAGTGCAATGATACAGACAGAGACCCATTACAGAGTCTCCTCTGGTTCGTTTACGTACATAGTTTAAAGCATCGACACTAGACCTCGGTTTAACGTCCCACCTGAAAGACTGTTATTATTATTAGGGTCAGACGGGGGGATCGAACCTGCGATCCCTGGATTCGCATTCCAGTATATTAGCAACTGGACTATAGACCCGTTGTTAAATCCTCCCTTTATAGATATTTATTACAGGTAGCGTCATTGGTCAGTTGGGCTTTTGTGATAAGAGTGGTATCCGGCATCTTTCATTCGTCAACAATTACATTCAAATGAATTTAGTTTATTCAAATTTATTTTAGCTCGATTGCGAAACAAGTTCTTATAACTTATATTAATCACTCTCGAGACCTCATTCCTGATGGAATCCATCACCACGAGGGAAAGAGAAGAGGCAACGTGGAATTTAAATGCCTTGCCTAAGGGCACAATCGTAATGGCTTCAGCGGGGCTCGAACGGCAATGTGGAATTTAAATGCCTTGTTTCGTAATCGAGCTAAAATAAATTTGTATAAAGGAATGTTTTCAAATATGATCTTCTGCATCCTTACAACATCAATCATGTCTGTTTTAATGAGGTCAGAGGGGTCATTAATTAAGCTGCTAGGTCAACTTAGAGTAAAATTTATTTAAAGACATGTTCTCATATACAACAACAACTCTACCATCACATCACATATGTGTACAACAATTGTACCATCACATATGTGTACAACAATTGTACCATCACATATGTGTACAACAATTGTACCATTACATATACATTATATATATAACTCTACCATCACATTTTCAACCGTAACTCTACAGTCACATATTACGTTCAAGAATTTGCTGTTATTATAACAGGGTGGATGGTACGACATTAACAGTGAGATCTCTACGATATCTACAGTTGATTGATTCAGGGGACATGATGCAATTCTGCGATGTTTACAAAAATTCTCCTTTGAAACGACAAACTGTGATTACATGCCTCGGTACCTTGAAGAAGTCTATGGCTGATGATGATGCAATAAGTTGTCTAGTCCTGGGTACAGAGGACACATCTATTTATGTGTTAGATCCAGAGGCGTTCACAGTGTTGTCTACTGTAAGTATTCTATCTACAGCTTGACTGTTAGATCCAGAGGCGTTCACAGTGTTGGCTACTGTAAGTATTCTGTCTACAGCTAGCCTGTTAGATCCAGAGGTGTTCACAGTGTTGGCTACTGTAAGTATTCTGTCTATAGCTTGCCTGTTAGATCCAGAGGCATTCACAGTGTTGGCTACTGTAAGTATTCTGTCTATAGCTTGCCTGTTAGATCCAGAGGCGTTCACAGTGTTGTCTACTGTAAGTATTCTGTCTATAGCTTGCCTGTTAGATCCAGAGGCGTTCACAGTGTTGTCTACTGTAAGTATTCTGTCTACAGCTAGCCTGTTAGATCCAGAGGCGTTCACAGTGTTGGCTACTGTAAGTATTCTGTCTACAGCTAGCCTGTTAGATCCAGAGGCGTTCACAGTGTTGGCTACTGTAAGTATTCTGTCTACAGCTTGACTGTTAGATCCAGAGGCATTCACAGTGTTGGCTACTGTACGTATTCTGTCTACAGCTAGCCTGTTAGATCCAGAGGCGTTCACAGTGTTGGCTACTGTAAGTATTCTGTCTACAGCTAGCCTGTTAGATCCAGAGGCGTTCACAGTGTTGGCTACTGTACGTATTCTGTCTACAGCTAGCCTGTTAGATCCAGAGGCATTCACAGTGTTGGCTACTGTAAGTATTCTGTCTACAGCTTGCCTGTTAGATCCAGAGGTGTTCACAGTGTTGGCTACTGTAAGTATTCTGTCTACAGCTAGCCTGTTAGATCCAGAGGTGTTCACAGTGTTGGCTACTGTAAGTATTCTGTCTACAGCTTGCCTGTTAGATCCAGAGGCGTTCACAGTGTTGGCTACTGTACGTGTTCTGTCTACAGCTAGCCTGTTAGATCCAGAGGCGTTCACAGTGTTGGCTACTGTAAGTATTCTGTCTACAGCTAACCTGTTAGATCCAGAGGCATTCACAGTGTTGGCTACTGTAAGTATTCTGTCTATAGCTTGACTATTAGATCCAGAGGCATTCACAGTGTTGGCTACCGTAAGTATTCTTTCTACAGCTTGACTGTTAGATCCAGAGGTGTTCACAGTGTTGGCTACTGTAAGTATTCTGTCTACAGCTTGACTGTTAGATCCAGAGGCGTTCACAGTGTTGGCTACTGTAAGTATTCTGTCTACAGCTTGACTGTTAGATCAGAGGTGTTCACAGTGTTGGCTACCGTAAGTATTCTGTCTACAGCTTGACTGTTAGATCCAGAGGCATTCACAGTGTTGGCTACTGCAAGTATTCTGTCTACAGCTTGACTGTTAGATCCAGAGGTGTTCACAGTGTTGGCTACTGTACGTGTTCTGTCTACAGCTTGACTGTTAGATCCAGAGGTGTTCACAGTGTTGGCTACTGTAAGTATTCTATCTACAGCTTGACTGTTAGATCCAGAGGTGTTCACAGTGTTGGCTACTGTACGTGTTCTGTCTACAGCTAGCATATTAGATCCAGAGGCATTCACAGTGTTGGCTACTGTACGTGTTCTGTCTATAGCTAGCATATTAGATCCAGAGGCATTCACAGTGTTGGCTACTGTATATTCTGTCTACAGCTTGCCTGTTAGATCCAGAGTCATTCACAGTGTTGGCTACTGTAATGGTTCTGTCTACAGCTTGCCTATTAGATCCAGAGGTGTTCACTGTGTTGGCTACTGTAAGTATTCTGTCTACAGCTTGACTGTTAGATCCAGAGGCGTTCACAGTGTTGGCTACTGTAATGGTTCTGTCTACAGCTAGCATATTAGATCCAGAGGCATTCACAGTGTTGGCTACTGTAAGTATTCTGTCTACAGCTTGACTGTTAGATCCAGAGGCATTCACAGTGTTGGCTACTGTAATGGTTCTGTCTACAGCTAGCATATTAGATCCAGAGGCATTCACAGTGTTGGCTACTGTAAGTACTCTGTCTACAGCTTGACTGTTGGCTACTGTAAGTATTCTGTCTAACGATTGACTAATAGCCTGTCACTTTCTATTGTGAGCTTCTAGTTTATTTTTCATAAATGCTACATGTTCTTTGATGTGTTGTCTTTCTTTTAAATATCTGATAAAGGTAATGCAGTTTGGAACACATTTTTCTATTTTGCTTTTAAAAATATAATATTTTGCTAAAAGAATTATTATTCTGCTATTACTTAGTGAATTTACTCCACTCGTGTCCACGAGGTACCGACGTTTTGACTGTAGCTCATTTGATGTCGTCGTTTAATTCAATTGTCTGTTTATTTCTTAATTTGTAGATGAATCTACCGAGTGTACCAGTGTTTCTAAGTGTAACTGGGATGTTTGATGTAGAGTACAGAATAGTTGTAGCTTGCAGAAATGGATGCATCTATACTATTAGAAGGTAGGAAATACACTTACGGAAAGAATCGTGTGTTAAATGTTTCCATCGGTGTATAGACTATATTTAGTTTATACAAATATATTTTAGCTCGATTGCGAGACAAGTTCTTTCAACTTATATTAATCACTCTCGAGACCTCATTCCTGATGGAATCCATCGCCATGAAGGAGAGAGAAAGGGCAATGTGGAATTTAAATGTATTGCCTAAGGGTACAATCGTAACAGCTCCAGCGGGGCTCGAACTCCGGGCGTTTCGCACATGAAGCGAATGCGCTAACACTGCGCTATCACGGCTATATTTGGCGTGTTTACAGTGTTGGGAGGCCAAAGCTCTATGTAGTTCATATCTGGATGGAACTACATGTATTAACCCATTTCATTCTGGATACATTTAAAGGCTTTTGCAAACAACATAGATCCAGATCAGCCGCAGCGTAATGCTGCATGCTGATCAGGATCTATGTTGTTTGCTACATAGCCGAGTGTCTTAGCAAGATCATCTGAATAGCAAACACCATAGAGCCTGATCAGACGGCACATTCCATGGTGGCTGATCTGGCTCTATGTTCTTTGCAAATACTGTTTGAACGGTATCCAGAATCAAATGGGTTAACCTGCGATTCATTACTTATATTTACATTAACTATTCATAGTATATCAAAGAAATGTTACTCAACACTGCGAATGCTCGTAACTTTGAATGTGCATGTTAGCTGCATATCATTAGTGAAGAAATTCATATGAAAATAGATTCAAACAGGGCATAATTTTGTATACGTTCATCAGAGGAAATGCAATAGTGATGTCAAATATATAGTTATAAAGCTCAGAAGAAACAAGATATATTGGGATGTTGAACATTACGTCAAATAGATTTGTTTGTCTTGGGTGACTGGCCTATTGTTTTGTGGGAGTGACCTATAATTTTGGGGGAGTGACCTATAGTTTTGGGGGAGTGACCTATAGTATTGGGGGAGTGACCTATAGTTTTGGGGGAGTGACCTATAGTATTGGGGGAGTGACCTATAGTATTGGGGGAGTGACCTATAGTATTGGGCGAGTGACCTATAGTTTTGGGGGAGTGACCTATAGTATTGGGGGAGTGACCTATTGTTTTGGGAGTGACCTATAGTATTGGGGGAGTGACCTATAGTTTTGGGGGAGTGACCTATAGTATTGGGAAGTAACCTATAGTTTTGGGGAATGACCTATAGTATTGAGGGAGTGACCTATAGTATTGGGGGAGTGACCTATAGTTTTGGGGAGTGACCTATAGTTTTGGTGGAGTGACCTATTGTTTTGGGGGAGTGACCTATAGTTTTGGGGAGTGACCTATAGTATTGGGGGAGTGACTTATAGTATTGGGGGAGTGATCTATTGTTTTGGGGGAGTGACCTATAGTATTGGGGGAGTGACCTATAGTATTGGGGGAGTGACCTATAGTTTTGGGGGAGTGACCTATAGTTTTGACTTCTGTCATGCTGCTGTATGGTTTACACTATTTATAGCTTTTTGGATAAGAATGCTCCCATCTATGAAAAGCAATGCAATTTTGATATAATATGGGAGACAGTTTATCAAAAACTATGATTTACAACATTCTATGCAGTGTGTAAACATAGAAAACACTATTTTAAGACACATGAAGTTTTATGAAATGTACAGTAATGAGGAAGTTAACAGTTCAACTTGTCAGGGGAATAGAGGATGCTTGTAACCTCTATATAGAGCTCAGCTCATTTCGCAGATAGTTAACTTGTTTCTGTTTCAGGGGAATAGAGAATGCTTGTAAAAGCTGTATAGAGCTCATTTCGCAGATAGTTAACTTGTTTCTGTTTCAGGGGAATAGAGGATGCTTGTAAAAGCTGTATAGAGCTCACTTCACAGATAGTTGGTATGGAGCGTCTGAACAAAACTATCTATGTTGCTTGTATGGACCAAACTCTAAGATGTTTTACATCTAAGGTATAATGATTAGGGTTGATTTTTCAAACAATATTTGAATTTCTCATAATTCGAGATGGATTGTCATTCAAGGTTGCTATGGAAACTCATTTTGGTGTATACTGTTGGACAGAATTATGCGACAATCTCTGTATCTATATGATGCAAAACCCATATCATGCGAACCCCACTCTATATCTGATTAGCGTGTTTATCTCGGTGTATACAGACGGATCTGTAGTCCAGTGGTAACACGCTGGACTGGTAATCCAGTGATCGCAGGTTCGATCCCCCGTCTGACCCTAATAAAATTAACAGTCTTTCAGATGGGACTTTAAATCGAGGTCTCGTGTCGGTGCTTTACACCGTGCACATAAAAGAGCCAGAGGAGACTCTGGAATAGGTATATGTCTGTATCATTGCACTATCCTCCAACAATCTAAAATCACTAATCTCTTCAGGAGGCGTCGCTCATATGGGCAATCGGTAGAGACGATAAATAAACGTAAAACACAAAATCTCGGTGTATGCCGGAGGTTATATTTTGATTTCATTGGTTATAGTAACATGCGAATCAGTTGAATATTCTGAAATAATCCTTATTTACAAATTGTCAACTCAGGAAATCATGGAAACAATTAAAAAAAAAACTTTCAATTTAATACTTAGCTTAGCGAGGTTTTGTACAGACAGCCAACATTTCCTAATAGAATTGCTAAGATAGCGTATGAAGATACTGTATGAAAATACACTGTTGATAGACGGGCCTCCATGGTCGAGTGATTACGGTCGTTGACTTCAAACCTCACTGCTGTAGTTTTGAATCCCACTGGGGGTGTCAAATTATTTGATGTGAGGAAGCTATCTAGCTGGTTTGCGGTAGGTTGGTGGTTCTAGCTGGGTGCCTGTATGTGCGTGTAATACTGCTCGGAGGGGCACCATTGGTCGTCCTCCACCAATACTAGCTGCAGAGTCGACGTATGACCTAGGTAAGCTGTTGGTGCGACATTAGTTTATACAAATTTATTTTAGCTCAATTGCGAAACAAGTTATTTCAACTTATATTGATCACTCGCGAGACCTCATTCCTGATGGAGTCCATCGCCACGAGGGAGAGAGAAGAGGCAACGTGGAATTTAAATGCCTTGCCTAAGGACACAATCGTAATCGCTCCAGCGGGGCTCGAACTCCAAACCTTTTGCACCTTAAAGCGAACGCACATCCACTGCGCTATCACGACTTCCACATTGCGACAATAAACCCCAAAAGAAAGAGAAGCCATGTTAAGAGAATACCTTGTTTCATCCATTTCCAGGGTAAAAAGATGTGGACCGTGAAGCTACCACATAGTATCACAACGATAGAGGTAGTAGACTACAAGCCTAAAGGTTTCAAAGCTGTCCTGGTGGCGCTGTCCAGCGGAGAAGTACATGTCTATAAAGTAGGTCATCCTTCATAGCATCACCTGACCCTGTTTACAGTCAAACCTGCGTTAGTGGTCATCTCTATTAAGCAGCCAACCTGTATTAAGCAGCCAGTTTCCAGATTCCCAATATGTTGTTTTATTTTATATTTGACATCTATTAAGCAGCCACCTGTGCTAAGCAGTCACTTTCTGTGATTCCCCTTGGCTGGCTGCTTAAGACAGGTTTGACTGTATTCAGGTATGTCATCCGTCCCATGTCTGTGCATCCACAATCGTTTCAACTGAACTCTCATTTAACCCTTCTTGATGAGGTTTCATGAAACTTAGTGGAGAACATCGGAGCAATTAAGTTCAGTTAAGTTTTTAAGTTTTTTAGTTTTAAACTTTATTTATTTTACAACAATTGTGAAGCAAGTTTTAGCAACTTATATTAATCACTCTCATTGGCGCGGATGAAAGCATATATGTGGTCATTCGTGTGGGAGGAAACCGGAGTACCCGGAGAAAACCCACCTGTCCGATCTGGCGACCACCGTACCAACTCACATACTTCCCAGTCCGAGGATCGAACCAGGGTTGCATTAGTGAGAAGCGAGCGCGCTAACCACTGCGCTAATCGGACAGTAGCTCAGTTGTTAAAATCATTCCAAAATATCCATCAGGGCATCCATCTTGAACATCTATTTTTAAAGAAACTTGTTATGAAACATTTTGACAACTAGTTAGTCAAGACTAGCTGATATTGTTCTTCAATCAAACCTGTGTTAGTTTGTCTGTGTCGATTAAGCAGCCGGTTTCCAGATTCCCAATATGTTGGTTTATTATACATTTGCCCTCTATTAAGCAGCCACCTGTGATAAGCAGGCACTTTTTGTGATTCCTTTGGCTGGCTGCTTAACACAGGTTTTACTGTATTCTGAAATCATAACAGGCTGCCAATGGTAACCGTCTTGAAAATATTTGACTCGTCCTTCTGAAAAGCATTACCAACTTTGATTAAATTTGATATTGAATATCGTGGCAACAAGTTGATGAAATATAACTAAAATGTTTCCGTGTGTAGAAGCAGTGGTTATTTGTGTTTTTGTTGGATTGTACAGTCCCACCTCCCCAAACGTCACCTCCCATGAGCTACACCATCTTTATAACGTCACCTTTATTCCCACCCGTTTTAATACAATTTCACCTCTCATGAATGACACCTCCCAACAACACACAACGACAGTCATTTCCCCGCCCAGCCATGCAGAAAACCTCCCAAGAACAGACACATTGTATGTTGGAAACAGATGTAGAAGCGTAATCCATTGGTTATTTGTGTTTTTGTTGGATTGTATGTTGGAAACAGATGTAGAAGCTTAATCCGTTGGTTATTTGTGTTTTTGTTGGATTGTATGTTGGAAACAGATGTAGAAGCTAATCCTTGGTTATTGTGTTTTTGTTGGATTGTATGTTGGAAACAGATGTAGAAGCTTAATCCGTTGGTTATTTGTGTTTTTGTTGGATTGTATGTTGGAAACAGATGTAGAAGCATAATCCGTTGGTTATGTGTTTTGAGAGGCACATTTAGAAAGTTTAATTGTTTTGGTGGTGGATTGTCCATTAGAGACATGTCTCGTTAGAGAGCTTAGAATGATACTATATAGTATGTAATCAAAATCGTACTTTCGTGAATCGGTTTGCCACGCCCCCGCGTACATGTGGATCGGCAATCAGAACAAGCATCTAGGACAGCTGTTTCAATGTTCGTTATTAAAGTTTAAACTTTATTTATTTTACAACGATTGCGAAGCAAGTTTTAACAACTTATATTAATCACTCTCATTGGCGCGGATGAAAGCGAATATGTGGTCATTCGTGAGGGAGGAAACCGGAGTACCCGGAGAAAAACCCACCTGTCCGATCTGGCGACCACCGTACCATCTCACATACTTCCAAGTCCAAGGATCGAACCCGGGTTGCATTGGTGAGAAGCGAGCGCGCTAACCACTGCGCTAATCGGACAGCTATTCATTATTGCTTCATGCATGCACAGTACGCATTGTTTGCATATGTTTGTTGATAAACAATTCAAGTATACGATAGAGCTATGTTTATTTGATTATTTTGCATTTCTGTGCGAATATTTGGACTTTGTTAAATACTCAGTCATTGAAAAATACCTCCTTTAAATAGTTGGTACTTTTTACCAATAAAGATCATTTATTCCGATATAATGTCGTTTTAACCCATTTCATTCTGGATACATTTAAAGGCTTTTGCAAACAACATAGATCCAGATCAGCCGCAGCGTGACGCTGCATGCTGATCAGGATCTATGTTGTTTGCTACATAGCCAAGTGCCTTAGCAAGATCATCTGAATAGCAAACAGCATAGAGCCTGATCAGACGGCACATTCCGTGGCGGTTGATCTGGCTCTATGTTCTTTGCAACTACTGTTTGAACGGTATCCAGAATGAAATGGGTTACGTTACACTGAAGTTCACAATATCAATGCTATAGACCCGAAATTCAAACTGTCGGATCATTATTTGTTTTCAATTGAATAATATTTTTTTGCGATATTAACAGGAGAAATACTTGGTGGACTGTATAAAGACAGACGATGTTGTGGTAGCCATGAGGTTTGGAAGGTTCGGTCGAGAAGATGGCGCATTAGTCATGTGTACAAGCAGTAAGTTGTACGCAATTCTCTCCCCTGTCACACACATGTTTAATTGAATCTTCTACCTTCCTACACCACACAAGTTGTCCTGAATTCTCTCCGTTCTCACACACAAGTTGTCCTGAATTCTCTCCGTTCTCACACACAAGTTGTCCTGAATTCTCTCCATTCTCACACACAAGTTGTCCTGAATTCTCTCCGTTCTCACACACAAGTTGTCCTGAATTCTCTCCGTTCTCACACACAAGTTGTCCTGAATTCTCTCCGTTCTCACACACAAGTTGTCCTGAATTCTCTATTCTCTCCGTTCTCACACACAAGTTTTCCTGAATTCTCTTCTTCTCACACACAAGTTGTCCTGAATTCTCTCCTTCTCACACACAAGTTGTCCTGAATTCTCTCCGTTCTCACACACAAGTTGTCCTGAATTCTCTCCTTCTCACACACAAGTTGTCCTGAATTCTCTCCATTCTCACACACAATTTGTTCTGAACTCTCTCCATTCTCACACACAAGTTGTCCTGAACTCTCTCCATTCTCACACACAAGTTGTCCTGAACTCTCTATATTCTCACACACAATTTGTTCTGAACTCTCTCCATTCTCACACACAAGTTGTCCTGAAATCTCTCCGTTCTCACACACAATTTGTTCTGAACTCTCTCCATTCTCACACACAATTTGCTCTGAACTCTCTCCATTCTCACACACAATTTGTTCTGAACTCTCTCCATTCTCACACACAAGTTGTCCTGAACTCTCTCCATTCTCACACACAAGTTGTCCTGAACTCTCTATATTCTCACACACAATTTGTTCTGAACTCTCTCCATTCTCACACACAAGTTGTCCTGAAATCTCTCCGTTCTCACACACAATTTGTTCTGAACTCTCTCCGTTCTCACACACAATTTGTTCTGAACTCTCTCCATTCTCACACACAATTTGTTCTGAACTCTCTCCATTCTCACACACAATTTGTTCTGAACTCTCTACATTGTCGCATACAAGTTGTCCTGAACTCTCTCCATTCTCACACACAATTTGTTCTGAACTCTCTCCATTCTCACACACAAGTTATTCTGAACTCTCTCCATTCTCACACACAATTTGTTCTGAACTCTCTCCATTCTCACACACAATTTGTTCTGAACTCTCTCCATTCTCACACACAATTTGTTCTGAACTCTCTCCATTGTCGCATACAAGTTGCACGTGTACAGTAAGGGAAACGTGGTTGTTGCATAAATATGCATATATTATGCTCATAATTTGCTTAAGCGTGTGCATACCATATCCAATTTGAAGCATATTTCACCAAGCGGATTGCATCGTATTGTACCGTCCGTGTGTATTTGAAGCATATTTCACCAAACGGATTGCATCGTATTGTACCGTCCGTGTGTATTTGTAGCATATTTCACCAAGCGGATTGCATCGTATTGTACCGTCCGTGTGTATTTGTAGCATATTTCACCAAGCGGATTGCATCGTATTGTACCGTCCGTGTGTATTTGTAGCATATTTCACCAAGCGGATTGCATCGTATTGTACCATCCGTGTGTATTTGAAGCATATTTCACCAAGCGGATTGCATCGTATTGTACCGTCCGTGTGTATTTGTAGCATATTTCACCAAGCGGATTGCATCGTATTGTACCGTCCGTGTGTATTTGTAGCATATTTCACCAAGCGGATTGCATTGTATCGTACCGTCCGTGTGTATTTGTAGCATATTTCACCAAGCGGATTGCATCATATTGTACCGTCCGTGTGTATTTGTAGCATATTTCACCAAGCGGATTGCATCGTATTGTACCGTCCGTGTGTATTTGTAGCATATTTCACCAAGCGGATTGCATCGTATTGTACCGTCCGTGTGTATTTGAAGCATATTTCACCAAGCGGATTGCATCGTATTGTACCGTCCGTGTGTATTTGAAGCATATTTCACCAAGCGGATTGCATCGTATTGTACCGTCCGTGTGTATTTGTAGCATATTTCACCAAGCGGATTGCATCGTATTGTACCGTCCGTGTGTATTTGTAGCATATTTCACCAAACGGATTGCATTGTATCGTACCGTCCGTGTGTATTTGTAGCGTAATGAATCGTGTCACACACATGGTGCACTAAATAATCACTTGTATAACACATTTTGTGGTGATTTTTGTCCTCAATATCACACACACGATACACTAAAAAATGACCCGTGTAACCTATTTTGTTCTGATCTACTTCCTATGAAAGCTTTACAAGCCAGGGCTCTCCCTGATCCTGATTTCTCTTCTTTCCAATGCTCCTATTTTTTTAAAACTTTATATATTTTACGATTGCGAAGCAAGTTTTAACAACTTATATTAATCACTCTCGTTGGCGCGGATGAAAGCGTAAATGTGGTCATTCGTGTGGGAGCAAACCGGAGTATCCGGAGAAAACCCACCTGTCCGATCTGGTACCATCTCACATACTTCCCAGTCCAAGGATCGAACCCAGGTTGCATTGGTGAGAAGCGAGCGCGCTAACCACTGCGCTAATCGGACAGCTATTCATTATTGCTTCATGCATGCACAGTACGCATTGTTTGCATATGAAAGCGGAGTACCCAGAGAAAACCCACCTGTCCGATCTGGCGACCACCGTACCATCTCACATACTTCCCGGTCCGAGGATCGAACCAGGGTTGCATTGGTGAGAAACGAGTGCGCTAACCACTGCGCTAATCGTACAGCCTGTTTGACAGTGACTGAGGTGTGCATCTGTGCCAAGAACTGTTCTAAGACTTAAATTTCAGGTGGTGGATTGCTGATCAAAATACTAAAAAGGACGGCAGTGTTTGAAGAGCGGGATCTTACTGGAGGCCCTCCTGCAGCACAAAATATCAAACTAAATGTTCCTAAAAAAACTAAGTTATTTGTGGACCAAACACTGAGGGAGAGAGAAAATGCTGTCAGTAAGTAATATTTACACGTGCATGAAAACCAACACTGAGGGAGAGAGAACATGCTGTCAGTAAGTAATATTTACACGTGCATGAAAACCAACACTGAGGGAGAGAGAACATGTTGTCAGTAAGTAAAATTTACACGTGCATGAAAACAAACACTGAGGGAGAGAGAACATGCTGTCAGTAAGTAATATTTACACGTGCATGAAAACCAACACTGAGGGAGAGAGAACATACTGTCAGTAGTAATATTTACACGTGCATGAAAACCAACACTGAGGGAGAGAGAACATGCTGTCAGTAAGTAATATTTACACATGCATGAAAACCAACACTGAGGGAGAGAGAAAATGCTGTCAGTAAGTAATATTTACACGTGCATGAAAACCAACACTGAGGGAGAGAGAACATGCTGTCAGTAAGTAATATTTACACGTGCATGAAAACCAACACTGAGGGAGAGAGAACATGCTGTCAGTAAGTAATATTTACACGTGCATGAAAACCAACACTGAGGGAGAGAGAACATGCTGTCAGTAAGTAATATTTACACGTGCATGAAAACCAACACTGAGGGAGAGAGAACATGCTGTCAGTAAGTAATATTTACACGTGCATGAAAACCAACACTGAGGGAGAGAGAACATGCTGTCAGTAAGTAATATTTACACGTGCATGAAAGAGGTTAATGTGTTACTTATAAAAAATATTTAGCATTTAAAGTAAGTTAGCCCTTTCAACACCACAGACCTCTAAATTGGCTTACAAAAAAGTGTAGATCCAGATGAGCCGGCTCGTGACGAGCCGTCTCATCAGGATCTGCACTTTTTTCAAGTAATATAACTATTTTTAGAAAAAAAATTACCCATTTTGATAAATGAACTGATCCAAATATAATTTTGTTATTAATTTATTGGTCTAAAAATATCATGGACCAGTCCATGTCAGTTACTGGTGTTGAATGGGTTAACATGGCATGCATATGTTATTAAAGCATTCGTCTTCTATATTATCACATATTATCACATTTCATTATCATTATTTGCTTTAGTGTTACATAATTAATTAGATATATTGACATAGTGAATTGCTGTCGCCATATTTGTGTATATGTTCATGTATGCCACATGGGTCTGAGACCTTCTGGATTTAAACAAATAAAACTTTGAAACTTTGTGATATAATCACAAGTAGCTTTGCAATCGTACGTATGTTCGGTTATATTGGACATGCATCCGTATTTATTAGATCACCTGAACAAAAATCAGACAATTCTATAATTGTATTTTGTAATTTATCATGTATTATGATACAATGTACGTCGGGAAGGGCCGTAACTAATGTTACTAGAACTTGTGGCCTGAAACATAAAGAAACATAAAGCCTAAACAATTCAGTGGTTATACAACATCAAATGTGCTATCAAACTATGTGACAAACAATTCAACGTGCTTTAGCCTACTACAGTGCAAAACTGAACAGTATAGGAGGTCATATTTTCCTCAAACCATCATTGATTGGAACTCTTTTAAGTGATAGTGTTGTGTGCGCTGACAAAGCAAGCAGCTTCAAAGCTGCCCTGATTCGGGACATATAATTAACCGGATCGCATCTCTCCCCCGTCGCGATATATACCAAATTTGGTCCTGCGACGTATACATCCAGATCCAGACCCGTTTGCCTTTATTTAATTTGTCATGTTTTGTATTCACGTGTATGTGTAAAACGAATCGAGCAATAAATTTGATTAAACTAAATGTATTATGATATTGGAAAATAAATATGTGTAAGCCAAAGATGGGAAAAACTGTGTGTGCTTTTGTTCAACAATTACATTCAAATTACTTTTTCTCATGAACCAATAATAGGGATGTTTCTGTACATTGTCCATAGCTTGCTTGCAACCATCACTACCAAGTGTGTTCATATGGAATTATTGTGTGCGTCCATCTGTAACTGCAGATCTTTTCTCAGTAGGCAGACTTTATGAAACTTAAAATAAATGTATATCACCATATTGTCGTGGTGCACATGCATTTACTGTGGGGATTGGCATTTCCATTTAGTTGACTTAAATTCCACAAATTTGTCCCTCCGGAGCCTGTTCTTGGTACCCAATGGGTGGATTTTATAACGCTTATTATCACCATATTATGGTGGGGCACATGCACTTATCATCGGGATATGCCCAGTAACGTTCGACTTATTTCCATTTAATTGACTAAAAATCCACATATGTGTCAAATCCCGAGCCTGTTCTCAGTGTGGAATTTTACGAAAATTAACATCACCATAGTGTAGTGGTGCACTCGTGATTTTCGTTCTCATCGGGCCAGTAACACCAAAGTTATTGCCCTTTAATTGACTAATAATCCACATATGTGTACGTTCAGTGCCACTTCTCAATAACCAATGGGTTGAATCTGAAGCTTAAAATATTAAAGCAGCATTATATCGTAGTAAAGTAATTTTTTTGGTAAAATATAAATACTAATGTATGTGTGTTTACGAAAATCGAAATAGTCGCTCAGAAACGATAAAAATGTAATAAATATACACCGTCGTATATGCGAATTGTTTATCAACAAACAAAATGTGTTATCAACACACGAAATGTAAGCACGTATAGCGCGCATGCATGAAACAACAGCGGATGTAGAAAAGCACTTTGGAACATCAACATATTTTGAACATGAAAGACTATCTATCTATCTTCCTCTAATGTCGAACCCCTCGCGGGAATGTAGACCTGTCCCTAAAATACTTAGATAACAGAGGTATGAATCGACATCTCAAGTAATTCAATTAAAAAAAGACGACGTGGGACAAATGGGGACGATGCATTCCAAATGTAAACAAGTGCGGACGATGCGTTCCGATTGTAATTAAGTGCGTGACCTCCGACTCGGAAAGTCCTACTTTGGGTTTTCGAGTTTGTTTTATCGCAAAAAAACACTGTTTACTACTTGAACATAATTATACAAATTATAATGTAAGAATGTGTAGCAGCATTGCTACCCATACGTAAAATTTGAATTTCAAATAAACTTTCATATGATATAGGACTGCTTTAAGTGTTAATAATGATTGTGTATGGTATGTAGATTCATGGTATAATGTTAAATATTTAAGAGGACCTTAAGGAGGATGCATTCAGAACTAATTAGGTCACCCTCTATAAATATAGAAATCTGTGGTGGGGTACATGCACTTTTCGTCTGGATCTACCTAGCAACACCAGTGTTATTCATTCATAAATTTGTCCGTCCGGAACCAGTTTGGTGGGGGGGGGTTAGCGCAGTGGTTAACACGCTCGCTTCTCACCAATGCAACCCGGGTTCGATCCTCGGACCGGGAAGTATGTGAGATGGTTTTCTCCGGGTACTCCGGTTTCCTCCCACACGAATGACCACACATATGCTTTCATCCACGCCAATGAGAGTGATTAATATAAGTTGTTAAATCTTGCTTCGCAATCATTGTAAAATAAATAAAGTTTAAACTTTTCATTCATCGAATTTGTTTCATGCATCTGGAAATGATGTTGAACTATTATTTCAGCCATGCACAGAACGTTCCAGAGAGATTTGTACTTGTTGAGACTTCACACGGCTAGAGAATATGCTAAAGCATTGAACAATTCCATGAATCCCATCTCCACAGACCCAATGGAACCCCTGAAACTATCTGCGCAGGTATGACATATCTATTCATGTTTAATCATTCCATACCATTCTCATAACATGCAAATAAACCAATGATCAATCACAATAATTTAGCAAAGTTTTCTAGGGGCTGACCCCAAAATACCCCCTCCTGCATCTCATCGCGGCTCAAACTGCACCTGGCCCCTTTTCTGACCCACCCTGCCCATTTTCTGACCCACCCTGTCCTTTTTCTGACCCACCCTGCCTACTGTATGTATTTTTTATTTTAGCAGACTTCTAATTTTAGCGCTAATAGCGGGTGTCGACAGCACGCTAATTCATGATTAAGCTAATATAATTCCTAATTACATAATGCCTATTTTGATGTTACAAGGCTGAACTTTTAATAAACGTAAAGCAAACATTACGTATTTATTGTGTATTAGTTCTTATAAATTGCTGAGATATATACATGTGTCTGTCCAATTGTATTATTGTTTTCAAATTAGAAATTAACCTCATAAATCTAAAACAATATCAAATATTGATAAATGTAATAATTTAAATAGTTATTTCCGCCGCTATCGGTTATTTCCGTCGCCATGCATACTATCCATTGTGCATATTGTTAGTTGCACAATACGTGTGAAAACTGTAACAATGACACAAGGAACTATGTACCGGTATGCAGATTTATTAATATTGCACCAGACGGCAACCGTTTGCAAGGCTGGCAATTCAAACAAACACAATAATTGACAATATCTGGCCTTTTCAATGACTGAAATGCAACAATTTGTTATAAATATGACAAGGTCTTATTAGCTCGAGGTAAATGCGGTGGCGACTTTAAATACATTTATTAGTTAGTCTGCTCGAAGTAAGCATCTCGATAGTCCTGCTACATGAATCTCTATTGTATGTACACAGCTGTCAATAAAAAAAAATTGATAAAATGGCCTTGCATGTTATTAATTAAGCTGGTCATGTCAGTAGGTGAAACTGAAACGTTTATATGTTCCGTAAATTGTCGTAGGTTACCGAGTAATACTATTGCGGTAGGATCGTCTGTTTCTGTGATTGTCCAAATTTACTGAGATAAACAATTGAGCATTTTTTGTGGACTTCGGCATTTTCCGTGAAACAGTAAATCTTTGAAATGCACACTTTAAATTTGATGTGACCATCAAAATCATGTAAATAAACATACATGTAATGCTGACTGGAATATTTCTGTTTTATGTGCCGCAAAGACATCAAAGGTGATGAGGGCTGGGGTATTTGACTTTGATAACGGGTGATATTCCTGGACATTCTCAACATAAGGCAACCCTGCCCATTTTCTGACCCACCCTTCCCATTTTCTGACCCACCATGCCCATTTTCTGACCCACCATGCCCATTTTCTGACCCACCATGCCCATTTTCTGACCAACCCTGCCCATTTTCTGACCAACCCTGCCCATGTTCTGACCCACCCTGCCCATGTTCTGACCCACCATGCCCATTTTCTGACCAACCCTGCCCATTTTCTGACCCACCATGCCCATTTTCTGACCCACCATGCCCATTTTCTGACCCACCGTTCCCATTTTCTGACCCACCCTGCCCATTTTCTGACCCACACAGCCCATTTTCTGACCAACCCTGCCAATTTTCTGACCCACCATACCCATTTTCTGACCACCCCTGCCCCTTTTCTGACCCACCATGCCCATTTTTCCACTCTGGAGTAAACCATATATTTGTATTTTGCAGGTGCAAGGCATAGGCCCAACCTTCAAGCTTACAGTGAATCTACAGAACACATCACTTAGTCAAGCATCTACTAATCTACATATCACATTTGACTATGATGACAAACTCTACAATTTTAGGAAGACATATATTCCAGTAAGTGGCTGCTGGAAATTTCATAGATGGCTGAAGATTTCTTAGGTACACCTAAGATGATGTCTCTCCAAGGCCATTAGGGTAGATCAGAAACATGGAAGTCGTGATAGTGCAGTGGATGCACGTTCGCTTCAGATGTGAAAGGTCTGGAGTTCGAGCCCCGCTGGAGCTGTTACAATTGTGCCCTTAGGCCATGCATTTTAATTCCACGTTGCCTCTTCTCTCTCCCTCGTGGCGATGGATTCCATCAGGAATGGGGTCTCGAGAGTGATTAATATAAGTTGAAAGAACTTGTTTCGCAAATCGAGCTAAAATAAATTTGTATGAACTAAATCAGAAACATTGAGGGCTGATGTTTGTTACTGTAAGGGGACTGTAAGCGTTGCCAACATTTGCATGTAATATACATACCACTTACATTTTAAAGCATGTAACAAATTCATATCGCACCGTATTTCTTGTTGTTGCGCTGTGCGTTTTGAATGGCATTGCCTCAATCGCATATCATTACACCATAATATTCTTACCTTCAGCCTTCGTGATATATATCTACACATAAGAACTTCAAACTCGGGTTATACTGCGATATACCACGGTTGATACTTATTATTTCGATTCTAACACGACATACTACGAGAATCAAAGGAGTATTTTCTTCAAACGCCGTGCATTTGGCTTTCGAAATTTCCTTCCGCATAAGGGGTGATGACGTTATTTTTTATGGAAAGTATCAATCTAGTGCATAAATGAACACAAGTTGTAACACGTGACTTTCATTCATAAAACTTTACACGCATTATACAAATGGAATAGCCAAAACACAGTGCGCGCGCAGCATAGTTCAAGGTAGGTATATCGCAGAATAACCCGAGGTAGATTTTACTCTACAAGTATGTATGTTATTAGCTGGGTCGTGTTAGAATATTAGATAACAAACAATAATGATAAAGTTATTTTGATATCGTCATCTAGATTTTTACGGGACAGTAGTAAATGTACAAGGCAAGTGGTTGGGTAGTATGTTCGTACATTCAACTGAACTGGAGACCAGGATATGTTTTATGCATCCCCCCTTATCACGAAAAAACACAACAGGCTCCGAGGTTATAAAACGTTTCTCAGATCTCAAACTTAAGCTCAAATGATCTGATTGGTTGATTACTGAGTGTGACTGTCAGCTGAACCAATCAGATGCATGAGACTGAGTTTTGAGATTGGAGAAAAGTTTTAAAACCTCGGGTCTGGTAAATAATTTGTGTCTATGAATAATGTTACGATAATGGAACATTATTGTGACATCTCCTTTATTCCTGACAGCATGAGACAAAATAGTAGAAAATTAATGTTTATGCAGTTTCAGCAGTGGTGAGATCCCCCAGCAATCGTCTCCCTAAAATTGCCAAATATGTATTTCTTTTTCTTTTACATCGAACCATTGAGTGGACGGACATATATGTGCTGGTTCAGTAGATTTATGTTGTGAATCCGTACTAAGCAATATGTGTGACTTGCCTCGTTAAAGTATGTTGTATTCGTGCCAGGACCTAGTATCGAACCCGAGACCCGTCGATCACATTATAATCAATGCTATCAATTGGCTGTCCGATTAGCGCAGTGGTTAGCACACTCGCTTCTCACCAATGCAACCCGGGTTCGATCCTCGGACCGGGAAGCTGTGAGATGGTACGGTGGTCGCCAGATCAGACAGGTCGGTTTTCTCCAGATACTCCGGTTTCCTCCCACAGGAATGACCACATTTACGCTTTCATCCGCGCCAACGAGAGTGATTAATATAAGTTGTTAAAACTTGCTTCGCAATCGTTGTAAAATAAATAAAAAGTTTAAAAAATAAAATAACCAATGCTATACCGATGATCCACAGGTGTTATAGTAAAATACTCTCTCCGACATTTTCCACAAAGTGTATGATACATGAGGCACCCCAAAGTACACGATACAGGAGGCACCCCAAAGTGCATGATACAGGAGGCAAAGTGCACGATACAGGAGGCACCCCAAAGTACACGATACAGGAGGCATCCCAAAGTGCATGATACAGGAGGCACCCCAAAGTGCATGATACATGAGGCACCCCAAAGTGCATGATACATGAGGCACCCCAAAGTGCATGATACATGAGGCACCCCAAAGTGCATAATACAGGAGGCACCCCAAAGTGCACGATACAGGAGGCACCCCAAAGTGCACGATACATGAGCCATCCCAAAGTGCATAATACAGGAGGCACCCCAAAGTGCATGATACATGAGGCACCCCAAAGTGCGCGATACAGGAGGTACCACAAAGTGCACCATACATGAGCCATCCCAAAGTGCATAATACAGGATGCACCCCAAAGTGCATGATACATGAGGCACCCCAAAGTGCGCGATACAGGAGGTACCACAAAGTGCATAATACAGGAGGCACCCCAAAGTGCATGATACATGAGGCACCCCAAAGTGCACGATACATGAGGCACACAAAAGTGCACGATACAGGAGGCACCCCAAAGTGCACGATACATGAGCCACCCCAAAGTGCATGATACATGAGGCACCCCAAAGTGCACGATACATGAGGCACCCCAAAGTGCACTATACAGGAGGCACCCCTATTCCAGTATCACCATTGGGTTCATTTACATGCCCAGTGCATAGCACTAACACATAGTACATAATACAGCTGGGATAGAGATTTGTTTTAGAAAAGTTTTAATTCCTCCGGGCCGAGTCTTTACTAGGCCACATCATTCGTTCACTTCAGTTAACCCATTTCATTCTGGATATATTTAAAGGCTTTTGCAAACAACATAGATCCAGATCAGCCGCAGCGTGACGCTGCGTGCTGATCAGGATCTATGTTGTTTGCTGCATGGCCAAGTGTCTTAGCAAGATCATCTGAATAGCAAACAGCATAGAGCCTGATCAGACGGAATGTTCCATGGCGGTTAATCTGGCTCTATGTTCTTTGCAAATACCGTTTGACCGGTATCCAGAATGAAATGGGTTAAAGGGTTAAGTGCTTGTGTCTATTCTCATAGTTTATTCGACATATTTCAGGTTCCAATGCTGGTACCAGGTGTGAGCTATCCATTTGAGACATACATTGAATGCCTGAATGACAAAGGTGTGTCAGATACTGTCAAGGTCAGTTGTCTTCTCTATTCAGTAGGTCCTCATTCTCTGTTGTTTTTCCCCATGACATACAAGAGTTTATTTCGAAATACAATGGGCAATATGCCCATGAGTACACATTATATACACAGTACATACTTTCATATGTACATGTAGGAGTGTGTTACAATATGGATGTCCATGTCACATAGGAGTGTGTTACTCTATGGATGTTCTCGTCACCAAGAAGTGTGCTATGCCTATGAATGGAGACGAAATGTTACTAGTTTTTGTTACCATCGGATGTTTAGTAGGTTATTGGTACACCTTTTTTATATGTTTACATATTATATTGACATTGTTAATAATAGTTTGGATGCAAGACTATATCACCTGCTGACCTGAACACGATATACACGAAATACATATTTTGCTGATCATTAGATGAAATAAAATCCTATCTTACAGTAATAAACACAAATTTTCGTTTTCTTTTATGATTTCCAATGATTTTGGCTAATACAATATTTGTTTTCAATATTTTTTCATTTTAACTGCCCTCTCTGGAGCCTCATTGCACTACAATACACAACCACTTCTGTTAGTGTGAACGTCCGTAATAAGAAATAGTTCCTGTATAGTTTTCAAGTTAGTTTCTATTTACTGTCAAAATTAAAAACTACAGACAAATTAATTAGAATATAGTACTTAATACTTAATAATTAACTGTTTATGTTTATCAGAATATAGCTAAAATGCAAAAGTACATCCAACTGCGGAGGAATACGAAACTCAAGCAGTGACAGAGAAAAGGCCATCTCCACTGTTTCAAAATAGAAGTTTTTTTCCCACTGAAAAGACTCTTATCATTCATTGGAAAGCATAAAAGAAATGCAATAGGCACAGACAATGTACTCCTCTATTGGTTGGAAAATGAATTTAAATTATAAAGAGATGTACCAATATAGAAATGAAACGGATCTGTAGTGCAGTGGTAACACGCTGGACTGGTAATCCAGGGGTCGCAGGTTCGATCCCCCGTCTGACCCTAATAAAATTAACAGTCTTTCAGATGGGACGTTAAACCGAGGTCTCGTGTCGGTGCTTTACACTGTGCACGTAAAAGAACCAGAGGAGACTCTGGAATGGGTCTCTGTCTGTATCATTGCACTATCCTCCAAAATCTAAAATGACTAATATCTTCAGGAGGCGTCGCTCATATGGGTAACCGGTAGCGACGATAAATAAACGTAAAACACACACACAGAAATGAAACATAGATTTTTTCTTAGTTTCTTCACAAGTACCTTGAATTGCAACAAACATTTTAGCATATATTTACTAACACTAACAATGTAAAGATATATTTTTGTTTATAAAAAAATTGCATTATTTATATATTCTTTTTTAATTGTTTATTATAGTGACTTGTGTTTTCCAACATATTTACAACATATATTCAGTATAATGTGAATTTTAACCCACGGCCTAACGGGCCTATAAGTCACCTTATGTTAACAGTTTTATATAGCGTGAATATGCATCATTGAACGTAGAGTATTATTTATATATTATTTCTAAAGATAATTACTAAAATAATTACTGAGATAATTATACCTAAAGGTAATCAATTACAAATAACCAGAGATCATATAGGAATACTAGTAGTTTATGTAGATATAAGTAGATAATTATACATTCTATGTATTATTATGTGAATAGTACCCTCGAGTTTCCGGTGTCCGTTATGATAAGAAATGATCGGCATTCAACAAAACGAATCTTAAAACAACATAGTTTCTAAATGTATGATGTGAATAAAGTAATGTTCCTCTTTTATTCCAAAGAATTAGAAATGAATATGACTACGTAAATAACAACGGTCGCTGTCATTTTTACCATGACCCGAAACCGACATCTGTGGTGACTTGTACCGGAGTTTTCGTGACCTTTCAGAAAATCAATTTTGCGTAACAATTTTGCGTAAATATAAAACGAACACGTTTTATGCAGCATGATGATAATTTCTATTATTTTGATGAATATTTCTTTTCATAATGTGGACACCTGAATTCATCACTTAATCTTGTAAACCTGACTTTTGAACAGTAAATGAGGCGGGTCCGGTCCAATGGTCACATATATCACACTGTGTCCATTTGTAAGGGCTGTTGATGAATATTGCCTGTAATTTCGCTTTGTATCTGGTGGACTGCCATAAACCTAAAAACTTAATTAAAAACTATTCCTTTAAGTACACTACACTACAGGACATATCTTTTAGTTGACGATGACAGCAAACCACTGTATGGACCTCAAACAATATAAGAGAAGTCTCCAAAACTATCTCCCCTTACACTAATTAAAATTGTAACCCAGTCTATTTTGACCTTCACATTAAATGACAGGTAGGTAAAGGTAGGTAAACAAATCAGACGACGCAAAACAAAACTGGAAATGGTCAATATTTTGCAGTAAATGAAATGGACAAATGGTGATGCAATATTGCATTATGAAAGATAGCATGTTTTATACCAATCCAAGGAAAATAACCGATTACTTACGCCTCCAACGATTATACGGAGCATTTTTGTTGCCAAATATGGAAAATGACCGTTGACACTATCTATTCCTGATTGGTGACGTCAGAAAACACCGATCGTGCGCAGTATTGTAAATACTTACGGGGTAACGAAAACGAAGGTATCGCGATTTGAGGACACTAGAGGATACATGATATTTAACAATGTTCGCTGTATACATATAATTATACATTCTATGTGAATCGTACATAGTATACGATATTTACCGATTTCAATGAGTCATTATATGCGATGCCAGCAATATTAATAAAACCTGCTAAAAGTGATGTATGCACATTTAATAAAACCTGCTAAAAGTGATGTATGCACATTTAATATTAAATAAAACCTGCTAAAAGTGATGTATGCACATTTAATATTAAATAAAACCTGCTAAAAGTGATGTATGCACATTTAATATTAAATAAAACCTGCTAAAAGTGATGTATGCACATTTAATATTAAATAAAACCTGCTAAAAGTGATGTATGCACATTTAATATTAAATAAAACCTGCTAAAAGTGATGTATGCACATTTAATATTAATAAAACCTGCTAAAAGTGATGTATGCACATTTAATATTAATAAAACCTGCTAAACCTGCTAAAAGTGATGTATGTACATTTAATATTAATAAAACCTGCTAAAAGTGATGTATATATGCACATTTAATATTAATAAAACCTGCTAAAAGTGATGTATGCACATTTAATATTAATAAAACCTGCTAAAAGTGATGTATGTACATTTAATATTAATAAAACCTGCTAAAAGTGATGTATATATGCACATTTAATATTAATAAAACCTGCTAAAAGTGATGTATGCACATTTAATATTAATAAAACCTGCTAAACCTGCTAAAAGTGATGTATGCACATTTAATATTAATAAAACCTGCTAAACCTGCTAAAAGTGATGTATGCACATTTAATATTAATAAAACCTGCTAAACCTGCTAAAAGTGATGTATGTATGCACATTTAGTTTTCATGTTATGATTTGTTATGAAGAATTGGAGTTATGAAGAGAGCCAAATGAAAAAAGATTAACCTGGCCAAAATAATATTACATATATATTCAACATTGTTCAAGTACATTAAAAATGTTTTTTTAAAAAAAAGATGGATTTCATTACGGCAAAACTTATATAATACTGATCTTGTGATGACTATAATTGTATCCATAGCAACCGTTTTAGGAATTGTGACAATCGGTTTGAACATGAATATAGCTTTAACCCTTCAACACTACTGACCTCTAAATAGGCTTACCAAAAGTGTAGATCCAGATGAACCGGCTCGTAGCGAGCCGTCTTGTCAGGATGTGCACTTTTTGCCAGTAATATTACTATTTTTAGATAAAATTACTTATTTTGATAAATGAACTGGTCCAAATGTAATGTTCTTGTTAATTTATTGGTCTAAAAATATTATGCACCAGTCCATGTCAGTTATTTGGTGTTGAATGGGTTAATGGATTATGGCAAGAACCAGTGCCCATACAAATATTCAGCTAAATAATAGTCTACAAGTAGAAGAAATTACCAAATGCATGTGTTTTTACATTTATTTATTGTTGCTACCGGTGGCCCATATTTTAGATTTTTGGAGAATAGTGAAATGATACAGACAGAGACCCATTCCAGTCTCCTCTGGTTCTTTTACGTGCACAGTGTAAAGCACCGACACAAGACCTCGGTTTAAAGTCCTATCTGAAATACTGTTAATTTTATTAGGGTCAGACGGGTGATCGAAACCTGTGATCCCTGGATTACCAATCCAACGTGTTAACACCACTGGACTACAGACTCGTCTGTACCAAATGCAGACCCTGAATGAATGAACAACTTAAACCTGTCAAAACAATTAATTCAATTCAGAATTTTCACAGAGACAACCAACAACATTTGTCCTGACAATTACAATCTTTATCATGTTGTTGATTGCTAGTTCACGACCAATTTCATAGCAACACAGCAACACTCTAATTAACTGTACCATAACAATGTCAATATACAGGCAATATAATCACCACATAATGGATTGTAAAATGTTATTATACCAGCTAGATAATAAGGTACCCAGTTTATTATTGAGGTAATTTCCAATTGGTGTAAGCCGAGTACCACAGTTTCACTACTTCCTGTCTGCCTGCTGCGACATAACATGTTTCCCTACTAGTTTCAATACCAGCATCGTTATAGGGGAAATATCTGCATATTGCAGAATATGTTCTCTATGCAACCATAAATTCTGTCTGATTTCTGAAAAACTCTATTGATTATCTAATACATTTGATATTATTAGGTCGTAGCATCTATTGTTTGTATGTGATATATTGTAATACATTTTAAGGATTTTCCAGCTGCGCATGCTGAGAATTTTTATTGTTCATTTCATGTGAACTCAATATGTGTTACTTAAATGTGTCTCCATATCTTAAAAGCAGAAAATACTCTTAAAAGAATCTGTGGAAGTCGTGATAGCGCAGTGGTAGCACGTTCGCTTCAGTTGCGAAAGAACTGGAGTTCGAGCCCCGCTTGAGCCGTTACGCATGTGCCCTTAGGCAAGGCATTTAAATTCCATGTTGCCTCTTCCCTTTCCCTCGTGGCGATGGATTGGATTCCATCAGGAATGAGGTCTCGATAGTGATCAATATATGTTGTAGTAAGAACTTGTTTCTCAATCGAGCGTCAAAATAAGGCATCTCACAATATTAGAAAGTCCTGTATCAAATTTATGAGGCTATAATATTTATTAATTAAACAAAGCAGGAAGCTTGCACGAGTGTTTCTCTTCAGCCAAACCAATAATAATGTGAATCACAGGACTCGGCATAATAATACACCGAGTTCTGCTGCATTAAAACCTAATGAAAATTTGCATCCCTTTGATCATTTCTGTACAAAACTAGGTGAAACTATGGGTGTTCAATTGCATAATTATATTGTCTATACAGTGTGTTAGTTGTCACCTCCATTAAGCAGCGTGTGTGTTTTATTTATTTATCGTCGTTACCGGTTGCCCATATGAGCGACGCCTCCTGAAGAGATTAGTCATTTTAGATATTTGGAGGATAGTGCAATGATACAGACAGAGACAAATTCCAAAGTCTCCTCTTGTTCGTTTACGTGCACGGTGTCAAGCATCGACATGAGACCTCGGTTTAAAGTCTCATCTGAAAGACTGTTAATTTTATTAGGGTCAGATGGGAATCGAACCTGCAATCCCTGGATTACCAGTCCAGCGTGTTACCACTGGACTACAGAACCGTCTGTCCTTTAAGCAGCAGTTCCTGATTCTCAATATGTTGTTTTTATATATATATCACCTTTATTAAGCAGCTACTTTGCTGATTCCTTGGCTGGCTGTTTAACACAGGTTTGACTGTAGTTGTGAGTTTGACTCGGATCTCCTGTCTATCACAATATCGGCATACAGTCAAACCTGTGTTAGTGGTCACCTCCATTAAGCAGCCAATCTGTATTAAGCAGCCAGATTACATATTCCCAATATGTTGTTTTATTATAAATTTGACCTCTATTAAGCAGCCACCTGTGCTAAGCAGCTACTTTCTGTGATTCCTTGGCTGGCTGTTTAACACAGGTATGACTGTAGTTGTGAGTTTGACTCGGTTCTGTCTATTTTCAGGTGTATGTGTTAAAGAATGCTAAGAGTATTCCTATTATCACAGGAGTGATCAGTATGCCTGTCAGTGAAACGCTCGTAGTTGTTTAGTACTACCACGACTGTTGACGGGATAAATGTACTAGCGACTCTCTCTTGCGCCTCAGGATAAATGTACTAGCGACCCTCTCTTGCGCCTCAGGATAAATGTACTAGCGACCCTCTCTTGCACCTCATTTCATCAGTTATGGGAAGTACAGCCCGTCAGTGAAACACTCGTAGTTGTTTAGTACTACCCTGACTGTGACTGGATAAATGTACTAGCGACCCTCTTGTGTGCCTCAGGATAAATGTACTAGCGAGTAGCGACCCTCTCTTGCACCTCATTTCATCAGTTATGGGAAGTACATGTAAGCAACAAGAAAGACATCTTCATGTCGTCTGCATTAGTGTGTTAGAACCATATAATTACAACTTCTTGCAATATCTTGATTCTGATTGGCTGATTCTGCCCATGTGATCGCCATTCATAACCCAATGAATTGCAAAATTATTCTATTCTCAGTAATATTCATAAAGGACTATGGTTTGTATGGTGTGATGAATCAAAAAGAAAACTTGTTTTTGTAATTGGAAAATATTACTTACCGATAATTATAACAATTGAATGTTCTTTTTCTGTGTTTCATTGAGGTATGAAATGTCAGTTTTTTACGCCTAATTTGCATAAAGGCGAACATTCAATTGTTAAATAATTATACAACACCCTGACAAAGAGACTTTATACAGGAATTAAATCATTTACTTATTCTGGATAAGGAGCTGTGTATATAGTTGCTGCATTGTCCACCTGTACATCCCATAGCATAATTCGAAAAGTTTCGAAAAACACTGAGGCCAAAAAGGAGTTATTCTTATGTTATTAAAGCGACATAACATCGCTAAAAGCCCCAAAAGTGCAGTGCTTTTTTACGTATAAATACCATTGCTACTATAAATTCTTCAGAAATAATTCGAACACTAACGTTCTATACATAAACAGTGTTTTTGTGGTATACAAACTCTCAAAAGTGAAAGTAGGATTTCATATAGCGGTCAGGTACTCTCCTGAATTTATGTTTATTTATTATTGGTGTCTATACCAAGCGCGTGCTACTGTCGTTTAGAAATATTTTAAACCGTATTAGTCTAAAAAATAAATATGTGCAGCACATTCACAAAGGGTGTGATATAATGGTAAATCTGTGCCATAACTCGTGTTATTCAGGATACACACATTGCATTACGCATGGATGTTGACCGTATTTACATTATTTTGTTATGTCAACAAATGTTGTATACGACGGTTGTTTATTTAGTTGAAATACTCAGCTTTTGAGGTAAATATTATTATTATATGTAGAAATTTGCGTTTTCACCGATGTAGTGTCGTTTTAAGGAGGTCTACATGCAACTCTGGACTACCATCATAAAGTTGTTATTATGTATGCACACACAGGACAGCACATCGTAAGACAGATTTGTGTGAAATACTTATTTTATAGCTTTGCAAATTACACTTTATTTGCTGGAATTTATTTTCCTTTTGTTTACCTTCCATATATTAATCACTACCAAGTTCTTTGGCAAATATCGTAAAATCTCAGTTTTAAATATTTTCTAATAATTGTTTATTTATGCATATATCCAATTTTTTGCCAAACTAAATGAGACATAGTTGTATTGTGTATGACTTGATAAAGTCTGCCATTTAGTATGAACAAATGTCAGCATAACATTCTGGTGTCGGCTGTTGCTATTGTTGGCAAGACTTGTGGTCCAAAGCATTGTGTGTTTTACGTTTATTTATCGTTGCTACCGGTTGCCTATATGAGCGACGCTGCCTGAAGAGATTAGTCATTTTTGGAGGATACAGACAGAGATCCATTCCAGAGTCTCCTCTTGTTCTTTTACATGCACAGTGTAAAGCACCGACACGAGTCCTTGGTTTTAAAGTCCCATCTGAAAGACTGTTAATTTTATTAGGGTCGGACAGGGGGATCGAACCTGCGATCCTTGGATTACCAGTCCAGCGTGTTACCACTGGACTACATATCCGTCTGTATCCAAAGCATTTTATTATCAGATCATTATTATACCCGTTAAGAAGTAAACGGCTCACAGTATGTTTCAAAACTCCCAGCTAAATACCTGGGAGGCGGGGCTTGAACACACAATGAAGACAAGGCCCATGGTAGTATAGAGATTTAGTCCGCCTCGTGGTCGAGTGGTTAAGGTCGCTGACTTGTATACCACTGTAACCTATCGTCACTGATGGTCACAGGTTCGAGCCCCACTCAGACCGTGTTTCATCTATATGAAAAGTTGGCAATTTCTTACGGAGGTTGGTGCATCCAAGTACTGGTTAACCGCTGGAGCCTGTCCAGGACAGGTGTTGTTAGGTAAACTGCCCGCCGACGATATAGCCCGAAATGGTGCTGATGCAGGCGTAAAACCCGAAATATAAATAACTTACGGATGTGGGTGCACCCAATTACTGGTTAACTGCTGGAGCCTGCCCAGGAAAGGTGTTGTTAGGTAAACTGCCCGCCGGTGATATAGCCCAAAAATGGTACTGATGCAGGCGTAAAACCCGAAATATAACATAAGATTGTGTGGATTGCTTTTCAGTATCAATATATTTCTGCTGGGCATTATGAGGTATGCAGTTCTTGAACCTTGTAATACATGTGTCATTATACATACACTTACAAGTATTGTATTGTTGATGGTGTTAGAACGTGTTTGTGAATTTCCGTCCATTGGTATTTATATTGTCGTCTACCTTTAATAAATTAAACGATTTACATTATATACGTTGTTTTCATTTCCTCCGAAATGTTCGGCATTTTATTAGTCCACTTCTATTGCAGTATAACACGGCAATTTTCATTTCGGCTTATGGGAATAATGGTAACAACAAAAGCATACAGTTCAGCTTAGTCATAATTATTTTATTGTATAAATATGCATAATCACAATGTATAGTCCATACATATATGGGTTGGATTTAGTCGAAATCACGCTAACGTTAAACCGTTTCTGATGTCCGTGTTTGAGGATTTACATATATGGGTTGGATTTAGTCGAAATCAGGCTAACCCGTTTCTGATGTCCGTGTTTGATGATTTACATATAGTAAAGTGTTTGTTTATTATAGTGTCGCCCCTATTTAAAGGGCCAGTCATTTCTGACTTATGAGACACCTCTTTTTATGAACATCAGTACTTCCCGAATCCTATGCTTGTATGCCAGGCGCCAGGCTGGTAGGCAATCGGTAACCATTATTTAACTAGCTGGCGGCTCACCAACCGGCCATATCAGAACGAACCCCAGACGAGATTCGAACCTTCGACCTCCCTCTCCGTAGGCGGACGCCTTAACCACTGGGCCACGGAGACGGTGCATATATGTGTTGGATTTAGCCGAAATCACGCAAACATTAAACCGTTTCTGATGTCCGTGTTTGAGGATTTACATATATGTGTTGGATTTAGCCGAAATCACGCAAACGTTAAACCGTTTCTGATGTTCGTGTTTGATGATTTACATATATGTGTTGGATTTAGCCGAAATCACGCAAACGTTAAACCGTTTCTGATGTCCGTGTTTGAGGATTTACATATATGGGTTGGATTTAGCCGAAATCACGCAAACGTTAAACCGTTTCTGATGTCCGTGTTTGAGGATTTACATATATGTGTTGGATTTAGCAGAAATCAGACTAACGTTAAACCGTTTCTGATGTCTGTGTTTGAGGATTTGTGACTGTTTGTATCATTAAGATGACGCATAAACGGCGAGAAACATAGTAACTCGAGTCGAAAATGTATCACGCATCGCGTGCCAAGACAGGGATAATTGACCAGGAATAAAGACAATATAATTACAAGAGATACGAGGACGGGTTAGAGTGACTCCTAAACCGACCTTATGTTGTTTTATGCTTGTAGCCTAAGTTATGGTCGGGCTGAGTTATCAAATAACATTACCCATCTAAACTATGCATACGTTAACGAATATAAGATGCGTGTTAGTACAGCGTGACCCCCCTACTGACTCTATATATTTTGGTGCTTGTAGCCTAATCTATGGCCGGGCTGAGCATACAAATAATATTATACATGAAAAATATTCACACATCAACGAATATGAGATGTGGGACAGTATAGATCTTACCGGATATTTTCCGTCTTCTCCACAAGTACAACCTATTAGACTACGTGAATATCTATTTTGAAAGTGCCTCATTCCCTACAAAATGTGTGTGGAAGTCCGTTCTCAATATGAACACAATAAATGTATGATAAATTTAGAGAGTGAATTAACGCGGTTATGTAACAGTTTATTCCCTAATCAGGGCCCTTGTCTACTCTGGCGAATTAGTCGCAAATATCCAAATGCAAAAAGATACTGTGTTACTGCCGTATATGTGTTATGCAAATTATTGTCATATAACCGTAGTGAGAAATGTGAAAAATGCAGTCTGCATGTTGAAAATATTCTTGTCCATAAACTTCTTTTCTGCTGTTGTAATGAAAAACTTGGGACATATTTATGGCAAGATATTGTGTCATATGCACATATTGCATTATATTTGAAGTTCATTACTCAAGAGCCAGTCATACAGATATATGACTTACTGTCCGGTCTTCAGCAACACGGTGTTTCTGATTATGCAAATGAGAGAATAATATTAGCCAGTGTTAAAGCATTCCATTCAATGCTACTTTAGAACTGAGTTTCAGCTAATTACTGTATCTGGACATATGCAAATACATTGTTGAATGCATATATTAACATTATGTAATTAAGTACATAATAACGTTGATATATTGTATTTCATACACTTAATTCACATGTTTTCACAATACATATTACAATTGTTCGTATATGATTCCTTAAATAATTCTTGTATTTCGTTTCGTCAAGGTTTTTTTTTATGGTTATCAAAGATGCATTGGAGAACGTCTTGTGAAATATACTTACATATGTAATAGCTCTGAATAGTTCTTGATGATAAATATGTAATTATTTCATTTATGTTTATACTACAATATATGTCATTTATGTTTGTCATTTCAATGTCTATATGTTTTGCACTTGTATGTGCTTTTGTGTAGCTCTCCCGTCAGTGGAGGTAATAAAGATAAAGACTGACCCTATACATGTTGATGCTTGTAGCCTAATCTATGGCCGGGCTGAGCATACAAATAATATTATACATCAAACATATTCACACATCAACGAATATGATATGTGAGACAGTATAGAGTGACTCCTGTACTGATACTATACATGTTGATGCTTGTAGCCTAATCTATGGCCGGGCTGAGCATTCAAATAGTATTACTAATGCACTAGTTAATCACCTTACTTTATAATATATGAATGTTAGCTAAACGTCTTAGTACGCTCGCCCACACGGTTCGCCAGCGGCGAGAGTAAATAACCATAAGCATCATCAAATGGGTTGGACCACAAGTCATAACAACATTAGATTCGGTCCTCCCCACCATTTGAGAACCGTATTTTCAAGGTGACGGTTGGTCTTGTAACCGGGTTTGTCTAAGCGTTCGGTAATGAAGGTTAAGGCAAACCGATGGTCTTTAATCTCTACTTCAATTCACACCTTTATTTTAAGCTTAACGTCGCTACCGGGTGCCCATATGAGATACCGGTTGTCCATATGAGATACCGGTTGTCCATATGAGATACCGGTTGTCCATATGAGATACCGGTTGTCCATATGAGATACCGGGTGCCCATATGAGATACCGGTTGTCCATATGAGATACCGGTTGTCCATATGAGATACCGGTTGTCCATATGAGATACCGGTTGTCCATATGAGATACCGGTTGTCCATATGAGATACCGGTTGTCCATATGAGATACTGGTTGCCCATATGAGATACCGGTTGTCCATATGAGATACCGGTTGTCCATATGAGATACTGGTTGCCCATATGAGATACCAGTTGTCCATATGAGATACCGGTTGTCCATCTGAGATACCGGTTGTCCATATGAGATACCGGTTGTCCATATGAGATGTCCATATGAATACCGTTGCCCATATGAGATGTCCTATGAGATACCGGTTGCCCATCTGAGATACCGGTTGTCCATATGAGATGTCCATATGAGATACCGGTTGCCCATATGAGATACCGGTTGCCCATATGAGATGTCCATATGAGATACCGGTTGCCCATATGAGATACCGGTTGCCCATATGAGATGTCCATATGAGATACCGGTTGCCCATATGAGATACCGGTTGCCCATATGATATACTGGTTGTCCATATGAGATACCGGGTGTCCATATGAGATGTCCATATGAGATACCGGGTGCCCATATGAGATACCGGGTGCCCATATGAGATACCGGTTGTCCATATGGTGACGAACAATTTACCTAATAACACATTTCCTGAGCAGGCTCTAGCGGCTAACCAGTACTTGATGCACCGACCTCCATAAATAACTGCCAACTTTTTTTATATGTCGGCCACCAAATAAGTGATTAGCAGAGATGAACAAACTGTTAATGATGACCAGATTGACTGCACACCGGCATTGCAGTCAACGAAAACCACTGCTTAATTAACAGTATTTCAGATGGAACTTTAAACCGAAGTCTCGTGTCGGTGCTTTACATCGTGCACGCAAAAGAACCAGAGAAGAATCTGGAATGGGTCTCTGTCTGTATCATTGCACTATCCTCAAAAAATCTAAAATGACTAATCTCTTCAGGAGGCGTCGCTCAAATGGGCAACCGGTAGCAACGATAACTAAATGTAAAGCACACACAGTCAACGATACCACTGCTCCTCATTCACCGTTTTCGCCGCAGCTCCAATTTGCGTTTTAGATAAAATTATTTCTAAATAATTCCCCAGGCGCTGCGCCACTCGTATTACAAACCAATTCTCCTACCGAGTTTTCACAACCAGATATATCAGCACCAGAATCCTTGGAATTTTAAAATCGTCTATGATATATTGCATGAAGTTGTATTCTTCTTTTTAAAATAATTTCAAAATGTCTTTGGTTTAGAACGCTTTGAATTGCTAAACAATAATACAATAACATATTTATTGCATTAAACATCAGCAGATGCTTATAGCATCACATATATACACAGTTTACAGAGAAGCATGAAATATAACAGTATACTAGCAATGTAAGGAATGATGGTAATGATCTATTGATTTCTTGTGTGATTTGCATAATAAATATACTTAGCAAGGTTTAAGATCTGTGTTTGTGACTGACAAGTCATTAAAGATAACAATTTATGCATGTTAGGCCAAGAACAAAAATAACGTTTTAAATATTTTCTTCTTAAATCTTTAAATTTCGGACAGACAAACACATACACGTTTTAAACATTTCAGTTAGAAATTAAGAGTAATCTGCCACTGCCACAAAAGGTCATAAAGAATATGATATTTTTTATTGATAGAAGTAAGAATAGATTTAAATAGAGTTAACAGATGAGATGTTTCCGTTTCTTTGAAGAGAAATTGTTTCCTGAGAAACTGTCAGGCTACAGATATATTTGATCTCATGTTAGGTTATGAGTAGCATCTCTGTCCTTCATTATTGCAATATGTGTTTGTCTCATTTCCTTCCTTTAGATAACAAACGACCATACAGCTTTCTGTCCAATTCCTTATATCAGTTGTTGTAACTAATCATGTATTGACAGAAAATAAATATGTTTAAACTAAACGACCATTATAATATAATTCACTATTGACATTATTTGGTCATAATTATATATACATACACGAAAAAGAAAGTGTGCACTTGGTTAGAGGGAACATTTTATACTTATACGCGTCCGTGGTACGGTGGTAGAGCGTCGGATTTGGAATCGAACGGTCCCGGGTTCGATACTCGAACATGCCAAGTATGTAGTGTCATTGCGCAAGGCACCACACACACATTGCTTAGTACTGGTTAATCGCTTAGGTCGGCTAAGCCTGCCCAGGAAAACATGTCTAAGTCCCCGAGAGGTGTTTGACATTAACGGAACATGCATACATACACTGTATATAGAAGCAATAAATAGGCAAGTTTGGTATCAATGTGCAAAAATGTATTGGCTACACGATGTTTTACTTAACCCATTCAACAGCAAGTAACTCACATGGATTGGTCCATGATTTTCATAAACCAATAAATGAATCAGAAAATCACATTTGGACAAGTTAATTTATCAAAATGGGTAATTATGTCTAAAAATAGTCATATCACTAGCAAAAAGTGCAGATCCTGATGAGACGGCCCGTCACGAGCCGGCTCATCTGGATCTACACTTTTTGTAAGCCTATTTAGAGGTCTGTGGTGTTGAAAGGGTTAATTGAAATTTGATAATTATCAGAACACAGTTTTACGTGTGAATAATTATAAGTATATAATTTTCCATCTAACCAAGTGCACACTTTCTTTTTCGTGTGAGTATATAGATACTTTTATTTTATCCACTACATGTAATAGCTCCTGATTGCCATACGTAACATGCTCATAATAGAATTTATCATTTACATACGCTTTATTTCTTATACATGTCAAAAGGGCAATATATGCCGGTGAACTGTACGGAATCAGAGACTACATGTTGTAAATTGTAAACTTTATTTATTTTACAACGATTGCTAAGCAAGTTCTAACAACTTATATTAATCACTCTCGTTGGCGCGGATGATAGTGGAATTGAAATGTGGTCATTCGTGGGGGAGGAAACCGGAGTACACGGAGAAACCCACCTGTCCGATCTGGCGACCACCGTACCATCTCACATACTTCCCGGACCGAGGATCGAACCCGGGTTGCATTGGTGAGCAGCGCGCGCTAACCACTGCGCTAATCGGACTACACGTTGTATCCTCTGTTAAAACACTGTCGTGACGTCATACCATGTACATTCAGTCCATTATTAATAATATTGGACTGGTGTCAATTATTATATTAAATACTACACGTACATGTACGAAATTAACAATTTTAATTAGTAATATCGTGTTATATGAGTGTATATTTTAAGTAAGATATAAGCCTCAAACGGATCTAATATGTAAAATATTGGTACTGTCTTCGGCGCTATGCGCCTCACATAATCCAATAATTTACATATTGGATCGTTTTCGACTTATATGATTATATCCTATACGTCTATAATAGTTTTCCATTCATTGTCATAATGGGCAAAATCATTATAGTACACTATGTCTTTCTTAAAGGGATCCCACGCCTATAGAAACGTTGTGTACCATACTTATGATTGCTTTCCTCGTGCAAAGTGATAACACTAGATAACACCAGATAACACGATAACACCAGATAACACCAGATAACACCAGATAACCAGATAACACCAGATAACCAGATAACACCAGATAACACCATATAACCAGATAACACCAGATAACACCAGATAACACCAGATAACACCAGATAACCAGATAACACCAGATAACACCAGATAACACCAGATAACACCACTGCTTTTCATGGAGGATTACACTTGACAATTAGTGAGGCCCTTACTGGTGGGGTTTCTACATGTTATGTTCATTACTTTCTTAGATTCTACATCGTGTCTATCTACGGAGGACAACTTCATATTATTTGCAATCCTGAATAAATATTACATTTCAAATTTTAAATTCATATTTTTCAATTTTATTATTCGCCTCAAAAATGTCACTGTCCATTCTGCATCTATGAACGTGCATACTTGAAACATGCGTGTGCATGAACTCTAAAATATTATAAAATAATAGTCACCTGGTTTGTATTTTGATATTTCCTAACATTTTGAAATGTACATACTTTGTAAATGTATCTACATGTATAACCATGCACTATGTATGTACGTTAATGCATTTATGTTCTATTCTGATATGTTTAATCTTCAAACAACATGTTCGTCTGACAATGTAACATACTACACTGAATTATTTTGTTATTATGGTAAATGTATATTTATCATATAAGGAAATCAGTACCGTAGCCAAATTTCAACTGAGGCATTTCTAGGGGTCCGGGCGCATGTTCCCCTTTAAAATTGTTTGGGCATAGAAGCGATTTCCTGCGTTTTTCTGATTTAATGAGTTTAGACGTATAATTATGTACTGACCTTTTAGCTCTCTAGCAGTCAACATGTTATACAGCAAAGGGATATTTTTTGCATTTTATTTATTTAATTTTTCATTTATTTTATTTTGGTTTTGGATGTTTTTACAGAGGCAGCTGTCTCGGTGTGCCCCAGTGTGGCTACGGGCCTGAATGTACTAATTTCGGATCTTCCATTTATTATTACATATTTTCAATCCAGTCAACATTATAGTTTGACAAGTTTTGACAAGAGTCTTATATTTCAATACCTTTAGGCTAAAAAGCCCATGATGACAATATCTGCATGATATAGACGAACAGTGAATTAACAAATACATATAGTAAATATTTCATACAGAGTACAATGTACATGTTAATAACTGATTGAATTCAATGGAGAAGGTTACATAGTTAGCTTGAAATGTTTCAATGTACACTGAATAGAAATGCATGTCATGTATATATGGAATATGTAATTTGAGCAACATCCATACATAATGTGTGCCATGTTATATATTATTATGTTCCAAGAAGAAGATTAATTTGACCTATTTCTATGTACATTGAAATGAATTTCATGCAAATTCACAATGTTTTAATATTATTTACAACAACTAAACGCAACCAGCTCATTAAATGACATGATTTGATCGTAGTATGGCGTGACACATGACACGTGATCAATTCTGATCTAACTTGTATGAATAATGTATGAGTGGATGCGCGTTAGCTTCATGTGCGAAAGGTCCGGAGTTCGAGCCCCGCTGGAGCCGTTACAATTGTGCCCTTAGGCAAGGCATTTAATTTCCACGTTGCCGCTTCTCTCTCCTTGTGGCGATGGATTCCACCAGGAATGAGGTCCCGAGAGTGATTAATATAAGTTGTAAGAACTTGTTTCGCAATCGCTTTAAAATAAATTTGTATAAACTTAAAGAGAATATCGGGGTAATAGTATTGTATTTGAGTTTAAATTCGCACCAACATCTAAGGTCATGCGGCGACTCTCCCAGCTATTATTGGTGGAGGAAGACCCCGCGGGGTGTCCCTCCGAGCAGTACCACAAGCACCCAGGTAGAACCACCGACCTACTGCAATCCAACTGGATAGCTTCCTCCCATAAATCTATATGAATAGTGTCCGTACTCGTTATTCCCAATACATATAATCATACTCCTGCCATAGTACAACTGTTCTGTATGTTCACTGTGTGTCTTCTAATAGTCCTTCAATGTGGAAGGGGTGGCCTCCGTGGCCGAGTGGTTACGGTCATTGACTTCCAATCGCTTGCCCCTTGAAAGCTGTAGGTTCGACTAACACTGGGGATGTCGAATTATTTCATGTGGTGAGGCAGGGGTTCCTCCATGGACGAGTGGTTACGGTCGTTGACTTCCAATCGCTTGCCGCCTCAAAGCTGTATGTTCGAATCACACTGGGGGTGTCGACTTATTTCATGTGGTGAAGATATTCAGCTGGATCGCGAAATGTCAGTGGTACTACTTGGATTGTATTTAATCAGGGGATGGGCAACAAGTTCGAACAACATTAGTAAACTGCCCTCCCCAACCATTAGTAAACTGCCCTCCCCAACCATTAGTAAACTGCCCTCCGCAGCCATTAGTAAACTGCCCTCCCCAACCATTAGTAAACTGCCCTCCCCAACCATTAGTAAACTGCCCTCCCCAACCACTAGTAAACTGCCCTCCCCAACCATTAGTAAACTGCCCTCCCCAACCATTAGTAAACTGCCCTCCCCAACAATTAGTAAACTGCCCTCCCCAACCATTAGTAAACTGCCCTCCCCAACCATTAGTAAACTGCCCTCCCTAACCATTAGTAAACTGCCCTCCCCAACCAGTAGTAAACTGCCCTCCCCAGCCATTAGTAAACTGCCCTCCCCAACCATCAGTAAACTGCCCTCCCCAACCATTAGTAAACTGCCCTCCCCAACCATTAGTAAACTGCCCTCCCCAACCATTAGTAAACTGCCCTCCCCAACCATTAGTAAACTGCCCTCCCCAACCATTAGTAAACTGCCCTCCCCAACCATTAGTAAACTGCCCTCCCCAACCATTAGTAAACTGCCCTCCCCAACCATTAGTAAACTGCCCTCCCCCAACCAACCATTAGTAAACTGCCCTCCCCAACCATTAGTAAACTGCCCTCCCCAACCATTAGCAAACTGCCCTCCCCAACCATTAGTAAACTGCCCTCCCCAACCATTAGTAAACTGCCCTCCCAAACCATTAGTAAACTGCCCTCCCCAACCATTAGTAAACTGCGCTCCCCAACCATTGGTAAACTGCCCTCCCCAACCAGTAGTAAACTGCGCTCCCCAACCATTAGTAAACTGCCCTCCCCAGCCATTAGTAAACTTCCCTCCCCAACCATTAGTAAACTGCCCTCCCCAGCCATTAGTAAATTGCCCTCCCCAGCCATTAGTAAACTGCCCTCCCCAATCATTAGTAAACTGCGCTCCCCAACCATTAGTAAACTGCCCTCCCCAACCATTAGTAAACTGCGCTCCCCAACCATTGGTAAACTGCACTCCCCAACCAGTAGTAAACTGCGCTCCCCAACCATTAGTAAACTGCCCTCCCCAGCCATTAGTAAACTTCCCTCCCCAACCATTAGTAAACTGCCCTCCCCAGCCATTAGTAAATTGCCCTCCCCAACCATTAGTAAACTGCCCTCCCAACCATTAGTAAACTGCCCTCCCCAACCATTAGTAAACTGCCCTACCTAACCTTTAGTAAACTGCCCTCCCCAACTATTAGTAAACTGCCCTCCCCAACCATTAGTAAACTGCCCCCCAACCATTAGTAAACTGCCCTCCCCAACCACTAGTAAACTGCCCACCCCAACCATTAGTAAACTGCCCTCCCCAACCATTAGTAAACTGCCCTCCCCAACCATTAGTAAACTGCCCTCCCCAACCATTAGTAAACTGCCCTCCCTAACCATTAGTAAACTGCCCTCCCCAACCAGTAGTAAACTGCCCTCCCCAACCATCAGTAAACTGCCCTCCCCAACCATTAGTAAACTGCGCTCCCCAACCATTAGTAAACTGCCCTCCCCAACCATTAGTAAACTGCCCTCCCCAATCATTAGTAAACTGCCCTCCCCAACCATTAGTAAACTGCCCTCCCCAACCATTAGTAAACTGCCCTCTCCAGCCATTAGTAAACTGCTCTCCCCAACCATTAGTAAACTGCCCTCCCCAACCATTAGTAAACTGCCCTCCCAACCATTAGTAAACTGCCCTCTCCAGCCATTAGTAAACTGCTCTCCCACAACCATTAGTAAACTGCCCTCCCCAACCATTAGTAAACTGCACTCCCCAACCATTAGTAAACTGCTCTCCCCACCATTAGTAAACTGCCCTCCCCAACCATTAGTAAACTGCGCTCCCCAACCATTAGTAAACTGCCCTCCCAACCATTAGTAAACTGCCCTCCCCAATCATTAGTAAACTGCCCTCCCCAACCATTAGTAAACTGCCCTCCCCAACCATTAGTAAACTGCCCTCTCCAGCCATTAGTAAACTGCTCTCCCCAACCATTAGTAAACTGCCCTCCCCAACCATTAGTAAACTGCCCTCCCCAACCATTAGTAAACTGCCCTCTCCAGCCATTAGTAAACTGCTCTCCACAACCATTAGTAAACTGCCCTCCCCAACCATTAGTAAACTGCCCTCCCCAACCATTAGTAAACTGCCCTCCCCAACCATTAGTAAACTGCCCTCCCCAACCACTAGTAAACTGCCCTCCCCAACGATTAGTAAACTGCCCTCCCCAACCATTAGTAAACTGCCCTCCCCAACCATTAGTAAACTGCCCTCCCCAACCATTAGTAAACTGCGCTCCCCAACCATTAGTAAACTGCCCTCCCCAACCATTAGTAAACTGCCCTCCCCAACCAATTAGTAAACTGCCCTCCCCAACCATTAGTAAACTGCCCTCCCCAACCATTAGTAAACTGCCCTCCCCAACCATTAGTAAACTGCCCTCGCCAGCCATCCAGCCATTAGTAAACTGCCCTCCCCAAACTGCGTGGGCGCCCGTCCGTGACTTCAATACTGCTCGGAAGGGCACCCGAAGATTTCCTCAGCCAATGCTAGCTGAAGAGTCACCGTATGACATAAGCTGTTGGTTCAACATTAAGTGTAGAAAACAACAAAACACACTTAATAATGATTGAGTTCTGGGCATGATATCGCTGGTTTGGGCCTGCCACGTGTATATATATATATATTGCAGGCGGATCTGCAGTCCAGTGGTAACACGCTGGACTGGTAATCCAGGGATCGCAGGTTCGATCCCCCGTCTGACCCTAATACAATTTCAGATGGGACGTTAAACCAAGGTCTCGTGTCGGTGCTGCACACCGTGCACGTAAAAGAACCAGAGGAGACTCTGGAATGGGTCCCTGTCTGTATCATTGCACTATCCTCCAAAATCTAAAATGACTAATATCTTCAGGAGGTGTCGCTCATATGGGCAACCGGTAGCGACGATAAATAATCGTAAAACACATAGACACGTGTATATGTGAGAACATAAACGTGTAAACCACGTGTAAGCCACGTGACAGCACATTACAATATAAAATGCTAATAACACAATATCAAACTAAAATATTTATTTTCATTCATATAACACATGATAATTTCAGTTATAACAACATTCATAGGTTTAACATTACATCATCTAATGCAACTGACCCTTCGGAGCACAGGGATTCGGCACGTTTGGGGGTACTAGTATATATATTTAAGTATACTTAAATTGTTTGGGGGTACTAGTATATATATTTAAGTATACTTAAATTGTTTGGGGGTACTAGTATATATATTTAAGTATACTTAAATAGTTTGGGGGTACTAGTATATATATTTAAGTATACTTAAATATATATACTAGTACCCCCAAACTATTTAAGTATACTTAAATATATATACTAGTACCCCCAAACTATTTAAGTATACTTAAATATATATACTAGTACCCCCAAACTATTTAAGTATACTTAAATATATATACTAGTACCCCCAAACTATTTAAGTATGCTTAAATATATATACTAGTACCCCCAAACAATTTAAGTATACTTAAATATATATACTAGTACCCCCAAACGTGCCGAATCCCTGTGGTTCGGAGAGCAGTATTCTGACACTTATTTACAAATGTAGTTCTGTTTCCGACAGATAAAAGAGCACATTACTCAATCATAAAACATAGCGATTTCATCTATACAGTTGTGACAGTTACCACACTCAAATGAATTTTCCCAACCAACATTCCAAATGTTACTTTAATACTACCTGTAGGTTAGCCTGGGAACAGGCGTCGATATAGTTTGCTTGGTCAGTCAAATAAATATATTTTAACACCGAGACTATTAATTGGGCCGTATTGAGTTTCCGATCATATCAACTTGTGCAAAATCGACAGACTGGCACCCAGGCTACCTGTAGGTCAAATATACGGTATACCTTGGTTAAACAGTATTTATTCCAATAAATTTACATGTATAACACAAAAAATGTTACAAATTACATACATTGTGAATGGTTTGGATTGGAAAACAAGTTAACGGTATATCTTTATTTGGGGGATGTTGCTTTTCCCCCGGAATATTTCAAAATGTGCGAACTGTTTTTACAGTCTGAACTAGATTGTAAACTTGGAATGGTTCGGTCTCAACCGAGCTATGATTCATATGCGCGAACTAACGTGGCACTGGTGGTAATTTAAAGCGAGTGTGCGTTATTATGTTAAAACTGTCAGAAGGCCGTTATGCTGGAATGGTGTCTGAATACATTATGTACCTTTCTACGAACAGATGTAGCGAACGTTGAGAGACCGTTAAGCGAAGAAACATTGGCCAGCTCTCTCAAATCTTCTTTCAATGAGCACCCAGAATTCGTCATGGTCTCTAAATGATCTCTCAGCGATCGTTTAATGAGCACCCACAATTCGTCATGGTCTCTAAATGATCTCTAAATGGTCTCTCAACGATCATTTAATGAGCACCCAGAATTCGTCATGGTCTCTAAATGATCTCTCAGCGATCGTTTAATGAGCACCCACAATTCGTCATGGTCTCTAAATGATCTCTAAATGGTCTCTCAACGATCATTTAATGAGCACCCAGAATTCGTCATGGTCTCTAAATGATCTCTCAGCGATCGTTTAATGAGCACCCACAATTCGTCATGGTCTCTAAATGATCTCTCAGCGATCGTTTAATGAGCACCCATAATTCGTCATGGTCTCTAAATGATCTCTCAGCGATCGTTTAATGAGCACCCACAATTCGTCATGGTCTCTAAATGATCTCTAAATGGTCTCTCAACGATCATTTAATGAGCACCCAGAATTCGTCATGGTCTCTAAATGATCTCTAAATGGTCTCTCAACGATCATTTAATGAGCACCCATAATTCGTCATGGTCTCTAAATGATCTCTCAGCGATCGTTTAATGAGCACCCACAATTCGTCATGGTCTCTAAATGATCTCTAAATGTCTCTCAACGATCATTTAATGAGCACCCAGAATTCGTCATGGTCTCTAAATGATCTCTCAGCGATCGTTTAATGAGCACCCATAATTCGTCATGGTCTCTAAATGATCTCTCAGCGATCGTTTAATGAGCACCCACAATTCGTCATGGTCTCTAAATGATCTCTAAATGGTCTCTCAACGATCATTTAATGAGCACCCAGAATTCGTCATGGTCTCTAAATGATCTCTAAATGGTCTCTCAACGATCATTTAATGAGCACCCATAATTCGTCATGGTCTCTAAATGATCTCTCAGCGATCGTTTAATGAGCACCCACAATTCGTCATGGTCTCTAAATGATCTCTAAATGGTCTCTCAACGATCATTTAATGAGCACCCACAATTCGTCATGGTCTCTAAATGATCTCTAAATGGTCTCTCAACGATCATTTAATGAGCACCCAGAATTCGTCATGGTCTCTAAATGATCTTCCAGTGACCTCCACAGCCGCCACGTTCCAAAACAATATGCCAACAATCGCTGATGAAAGCAATCTCTCAAGCAGGGCCCGTCGTTCTAATCCCTTTCAGTCTACTGCTGTTAAACTGTATGTAAAATGTTCATTTCTTGTTTACATGTAAAATACTGAGATAAATAATGTTTAAACCTAGCAGCGCCCCTGTCTCATCTGTCGTTCAGGGATCTATCAATGGACGCCAACTGTTTCCTACCCGAAGGTAGTGATGTCTGGGTTAGAGATCAGTGGATGCCATACCACTGGAGTTCATTCAAAGACCTCGGTGGAGACCGGAGACAACTTCTATGATGCTTTAATGAGCGCTCAATAAGTGTCAAGGTAGTGTATAAAGATCGCCTTGAAAGTTGGTCAAAAGTTTGCATTTTGATCTCACAACGAGCGCACAATGCATGGGTCCCGCAAGCATTTACAAAGACACGATATTTTCGGGGCTTTGAGAGATCGTCGAGAGACCGGGATACTTTTGGACCGCTCAATGGTTGCCCAACGATCTCAGTGTATGTAAAGGGGCCTTTAGCAGAACTAGGGAACATATTTCATTTGTTTATTATTAACTGGTACATAGAACGTGAACACATTTTTCAAATATTAATGAGAGTAAAATGCGGTTTTATAAAACGTAAATTTGCCTTGGGTGCGGACAAATTAAAAGCGAATATGTTTATTTGCAATAACATTGCAACTCTCAAAAACAAAATCTGAGTTTAAAATAGTAATGGCTTTCATTGATTATTCATTTCCGAAACTGAGAAACTCGCCCAGAATGCCATTATTAAATGCAATGGCAATTTAAATTCATTTTTGAATTTCTAATAAATGAATGGTCCTCTAAGCCCATTCTAACCTATTTATAGTCTGCTTTCTTTGTGTGTGGTTTCAGAATATTAAACAAAAGTACTAGTAGGCCTAACTATGGCAAATGGCAAATTACTTTTATTTGTCTCCGTTAGTATCACTACTACATAAATAATCCGTCTCCGTGGCCTGGTGGTTGGATACAGACGGATATGTAGTCCACTGGTAACACGCTGGGCTGGTAATCCAGGGATCGCAGGTTCGATCCCCCGCCTGACCCTGATAACATTAACAGTCTTTCAGATGGGACGTTAAACCAAGGTCTCGTGTCGGTGCTTTACAGCGTGCACGTAAAAGAACCAGAGGAGACTTGAATGGGTCTCTCTTTGTATCATTGCACTATCCTCCTAAATCTAAAATGACTAATCTCTTCAGGAGGCGTCGCTCATATGGGCAACTGGTTGCGACGATAAATAAACGTAAAACACACACGGCCTAGTGGTTAAGCTGTCCGCCTACGGAGCGGGAGGTCCAAGGTTCGAATCTCGTCAGGGGTTCGTTCTGATATGGCCGGTTGGTGAGCCGTCAGCTTGTTAAATAATGGTTACCGATTGCCTACCAGCCTGGCGCCTGCATGGCATACACGCATATGATTCGGGAAGTACTGATGTTCATAAAACAAAGGTGTCTCATAAGTCAGAAATGGCTGGCTCTTTAAATAGGGGTGACACTATAACAAACACACACACTTATACAGCAGATACTCATACAACAGTTCCCCTCAGTCTGGTGATGTCAGACACACAACACATAGTATATTTACAATATGGAAAGCATTATAATGAATGCTTTATTTCTGTGACATCAACAAACATTTTACAAAATTGCAATACCAGCCAACTGGTAGATTTATACAAACACGTTATTTTTCGTTCCAATTTGCCGTCAGCAACACTCATGGTATTATATTGTCTTCAATGCAAGCATACCAAGGGCATAGTTTGTCACTTATAAAATTCTACCGACATCTGTAATCCAAATTAAGCTTTAGTATTACATGGACGTGTTTTAGTTCACCTGAGCAAAGCTCATGGTATGAGAAACATTAGTCAGTTACTGCCCCTGAATACTCCTAATAGTATATTGGTCCTCTTAATTGGTTTCCTCTGTTTTTATCGTTGTTTCCTTTGCACCACATGTTTTCCATTTTCATCCGTATTCTCGTCATATAATTATGAAATTATTAAATCTCGACAGATATCCTTTAGCATATCCAATGGATATCTTATTGTAAACATTGGTTCAATTAGTTAACACGATTTTGATCAAATTACATTTATCCTAACGCAACATCTGGTTAGACGACAACAGTAAAAACAAAGGATTCCAACTAAAAGGACCAATGTACATGTACATTTATGGATAAGACGTTATCCATCAAGGGAGGTAATAGAAAAACCAGTAATGTCTATCATTGTTACCGCAATGTGTCTGTCCGTATTCGGTCGCCCATAGTCGTCCGTGCACAATCTTCTCCTCAGTAACCATTTGTGTCTATATACACCCTTATGGTCATGATACTTGGGTAGGTGGGGGTTTACATAATTGCTAAAATCACGTCCAAAAATAGCACGAATTCTTAAAATATCTTTTTCTCATGAACCGCCAGCCAGAATTTGACGAATTTTTGTAGGAATGATCGATGTACAATGCTATTCCAAAGTTATTCAAATGATGACCCCGGGATCAAAAATGGGCGTGATATGGGGGGGGGGTAAGTAGGGCCCAATTATTATATGGTCATGTCATATATTAAATCGAAGGTATCGACGTGGCGATCACTCTAATGTAATTTCCATCAAAATCGGATGATGGTCGTCGAAAGGTCAACCTTTTATGAGATATTTCAAACGTCTTCTTCTCACAAACTGATCAGCCAATGTTCAAGAAACTGTACTATTATAATCCTAAGGCGACGCCTTTCCAAAGTTGTTAAAATAAAGTTCCCCTGAAATTCAAGATGGCCGCCGTCTAACAAAAATAGCACACATTCTAAAACAAATCTTCTCAAGAAACGCCAGCCGGATTTTGACGAATATTGGTAGGAATGTCAGTTGTTCAAATGGGATACAAATAAACTGGCCCGGGAGGTCACGTAGGGTAACATTTTATTTTTGAGCGAATATGATCATGTCATATATTTAATCGAAGGTATCGATCACTTTAATACAATGTTCATCAAAATCAAATGATTTTGTCATCCAAGATGGCCGTCTAAAGGTCAATTATTAAAGGTCTTGTATTATATATTACCAAATTCTTCTTCACCCAAAACATCTAGAAATAACACACATTCTTAAAACATCTTCTCACGAACAACCGGTCTGATTTTGGCAACATCTGGTAGGAATGATCGATGTAAAACGCTCTTTAAAAATTGATAAAATGGTTACCATGGGTAACATATGAGCCAGGTGAGCGATACAGTGCCACCATGACCCTCTTGTTTCAGTTCAATTGACAGACATTCAGAGAGTCTTAGAGAGAAGCTTAAATATCAGAAACTTAAAAATGTTTCCACAATCTGCTTACTACATGAATTGGTTATAATAAGAAACAAATACATGTACCAGTATCCATAGTTACGTTTTATATGTGTGTTTTGGCAATATGTATTGATTGCAGTATGTAGGAACTTTGATACTTTATAAGGGAAACTAGTTGGCGGTATTTAACCCTTTCGACACTACATACCTCTAAATAGACTTACAAAAAGAGTAGATCCAGATGAGCCGGCTCGTGAGGAGCCGTCTCATCAGGATCTGCACTTTTTACCAGTAATAATTATTACTATTTTTAGATAAAATTACCCATTTTGATAAATGAACTGGTCCAAAGGTAATTTTCTTATTAATTTATTGGTCTAAAAATATCATGCACCAGTCCATGTCAGTTACTTGGGGTTGAATGGGTTAAATATCATGCACCAGTCCATGTCAGTTACTTGGGGTTGAATGGGTTAAGCCACACATATATAGGATAGTACATGAGTGATGAGTTCATACAATGGTATTAAATCATCACGAGTTTAGGATCCTTTTTATAACATTTCCACATACTACATTTTTCTACTTTCATTTCTACTTTCATTTTGGCACCAACTGTCAGCGTAAATTGTCATGACGTCACTACACAAAGCAGCGTTATATTTATGTATTAAACAGCGTTATAATTGCGTCAAGACTTCTTTCTAAATCATCGCCAGTCTTACCATTAACGATATGCACCGATTCAAATGGAAATATGCATCATTAAAGCTTAAATCACAAATTATAAGGATTACTCAACCAATCAGAATCCTTCCAGGTGCTATTACACGTGTGTACATATAATAAATTATGAGATGGTGTTATTACACTGAATACAAGCAAAGTAATGTGATGAATACTTATAACAGGGAGCTGGCTGTGTTGCATGTCATTATAACTATACAGATGTCAGCAGCAAGCTAGGTTTTGTGAATGAATGAGTCAAGTCATTATCTTGTCGTATAAATATCATGTAAATACTACATACTTATCAGCTGTTGCTACAGACGGATATGTAGTGCAGTGGTAACACGCTGGACTGGTAAGCCAGGTATCGCAGGTTCGATCCCCCGTCTGACCCTACTAAAATTAACAGTCTTTCAGATGGGACGTTAAACCGAGGTCTTGTGTCGGTGCGTTACACCGTGCACGTAAAAGAACCAGAGGCGATTCTGGAATGGGTCTCTGTCTGTATCATGCACTATCCTCCAAAATAACTAATCTCTTCAGGAGGCGTCGCTCATATGCGCAACCGGTAGCGACGATAAATAAACGTAAAAAAAATTAACCTGTTGCTATACACTAGCCTGGGAACAGGCGTCGATATAGTTTGCCTGCACAGTCAAATAAATATATTTTAACACCAAGACTATTAATTGGGCCTGTTGAGTTTCTGATCATGTCATGTCATTTTGCCAGAAGTTACAAAGTGGAAAATCGACAGACTGGAACCCAGGCTAGCTATACACAGACGGATCTGTAGTCCAGTGGTTAACACGCTGGACTCCAGGGATCGCAGGTTCGACCCCCCCCCCGATACAATTAACAGTCTTTCAGATGGGACTTTAAACCGAGGTCTCGTGTCTGTGCACTTAAAAGAACCAGAGGATACTCTGGAATGGATCTATGTTTGTATCATTGCACTATCCTCCAACAATCTAAAATGGTTAATCTGTTCAGGAGGCGTCGCTCATATGGGCAACCGGTAGCGACGATAAATAAACGTAACACACACATACATACACACACCTGTTGCTATTATGCGTTGATTATAAATATACATATATATATATATATGTTAATTTCTATCACATAATATTAGGTATCCTACCTTCATATGTAACAATGGTCAAAACGACCTGCCAAATAAATTTTGCTACGGTAAACTTCAGGCCATGAATATTCGGTACCATTTGCTCTTTAAATATATAACTAAGATATGATGGTATTGTCTGATAAATTGTAATTTACTGGCGCGTGGTCCTCTCTACATCTGAATCTTCGACTTCAAAGCCTTTTTCAAGACAAAAATCCGGCTAATTCATTTTCTTTAAAGCGACATTACATCGGTGAAAGCGCAAATTTGATAAATATATATATAAATGTTTTCCGAATATTTGCCTCAAAAGCTGAATATTTCAACTAATAAACTAACGTCGTATACGACGTTTGTTGACATATCAAACTAATGTAAACAGGGTCAACATCGATGCGTAATGCAATGAGTGTATCCTGACAACATCAATCTCTTAGTGTATATATAGATTCCAATAGTATACAAACATCAATTCAGGAGCGTAGCTGACAGTTATATGAAATTCTACTTTCACTTTTGAGTGTTTGTATACCACAAAAACATTGTTTATGTATAGAAAGTTAGGTTTAGAATGATTTCGGACGAATTTGTATTAGCAATGCTATTTATACGTAAAGAAGCATTTTGGGAGTATTTTGCGATGTAATGTCGCTTTAAAGATTGTTATGAATCAATTGGATTATAATTAATTAGCCGGATTATGTTTTCCTTGAAAGATGCTTTTTTAAGCCGAAACATGCGATTTTTTAAAGACATATTCCTGCTCAAAATCAAACTCACAATTTCTAAAAAGATTGTTATCATGTAATTGTACTCATTATAAAACATTATTACCTAAGTTTCTCAGTAACTAAGGAGAGAACAGAGGCAACGTGGACTTTAAATGCCTTGCCTAAGGGCACAACCATAACGGCTCCAGCGGGGCTCGAACACCGGACCATTCGCACCTGAAGCGAACGCTATCCACTACGCTATCACGACTTTGTGTATGTTTCCAGATATAGCTAATGATTCCTGGAACATGATACAATCTATCACGCGCAGATCTATTCAAACATGTTAAATTTAGAAAATAATTAACATGACGCGAACTGTCAATCAACCCAGCCAGCGATAATCCGATTATCCGATACTCATTAAATACAATTACTATTCGACATATAATACAACATGAGTCATTTCATGCTCTTATTTCGCATTTAAATAGGATTTAATATTCCATTTCGCGCACGCCAATTACATTTCATCCATTGTGCTCACAATATTCCATTTCGTATTTCAGGCAAACCCATTTAGCGATAGATAAAAGCGACACACCTTCAGCAACCGTAAGCGTTAGTTATAAAACAGCCGCCATTTTCCTCGACAACTTGTCGCGATTATCGGAGTCTAGAACTTTCTGATTATGTGACTAGTGGGAGGAGCTATAGCCTCATCGGCGTCATGTTAATTAAACAGGACAATTAATGCCCGTATACCGCTGTGTGATGCTGTAGTAGGCCCCTATTATTTATAAATCGAATGTACATCCGCGTATTCACCAATGTAGTCTCAGGATATAAATTAGAATTCCTGAATAACACCGACATTCACCAGTCAACTCGCCGACTGCGTTACCATGTTTTATAACAACCATTGAAAATTACAACCAGGTGAGGCAATATTGCAACGAAATGTGACTGCATTATTATAATGTGATGCTAAAAAGCAATTTAATAATTCGAGATTTTTTTTTACCAGAATAAATGTTTTTCTCAACATTTCTGACTGATACCGATGACTGTAGTTCGATTGTTCTGGTTGTGTACCTTGTCATTTACTCAGCAATGCCGGATAAGGTCATGACGCAATTTTGCTTGTCTTTATTATGGGATGCCAATAGTCTGTTGGTCTGTGCGGATGTTCCATTATATCATACCAATGATCAAGTTGTTCTCCGTGACTGTACCATCCAAGCTCAACCTTAAATGTACAATATGGTTAACAATTTATATACCCCACAACATATTATTGGAATGTACATAACACATAGCTAACCGGATATATTGTGGCTGCACTTGTATTAGCCTGGGAACAGACGTCGATATATTATGCCTGGTCAGTCAAATAAATATATTTTAACATCGAGACTATTCATTGGGCAGTATTGAGTTTCTGATCATATCAACGCCTGGGGAAACTGGGCGGATTATCCGTGTAATTATTGACTAGCATTAATCCTATTAATAGGCCTATTAGCACGTGACGTAATTAATGACGTACTTGAATCGAAAGCAAGGCACTGCAATGTTGATAACATTAATTTTATAATTGGCCGCCATTGTTTACGGGTCAACGGAACGATAAATAGTTTTAAAAAGTACAATGTGCGTCTGATTTGACATATTTACTCAATATTTAAGTCGTCCTTAGTTCAATTACGCCAAATCGACCCACTACCATCTAAACGTAATTTTTAAAATCCGCCATCTCGTCGATATAACACAGAAACGGGACATTATATGTTTGCAATGTAAATGAGTCTACGGAAGCATTCGTGAATAGTCGGACATGTGTGTGTATAATCGTGCCTGTTCGGCGATTTCCGATAGAATTCCGTTTCTAAATGTCATTTTGCCAGAAGTTAAAAAGTGAAAAGTCGACAGACTGGCACCCAAGCTACACTTGTATCACTATGGTTGCATATGCAAGCCTCTGTTTGACACTGCACATAATGGTCAATGTACGACGATTTCAACATGGCTACGATGAAAATGTTCGAGTCGAAACAATTTCTTTAATTTATACAGATTTATTTCAGCTCGATTGCGTAACAAGTTTCTACAACGTCATGTGGGGGAGAGTATAGGCGGTGTGGAATTTAAATGCTTGCCTAATGGCATAATCGTAACGGCTACAGTTTGGCGCGAACTCCAGGCCTTTCGCGAACGTGCTACAACTGCGTTGTCACGACGTCCAATGTCTTTTAATGTAAAGATTAGCAACTACTCCTTGGCTTTTATATTGTAGATACAAATATATGTCAATGATGATGTCTATATATTGAGTTTTAGTCTCTTATAATTCATATATTGAATGGCAATGTATATTATTTTATTGTGTATCATATTGTGATTTGTGAATGTATTATGTGATATGCATTGATGAGACGATACTAAAGATTTATATATATTCTATTCCGCAAAGGATGTTCTATTGTCGATGCTATATTTGTTTTAATGTCATTACTACAGAAATGTCTTAATGAAAATAAAAGTATGTACGTTGTGTTTGTTGATATGATGAAATATTATGACAGCATCAATAGCAATGCCTTATAGCGTAAGTTATATAAAATTGGTATACAAGGCAAACTACTTCGTATTATAAGAGATATGTACCAAAAGGTGAAATCTTGTGTTAAATCATGCAGTACCTGATTATTTTGAATATGCCTTTAAGTAACACGTAATTTGTGTATATTACATTTTGTTTCTCATGCCATGTATACTATTATGTATGTATATTGTATTGCCAAAGGTAAGGTAATTGCCGATTTTGCATTAAAACATATTGTATATTGTTGAAGATTTAGAACTTTATTTACAAAATGAATCACGTCAGGATTGCATATTGATGACATAGTCCTATTGTTTGCGGATGGTATGACTATATTAACGAAAATACCAGATGAATTATTTGGGAACTGTATTCAATTATTCCGGCACATTTGCTTTGAACCAAGAACATTTACATGGGAAAGCTTTAAAATCCCTGAACACATTATTATTTAATTGCCAAAAAATAAATTGATTTAAAGCCGAAAATATTACGCCAGTTAATTGATGCCTTTCTTGAATCAATAATGAACTACTCGGCAGAGATATATGGGGTTATGCCAAGTCCAAGGAAATCGAAAGGATTCATTTGAAGTTCTGTAAACGTATATTGAATGTTATATTAAACACATGAACAACCGGAGTATATAGCGAACTCGGAGGTTATCCTTTGTTTATTTCACGCTATGTTAAAATAATAAAATATTGGTTTAAAATTAAAAATTCTGACAATATACTAATCAGAACAGTGTACCAACAAGGATTGTATGATAGCAATAGAGGTTATAAGAACTGGGCATACAATGTAAAATTGTGCTGAATAACTATGGATTACCTAATGTGTTTTGTAATAATAACGTTACTGATATGAAGGCATTTTTCTATAATATTATATCCAAACATCGTACCATTGATACATTTACCCGGGGATGGTTTTGGAATTTAGATAGAAGTCCAGGCCAAATATAGATTGTTTAAAAATATATTATGTTATGCGAGTTATCTAGACGTTCTGCCACGGAACCGTTGGCTGTTTAATAGTAGGTTGAGATTATCAGTTCATCATTTAAGAATTCAAACTGGACGATATGCAACAAATATAACACCGAGAGATACTGTAACTGCTGTAACAAATTGGACATAGAAGACGAATATCATTTTATATGTATATGTTCATGCTTTAGTAAGTTACGCAAAAAGTGCATACATAAATATTGCCTTTCTAAGCCATCAATGTGTAAGTTTTTAGAATTGCTAACATCAACTGATAAGAATGTGTTATGTAACGTGTCCAAATATGTCAAAGAAGCATTGTCTTTAAGAAACACATTGCTGAATAACCAAATGCTTATTTAGTATACTATATGTTCATCCTATTTACCCTAATTTGTAATCAGTAATATACTGATATAAACTTTCTTGTTAACTGATTGAAATTATATGAATATTGTTAACACTTATGATACGATATATAACATGACCAGTAATTATGTTAAATATACTGTGCCTTTCGACGATGTACTATGCACAAGTCTTGTAAATAAATATCTGTTCTGTTCTTTCTATTCCCGGGGTATTATTATAAATACATGTATGTGTATTTGTATATATGTATATTGTGCACATTTATGTTGGTATAAGACAAGTTTGATGGCAACTTTCCAGTTCTGTAAGATAGACGGGGGGGGGGGACAGGTACTGGGAGACTGGGGTCTGGGTAGCCCCACCTCTATGGCTCTAGTTACTTCCCCTGTCATTTCGTTCACAGTTATATAGTGCATGTAAATGACGTGATAATAACGTTCAGCTGTTGGACTAGGGTCTGGGGTGCTATGTTCTCCTAGCTCCACGCACATAACCTGTACGGCTGTCCGAGAGCGCAGTGGTTAGCGCGCTCGCTTCTCACCAATGTCGATCCTCGGACCGGGAAGTATGTGAGATGGTACGGTGGTCGCCATATCCGACAGGTGGGTTTTCTCCGGGTACTCCGATTCCCTCCACACTAAAGACCACATATACGTTTTCATCCGCGCCAATGAGAGTGATTAATATAAGTTAAACTACCTGTACGACACATGGCAACATGTAGTCTCAACACTAGTCGACAACTTGTTATTTTAGCGAGTGCTGAGCAGCACATGCAATTATGATGTTGACAATGTACAATGTGTGTGTTTTACATTTATTTATCGTCGCTACCGGTTGCCCATATGAGCGACGTCTCCTGAAGAGATTAGTCATTTGAGATATTAGGAGGATAGTGCAATGATACAGACAGAGACACATTCCAGAGTCTCCTCTGGTTCTTTTACGTGCACGATGTAAAGCACCGACACGAGACCTCGGTTTAACGTCCCACCTGAAAGACTGTTAATTTTATTAGGGTCAGACGGGGGGGGGGGTCGAACCTGTGATCCCTGGATTACCAGTCCAACGTGTTACCACTGGACTACAGATCCGTCTGCACAATGTACAGTAGTATATGGCAGTTCATAAGTATTAACGTGGGCCAGCTGCATTCATTTTTTTAATATTTTTTTTTATACAAATTTTATACAAAAAAAAACAAAAAAAATAAAATAGCTGCATTTATTTTCCTAGTAACTGTTGTATGCGTATATAGTTTGCCTAGTGCAGCTCGCTCATCAACATGTTCCATTTACGGTGTCAGTTAGGCTATGTATGGCATAGGATTAAATTAAGGCTTCGAGCATGTCACAGTAGTCGTCATAGAGGAACAGTTTGCGCTCGAGACATACGGCTATAGTCGCCCTTAGAGACATAACATTGAACGTCTCTTATTGCTCACAAAACCATGATCCATATAAGTGACAACTCGCCAGTTTCCCGCACGAGAACTATTAAATATCGTCTGCGTAAAAAGCTATCGAGCACAACTCGGAATCATTGAGTGATGTAGATGAGCTGATTCGCCACCACCTACAGGAGATGCCTGCTTCATTTCTCTGCCAGAAGCACGTGCACTCAGCGTTGGCCTAGGACACAATAAAGGAGAGCATAGCCCCGCTGACCCCCGACCAGATGTCCCCCTGGTCATCCTAATAGTCGTATACCAACATGAATGTGCACAATATGTATAGGATATAAGCCGAAAACGATCCAATATTTAAAATATTGGACTGTGTGAGGCGCGTAGCACCGAAGACAGTACCACTATTTTACATATTGGATCCGTTTGAGGCCTATATCTTACTTAAAACACACACTTATATAACACAATCCTACTAATTAAAAGTGTTAATTTCGTACATTTACGAGTAGTATTTAATATAATACTCTGGCCTTTTGACACCAGTCCAATATTAATAATAATTGACTGCACGTACAAAGGTATGACGTCACGACAGTGTCTTAAATACAGATATACACATTTATGATACTACCCTCGTTTGCTATAGTTATAATGCTATGTATACTGGTAATTACCACGATGAGTGCCTGTGAGCATACGTCGCTATCTTGCCTACTCCAGCGTACTCCAGTAAAATCTAATCTCACAAATCCAGTGTTCTTCAACAGTTGAATAGCTGTCCGATTAGCGCAGTGGTTAGCGCGCTCGCTTCTCACCAATGTAATCTAGGTTCGATCCTCGGACCGGGTAGTATGTGAGATGTACGCCAGGTGGTCGCCAGATCGGACAGGTTGGTTTTCTCCGGGTACTCCGGTTTCCTCCCACACGAATGACCACATTTACGCTGTCATCCGCACCAACGAGAGTGATTAATATAAGTTGTTAGAACTTGCTTCGCAATCGTTGTAAAATAAATAAAGTTTAAGTTAACTTTCACAACTGCTGTCCTTCATAAATGTTGTCCTTCATACATACTAGTGGTCCTTGTGTATATAAAGTAGTAAGTCGCATCCTTAATTTATACAATTTATTTTAGCTCGATCAACATTAGTTTAATTGCGTTCGATACCTCATTCCTGGTGGAATCCATCGCCATGAGTGAGAGAGAGAGAGAGAGAGAGAGAGAGAGAGAGAGAGAGAGAGAGAGAGAGAGAGAGAGAGAGAGAGAGAGAGAGAGAGATGAGTGGGGTGGGGGTGGGGTGGAAGAGTAAACGTGGAATCTAAGTGCTTTGCCTAATGCCACAATCGTATCTGTTACAGCCGGGCTCGAACTACGGGCCTTTCGCACCTGTAGCGAATGTGCTACCACTGCGATATCACGACTTCGAGTACCACCTAGCCTCTCGTACAATTTTAATTTAATAATATTTTATTGCAACTTTTTCCATAATGATGAATACAATTTACAAATCACAATAACATTACTGTCACATTAATAACATACATAAAACCTGATAATATCCGTATACATATATATATATATATGACATTTTCAAAGTGCAAATGGATTGGGCTACAAGTTTTGAAAACATTAGCAACAGCCCTTTCCTCGTACAATAGTTGGTCCATTGACTTTTATCCACAGTACAACCAATACGAGTATTTTCTTTTAATTATTATCTTCCCGCATTTGTTACCATTATAAATTGTTATCACCACATAACGTTTTTGCTATAATCAGCTATATTTAGATGAATTGTGTGCTCTGTCACATCTTTCGCTCACAGCTCCCCGTCCTTAATTAAAATGTAAACATAATACTTGTTTCATCTGTATATGGATGATATTAGAAGGCATCAGAATGAACCAAGCACAGTGCTCTCCAAATATATATGTATCGTGGAACATAACCTCAGACGCACTAGACAGCTCTTGCACACCCTCTAACGACAAGAGCATGGATACGCACCTTGTAAATATTATATTGGCTGTCCGATTAGCTCAGTGGTTAGCGCGCTCGCTTCTCACCAATGTAAACCGGCTTCGATCCTCGGACCGGGAAGTATGTGAGATGGTACGGTGGTCGCCAGATCGGACAGGTGGGTTTTTCTCCGGGTACTCCGGTTTCCTCCCACACGAATGACCACATTAACGTTTTCATCCGCGCCAACGAGAGTGATTAATATAAGTTGTTAAAACTTGCTTCGTTGTGAAATCAATAAAGTTTAAACTAAATATTATATATATTTATGTAAAGATTGATTGAAGAAATATATGAGCAGCTAATGATATCATATAGCTATCAACATGTCTTTGTTGTTCATATTTCTTTCAGAAAAGCTGCGTTGGTATTGAACAATTGTCTGGAAACGTTGCAAGCAAAACACATGCTGTTGCATTATGGTGGTTTGCAGGCTATTGCTACTGGTAACCATGACAACAGACATCTTGTAATATTGCTACGATATTTAAAAATAATCTTGGGATTATATATTTTCCATTGCTTCCATAGAAATTCGGAATAACAATGCATTGACGTACGGAATAATAAAGTATTGAAGTACGGAATAACAATGCATTGACGTACGGAATAACAATGCATTGTAGTACGGAATAACAATGCATTGAAGTATGGAATAACAATGCATTGAAGTATGGAATAACAATACATTGAAGTACGGAATGACAATGCATTGAAGTACGGAATAACAAAGTATTGAAGTACGGAATAACAATGCATTGAAGTACGGAATAACAATGCATTGTAGTACGGAATAACAATGCATTGAAGTATGGAATAACAATGCATTGAAGTACGGAATAATAATGCATTGTAGTACGGAATAACAATGCATTGAAGCATGGAATAACAATGCATTGAAGTATGGAATAACAATGCATTGAAGTACGGAATAACAATGCATTGAAGTATGGAATAACAATATGCATTGAAGCATGGAATAACAATGCATTGAAGTATGGAATAACAATGCATTGAAGTATGGAATAACAATGCATTGAAGCATGGAATAACAATGCATTGAAGTATGGAATAACAATGCATTGAAGTACGGAATAACAATGCATTGAAGTATGGAATAACAATGCATTGAAGCATGGAATAACAATGCATTGAAGCATGGAATAACAATGCATTGAAGTATGGAATAACAATGCATTGAAGCATGGAATAACAATGCATTGAAGCATGGAATAACAATGCATTGAAGCATGGAATAACAATGCATTGAAGTATGGAATAACAATGCATTGAAGTATGGAATAACAATGCAGTGTAGTAAGGAATAACAATGCATTGAAGTACGGAATAACAATGCATTGAAGTACGGAATAACAATGCATTTGAGTGAAACATCAGCATCTCAAATGGTATGAGTTCTTGATACATGAATATCCGCAAAATGTTTGACAACATTCCATCAACTGAACAAGTTAGTGTAATGCACATAGAGGAGATATCGCTAATATGTGTACATATATATATATAGCTTACAATAAATGACATCAAATACACATAGCAATCACAAAGTGTATCTGTTGCAAGTAAATACTCGGCCATTGTCGTAATGTTTTAACACTGGTGACATTTTGCATATTGAAGCCGACGTGATAACCTGTCCATAGATCAAAACGAGCGGTAGCCTCCATTCCCAAGGACTGTTAATCCAGGGATCGCAGGTTTGATCCCCCGTCTGACCCTAATAAAATTAACAGTCTTTCAGATGGGACGTTAAACCGAGGTCTCGTGTCGGTACTTTACACCGTGCACGTAAAAGAATCAGAGGAGACTCAGGAATGGGTTTCTGTCTATCTCATTGCACTATCCTCCAAAAATCTAAAATGACTAATCTCTTCAGGAGGCGTCGCTCATATGGGCAACCGGTAGCGACGATAAATAAACGTAAAACACACACATCCCAAGGAAGGAAATGATATTTCACTGACCTCACAGCTAATATTAGTAATATGGATCATGCATCTTTTTTACGTTTATTTATCGTCGCTACCGGTTGCCCATATGAGCGACGCCTCCTGAAGAGATGATTCATTTTAGATTTTTGGAGGATGGTGCAATGATACAGACAGAGACCCATTCCAAAGTCTCCTCTGGTTCTATTACGTGCACGGTGTAAAGCACCGACTCGAGACCTCGGTTTAACGTCCCATCTGAAAGACTGTTAATTTTATTAGGGTCAGACGGGGGATCGAACCTGCGATCCCTGGATTACCAGTCCAGCGTGTTACCACTGGACTATATATCCGTCTGTATGGATCATGCACAGCTATCTACATGCACATACAGTCAAACCTGTCTTCAGCAGCCAGCCAAGGGAATCACAGAAAGTGGCTGTTTAGCACAGGTGGCTGCTTAATAGAGGTCAAACGAACAATAAAATAACATATTGGGATTTCTGCTAACTGGCTGCTTAATACAGGTTGGCTGCTTATTAGAGGTGACCGCTAACACAGGTTTGACTGTATACTGCAGCAATAGCGATGCATCAGCACTATTAACCTGGAGGTGTGGTTGATTCAAACGTTGAACTACAACACATCAACTTGCTTCAGCGACGAGGAAACATGACACCCGATAGAGAGTGCATATGTCTATAGACACAGGTGGCGAAGTGTACCCATTACCTCATTAATAGGAATAGTGAGCACTATGATCGATGCATCAGCACTATTAACCTGGAGGTGTGGTTGATTCGAACGTTGAACTACAATACATCAACTTGCTTCAGCGACGAGGAAACATGACACCCGATAGAGAGTGCATATGTCTATAGACACAGGTGGCGAAGTGTACCCATTACCTCATTAATAGGTAGAGTGAGCAATACGATCTAGAACTTCCAGCATAGTTTTATCAAGCATTTACCTCATTAGTTTGCATAGTATTTTCTATCATGTCACAGCTGGTGTGAATGACGTACCATATATATGCTTACAAAAGTTGGATATATATGTGCGCGACTGATTTGTAGATACTATTTGTAGATTATCATGACACTATTTGTAGAGTAATTACGTAATTCTGACCACTAACTGTGACATGGATATTAATGCTAATGACGTCAGTCTAGTGCGTGTGACGTCGTCTTATTATGCTGCTCATATATACATATATGCCGAGTTATTTTTAAAACTGCTCAATGCACCAGTACGATAATTGTGAAGACATGCCTATTATGATTGCATGTATATATATAATCAAAGACACACTATATATATATATAGTTGGGCAGGCAACTTCGACCTCAACGTGTGACCTTGATAGTGTAACTATGGCTGTCAGTCTAGTATTAAGCATGTATATATATAGTTGGGCAGGCAACTTCGACCTCAACGTGTGACCTTGATAGTGTAAATATGGCTGTCAGTCTAGTATTAAGCATGCATATATATTAGGGATTGCAACGAAAATGATTTTGGTATTCGAATATTCGGTCGTTCGCGCGAATATTCGAATATTTGAGTATTCGTTGCGATCCCGAATGTATATAGTTGAGCAGGGCAACTTCGACCTCAAAGGGTGACCTTGATAGTGTAACTATTGTTGTCAGTCTAATATTGGTGTGTGTGTTTTACGTTTATTTATCGTCGCTACCGGTTGCCCATATGAGCGACGCCTCCTGAAGAGATTAGTCATTTTAGATTTTGGACGATAGTGCAATGATACAGAAAGAGACCCATTACAGAGTCTCCTCTGGTTCTTTTACGTGCACGGTGTACAGCACCGACACGAGACCTCGGTTTAACGTCCCATCTGAAAGACTGTTAATTTTATTAGGGTCAGACGGGGGATCGAACCCGCGATCCCTGGATTACCAGTCCAGCCAGTCTAATATTATAGACATCTTGTCTTATTATGGTGATCATTTGTACCTGCCGGTGTCTCCGAACACGCCTCTAATTCATATATACGCAAACATTGCAATGTTGACCTTAAGTTAGTGTGACCCTGAAGCTACGGATGTTGATAGCGCAGCGGTAACGCGTTCGCTTCAGGTGTGAAATGCCTGGAGTTCGCGCCCATCTGTAGCCATTACGATTACGCCGTAGGCAAGGCACTTAAGCTTCTATTTCCCTCATGGCGATGGATTCCATAAGAAATGAGGTCTCGAGTGCGATTAATATATCGATAACGCTGTAAGGACTTGTTTCGCAATCGAGCTAAAATAAATTTGTATAAACTATAAGTGAAATGAAAACCAAATAACATGAAATGTAATGTAAATACTCATAATGCTATATCAATATAGCATACAATCCAATCCAATCATATTTTGTTTAATATACTCGCCACTGCAGAAATGCATCTGCACGAGGTATATATAAAATCCACAAAATATATTATATAAGATAGATAGACGAATCTGTAGTCCAGTGGTAACACGCTGGACTGGTAATCCAGGGATCGCAGGTTCGATCCCCCGTCTGCCCCCGTCTTTCAGATGGGACGTTAAACTGAGGTATCGTGTCGGTGCTTTACACCGTGCACGTAAAAGAACCAGATAAGATTCTGGAATGGGTCTCTGTCTGTATCATGCACTATCATCCAACAATCTAAAATGACTAATCTCTTCAGGAGGCATCGCTCACATATGAATCGGTAGCGACGATAAATAAACGCAAAACACACACGTTATATAAGATGGGTTAGTGGCCCATTGGGTTAACATGTCTGGTTACGAATCCATATATTACAGAATTTACTATCCAATCAATCCAGATATTGCAGGTGGAACTACCCAATCAATCCATAGATTGCAGATGGGACTATCCAATCAATCCATAGATTGCAGATGGGACTATCCAATCAATCCATAGATTGCAGGTGGGACTATACAATCAATCCAGGGATTACAGATGGGACTATCCAATCAATCCATAGATTGCAGGTGGTACTATCCAATCAATCCAGATATTGCAGGTGGGACTATCCAAGCAATCCATATATTGCAGGTGGGACTATCCAATCAATCCAGAGATTGCAGGTGGGACTATCCAATCAATCCAGATATTGCAGGTGGGACTATCCAATCAATCCAGAGATTGCAGATGGGACTATCCAATCAATCCAGAGATTGCAGATGGGACTATCCAATCAATCCAGAGATTGCAGGTGGGACTATCCAATCAATCCATAGATTACAGATGGGACAATCCAATCAATCCAGAGATTGCAGGTGGGACTATCCAATCAATCCATATATTGCAGGTGGGACTATCCAATCAATCCATATATTGCAGGTGGGACTATCCAATCAATCCAGAGAGTGCAGGTGGGACTATCCAATCAATCCAGAGATTGCAGATGGGACTATCCAATCAATCCAGAGATTGCAGGTGGGACTATCCAATCAATCCAGAGAGTGCAGGTGGGACTATCCAATCAATCCAGAGATGGCAGATGGGACTATCCAATCAAACCAGAGATTGCATATGGGACTATCCAATCAATCCATATATTGCAGGTGGCACTATCCAATCAAACCAAAGATTGCAGGTGGGACTATCCAATCAATCCATAGATTGCAGATGGGATTATCTAAGCAATCCAGGTATTACAGATGGGACTATCCAATCAATCCATAGATTGCAGATGGGATTATCCAATCAATCCATAGATTGCAGATGGGACTATCCAATCAATCCATATATTGCAGGTGGGACTATTCAATCAATCCATATATTGCAGATGGGACTATCCAATCAATCCAGAGATTGCAGGTGGGACAATCCAATCAATCCATAGGTTGCAGATGGGACTATCCAATCAATCCATATATTACAGGTGGGACTATCCAATCAATCCAGAGATTGCAGGTGGGACTCTCCAATCAATCCATAGATTGCAGGTGGGACTATCCAATCAATCCATAGATTGCAGATGGGATTATACAATCAATCCATATATTGCAGATGGGACTATCCAATCAATTCATAGATTGCAGATGGGACTATCAAATCAATCCATATATTGCAGATGGGACTATCCAATCAATCCACAGATTGCAGGACAACCAACAACCAACAAACACCAACAACCAAAACAACACCAACAACCAAACACCCCAACAACCAAACAACACCAACAACCAAACAAAAACAACAACCAAACAATGGGACTATCCAATCAATCCATAGATTGCAGATAGGACTATCCAATCAATCCATAGATTACAGATGGGACTATCCAATCAATACATATATTGCAGGTGGGACTATCTAATCAATCCAGGGATTGCAGATGTGACTATCCAATCAATCCATATATTGCAGGTGGGACTATCCAAGCAATCCATATATTGCAGGTGGGACTATCCGATCAATCCAGGGATTGCAGGTGGGACTATCCAATCAATAACTAATATGGAGTCGTGGCATCGATTAACAATGGTGCGACGATAAATAAACGCATCCTACTGTAATGATTCGCTTACCGCTAACCCACACAGCTCATTGCTGAAGTTAAGCTTAGTTAGCTTGTTAACCCACACAGCTCATTCCTGAAGTTAAGCCTAGTTAGCTTGTTTCCGGTTACCAAACCGGCCTTAAATAATTCTCGAAAAAAAAAAGAAAAGAGTTCATAATTTGGTTATAAAAAATAAATATATAGTAGTTATATAATGTCGACACTTTTTATTTGTTTATGTTTGTGTGCACAATTTGCATTTACACATCATTAGCGACTTGAATACACCATTCACTGCTGGATTACACTACACACTGCTGGATTACACTACCCACTGCTGGATTACACTGGATTACACTACCCACTGCTGGATTACACTACCCACTGCTGAATTACACTACCCACTGCTGGATTACACTACTCACTGCTGCATTACACTACCCACTGCTGAATTACACTGGATTACACTACTCACTGCTGGATTACACACCCCTGCTGAATTACACTACCCCTGCTGATTACACTACTCACTGCTGAATTACACTACCCACTGCTGAATTACACTACCCACTGCTGGATTACACTACTCACTGCTGAATTACACTACCCACTGCTGAATTACACTACCCACTGCTGGATTACACTACCCACTGCTGGATTACACTACCGGATTACACTACCCACTGCTGGATTACACTACCCACTGCTGGATTACACTACCCACTGCTGGATTACACTACCCACTGCTGGATTACACTACCCACTGCTGGGTTACACTACCGGATTACACTACCCACTGCTGGATTACACTACCCACTACTGGAATACACTACCCACTGCTGGATTACACTACCAACTGCTGGATTACACTACCCACGGCTGGATTACACTACCCACTGCTGGAATACACTACCCACTGCTGGATTACATTACCCACTGCTGGATTACACTACCCACTGCTGGATTACACTACCCACTGCTGGATTACACTACCCACTGCTGGAATACACTACCCACTACTGGATTACACTACCCACTGCTGGATTACATTACCCACTGCTGGAGTACACACTACCCCCTGCTGTATTACACTACCCACTGCTGGATTACACTACCCACTGCTGGATTACACTACCCACTGCTGGATTACACTAATCACTGCTGGATTACACTACCCATTGCTGGATTACACTACCCACTGTTCACTGCTACACTCAAACTTTATTTATTTTACAACGATTGCTAAGCAAGTTCTAACAACTTATATTAATCACTCTCGTTGGCGCTGAGGAAAGCGTATATGTGATCATTCGTGTGGGAGGAAACCGGAGTACCCGGAGAAAACTCACCTGTCCGATCTGACGACCACCGTACCATCTCACATACTTCCCGGTTCGAGGATCGAACCTGGGTTGCATTGGTGGGAAGCTACACTGTACACTGGCAGCACATTGCTCACTGCTAAGGTACACACACATAGTATAGATTTTAACTTCTCTAAAACACTACTAGGTGCGCCAATATCCACATATGGCCCACCGCAGCCGTTTAATAACTTCTTTATTGCATACATAGCCGTATGTTTCTTCTGCTGTTATTTGCTTATTTCGCTCAGCCATTTTACCGTCAAGAGACAACAATCTGTCAGACAACGACTTTAGTGTTGCTTCGGCGGCCATGTGTACACAATGTAGTTACTATGTTGTTGCTACCTGTGGCACGTGCTCGTTAATCAACCTACATGTGATCTGATCAATGTAGGCTCCTTATTTTATAACCATTTGCTAAAGTGTACATTAACCCCTGTCTACAATTTCAGTATTTTATCATTGTTTTAAGTTCTTAGCCACAGATTAACAAAGATGTTCTAGGTCTTAACTGTATAATTGATTAATATCAAAGGTTGTTCGATTGTTGTTTGCGGCGTCCTCGGCTGTTGTGGCGTCCACATGCACATTTCTAATATTAGCACCATACACGTATCTACGACTGCTGAAGATACTCACTGCAGGCCGATTTATATACAGTGTGACAACCGTGGGAGATACATAAATTGGGTCGCACTGTTCTCAGAGCTAAGCCCCTTTTTCATATACATTGTAAGTAATTCAGTTTAAAATCATATAAATTTCAAGGAGTTGTGGACGAGCCATGACACCTGAGGGCGGTGCTTTTGTATATATGAACGGTTACTTGATAGTCTATTATAGCTCAATAACCGAACGGCAGTATACTGATGTATTGTGAAATGTAAAAATGTGTGTATTACATGTATATTGATGAGACAGAAATACAGAGGATATTTGTTTGTTTTGAGTGAATATGGAATATATCTCACTGAGAAGTGAGAACATTTCAATGATTTTCACTCGCGTGACGCGCTCGTGAAAATATGAAAATTATCTCATTTAGAGGTGAAATATATTCCATATTCACTCAAAACAAATAAATTTTCTTTTTATTTTATGCTAATTGGTGAAAAACAAACACAAAATGAAGACATTAAAATAGCTGGCCGCCGTGTTTTTGCGCGGATGAATACATTGACGACTATATGTCGTGAGTCGATACACAAATCTGCCGCCACCTTGAATTTAAAGTTGAATCGAGGAAAAATACATGAAAACATTTATTGGATTTATTGTTACAATTTGCAGTGACAAAATTCGAGACATTGTCAGTTGTATTTCGCTTTTGATTTGTTTCATAACAAAAACAATAATACAGGTAAATAGTGTCATTGAAGCCAGGTAAACGGTGAAAATTAAATGACACATGTGACACGGTGCAAGTTGGTGTATTGGGAAGGGAGATAATAAAAAAGTAGTGCGGCAAAATACAGTGAGTGATATGCAGTGAATGATATGGATTATATCTCACTGATAGAACACTGTATTTCATCAATTAGCATAAAATAAAAAGAATTATTACGTCGTTTATATATTACCTGTCCAATTTTCTGAACACCCATCATCATGTCCTTGTGGATAATGTGAAAGACAAACACGTGACCAAGCAGCTTCGGATTCTCTCTGTTAATATCGAAGCTACAAGGCTGGTTCCACACTGGGTCCTGTGTGTTTTGGCGGACTTTCGTCTTGTGTTTGGCCTCTCTAATTCCATTTATGTACATCTCCGCTTTAACGTAAGGATCTGTATTTATGCAAAGAAATTCATACGTATCGTTAATCATTGACTTAATCAGGGCACGCTAGGCACACCGAGGCAGCTTCCTCGGTGAAAATTTCCAAAGCCAAAAAAATAAAATGAAAAATAAAATAAATAAGATACAAAACATATCCCTTTGCTGTATAAAATGTTGACTGCTAGAGAGTACAGTACATAATTATACGTCTAAACTCATTAAATCAGAAAACGCAGGAAATCGCTTCTATACCCCAACAATTTTAAGAGGGAACATGCCCCCGGACCTCTATAGATTGCCTCGGTTGAAATTTGCGTCTGCATGGCTACGGTACTGGCTATTACTGATGAATTAATGTATACATTTGTAAATATATATTGTATGTAAGTGAACGACTTTAGAAACGCGCCACATATATTGGGTAATTTTTGCACATTTGTAATTTGCGACATTTCATAAACTATTTGGCAAAGACAAATACTGAATAGTGCGTACTGCTCATGCCGTCGCTTACAAGTCTCGATACACATTAGAGTAGACATGCTATTTTATAAAACGGGTATTACGACCAAAAGTGGTGCGGTTTTAAAGTCGTAACTTACATTGCGGTGTGAAATGACAATCCCAACTGGTACACTTTCCATTGTATACTTTACAATATGTTACTGGGTGAGCTTGATTTTCACGAACAATTTATAATGAATTATTTGGGGGGCTTCAAATGTGTATTCCCTAATCACTTGCAATAATAATTCGAATATAGGAAACAAAAGATATTAAGAAATTGTACGCCTTGTGAAATTCACGAACCCATGTCCTTGGAGGATCGTTCACATATTATACAACGAGTTGCCATCTGCGATCTTTCGTCACATGAACTAATCTAACGTCAGTCCCTCTTATCCCATTATAAATATCCTGCTATCTGAATTCCTAACAGTTTTTGATTTTGTCTGATTTCTAGTACTGTTCTGTATCTGTATAGCATTCTCAGAGGCGTGACTAACGATTTTGAATTTGAAGGCCCGACTAATAAATTGAGCACCAACGGGTGAGATTTTGTACAGTGGTCTGAGGGCATGCTCCCTCAGTACAATTGAGACCGACTACCGACTACCGACTAATAAATTGAGCACCAACGGGTGAGATTGTATACAGGGTTCTAAGGGCATGCTCCCTCAGGACAATTGGGACCGACTACCGACTAATAAATTGAGCACCAACGGGTGAGATTTTGTACAGTGATCTGAGGGCATGCTCCCTCAGTACAATTGAGACCGACTACCGACTAATAAATTGACAAAACCAACGGGTGAGATTGTGTACAGTGGTCTGAGGGCATGCTCCCTCAGTACAATTGAGACCGACTACCGACTACCGACTAATAAAGTGTGCACCAACGGGTGAGATTGTGTACAGTGGTCTAAGGGCATGCTCGCTCAGGACAATTGGGAATCCTAGAACGTCAATGGTGTACTGTGACGCAAATAAATGTACGTCTTGGATGTTCAAATTTGAATAATTTCAGAGATACGAATGTGATTGTTTATGTTGTGCAGAATGCACGTGACATCCAAGTTGACACCCAACCCATCGTCATACCCCCACCGCCACCCACTACAGTTTTATAGTATTTCTGGGTTTTTAGATTTTTGGGGAAATATACAGGCCAGGGGTAATAGAGTCCTAGGATAGAGTTGCGAGACCTTTGGTGGCTTATGGATAACATTTCAAGTTAGAGGGGGGGGTCCTAGGATAGAGTTACGAGACCTTTTGTGGCTTATGGATAACATTTCAAGTTAGAGAGGGGGTCCTAGGATAGAGTTACGAGACCTTTGGTGGCTTATGGATAAACTTTCAAGTTCCTGTGTTTAAACCATCATTCATCTTAATATATAATTGTGGGAAAGTGTTTCTAAAATCACATTGTATACATATTACTTGGTTTGAGTATAATTATGTTTGTAGAAGGATATAGCTTATTTTCTAATACATGTTCCCATCTTAGCATTGGAGTAATGTGCTAGTTTAGTTTATACAAATTTATTTTAGCTCGATTGCGAAACAAGTTCTTACAACTTATATTAATCATTATCGAGACCTCATTCCTGAAGGAATCCATCGACACGAGGGAGAGATAAGAGGCTACGTGGAATTTAAATGCCTTGCCTAAGGGCACAATCGTAACGGCTACAGCGGGGCTCGAACTCCGGACCTTTCGTACCTTGAAGTTACCATCATATTCAGTCATATTCAATATTCCTGGCTGTGTATAATATTCGTGTTCTGTTCTGTTCGTTTCCCGCATATTCCGGTTCAAAATTATATGGCAACATGTCCGAATGAATATTCTGTTTCCATTGCACACAAAGTTAACGGTTTTGTAAATATAAGCGCGATTTTGAGACAATTTTGCTGAACCTTTCTCAGAGTTTCTAATCGACACAGTTGTCACCATGTCACACAGACGGATATGTAGTCCAGTGGTAACACGCTGGACTCGTAAACCAGGGATCGCAGGTTCGATCCCCCGTCTGACCATAATAAAATTAACAGTCTTTCAGATGGGTCGTTAAACCGATGTCTCGTGTCGGTACTCTGCACCGTGCACATAAAAGAACCAGAGGAGATTCTGGAATGGGTCTCTGTCTGTATCATTGCACTATCCTCCAACATTCTAGAATGACTAATCTCTTCATCTCTTCATGAGGCTTCGCTCATATTGGCAACCGGAAGCGACGATACATAAACGTAAAACCACCACATGTCAAACACTGGGTAACAATATTGACGACCATCTACAGCTGTCGTCTCACTAATTTCGTGATTTTAAATTGTTGTACACGAACCGGATTTGTTTGGTTTAAAATTATGTTGAAGGCATTTCTGACGAGTTCTACGCGTGCTTAATAGATTTACAGACCATGTATAGGTGTCCGTCCCAAATGAAGTTAAATATTACATACTGAATATGTGCTATCAAAATTCACTGTTTAGTTAGATGAAACGAAATCACACCTTGTGTTACAATAATAATGTGATATTAAAACATACATGTATGTGCCCGTGTGACAGACCTCGTCATGTAGTGTGGGTCTGTTGTCAGTGAAATGAATAACATCAGTGTTATTAGTGATTTATATCCATAACAAGACCGCGAGGTGGTTAATGACGGGAATAGCGTAATTAAGTGATTATATTTCTAGGAAAATGCAGAGACCGTCGGGCTTTTACATTATTCTCTTGTGCTAAGCATCTAGACAATGCTTGCCAATATCCATTACAGCACTCCTTGGGGAATGCAGTTCGTTTTATTGGACGGTTATTTATTTTCTGTCTTAACACCAATTCACTATGCAGCATGTCACTAGAGTTCTATAGTTCACACAACAAGGCTTGTAAAGTTGTGATTCGGTAGTAGAAATATGTCACAGACGGATCTGTAGTCCATTGGATAACACGCTGGACTGGTAATCCAGGGATCGCAGGTTCGATCCCCCGTCTGACCCTAATAAAATTAACAGTCTTTCAGATGGGACTTTAAACCGAGGTCTCGTGTCGGTGTTTTACACCGTGCACGTAAAAGAACCAGAGGAGATTCTGGAATGGGTCTCTGTCTGTATCATGCACTATCCTCCAAAATCTAAAATAACTAATCTCTTCAGGAAGCGTCGCTCATATGGGCAACCGGTAGCGACGATAAATAAACGTAAACAAATAAATAAAAAAATATGTCCACAACGATGTAACTGTATTAAATTAGAACATACCCAACATAACCGGTCATGATTGATTGGCTATTATTGTAGGTGTGATATACATTCCAGTTGTGTGTCTGAATAATATTACATAATTTATTAGAACCATTTTACCTCCTGTATCAGTCTGGCGAATAAATCGCTTGTCTGCATCCTGCATTATTAGGTACTAATGGCACGTGTGTGTTTTACGTTTATTTATCGTCGCTACCGGTTGCCCATATGAGCAACGCCTCCTGAAGAGTTTGTCATTTTAGATTTTTGGAGGATATAGAAAGAGACCCATTCCAGAGTCTCCTCTGGTTCTTTTACGTGTACGGTGTACAGCACCGACACGAGACCTCGGTTTAACGTCCCATCTGAAAGACTGTTAAAGTGTTTTATTAGGGTCAGATGGAGGATCGAACCTGCGATCCCTGGATTACCAGTCCAGCGTGTTACCAATGGACTACAGATCCGTCTGTAAATAGTGGCATGCACATATTGTATACCTGCATTATATACTAGAGGACATAGAAAACGCATAATTCGGATAAGTGTGTTTTACATGAAAAACAATAACTATATAAATACATATATACATTTTCTTAAAGTTGTTCAGTTTGTGCTTTGTAATAAAGATGTGATATATCTTTGTGGAATCCTTCGTATTTCGTTATCATGTAATAATAATCATATAATATAGGCGTGCGTTTTCTGTGTCCTCTAATACATACGAGAGCCACGTGGATATTGCACATGCAATTTCCAATGCTTTAATTGGATAACGGTGCAGTTAATATATTTTGAAAGTTCTGGGCTATGCAGGGTATATAGCCATTAAAATCACGATTTTTCTTATAATAAAAACGAAAGCTACGCGTTCGGTACGATAATGCGCAATGATTCGTACAAGACATATAAATATGGATGCCATTTTCCGACAATTTTCATTATTTAACTATGTTGAATTTTTTACACACGGCAATACTATAATAATAATTAGACTAACAGCGAACTACGATATGATAATCTATTGAACATATATGAGATCCCAAATTTGAACATGACGGTGTCAAAATAAAATTCACCCATCGTGAAGCTACTCAATTGAGGCAGTCGACGGTGTAAAAATGATAAAATCAAATCGATGAAAATCCCTAAACAAAACAGTGACTGTAAACATTGTTTTTAAGCTTAACACCTTGTTTTTCAAAGTAACAAACTTGTTATTGGGTGTGTTGACAGGGTATATGGCTATGTAGTGCCGGCCAGGTGTGATATTCCCCAGGCACTATACACTCATATACCCTGTCAACAAACCACGTAACATATAGTATGCACTAGAGGCACGCACATAATGTACATTACGTCGTGTAGTATTATACATGTATACGTAGATATGAGAGACATCTATACGTTTCTATTATCTCCCTTGGCAGATAAAGTCTGATTTATTCCAATATGTGAATAGGTCCTTTTAGTTAGAATCCTTTGTTTTTACTGTTGTTCCCTAACAAAATGTTGCGGTATGATAACGGTCATTTTATCGAAATCGTGTTAATTAATTGATGATATTACAAATAAGTACTCATTGTATATACTGTATGAGATCTGTCGAGATATAGTAATTTAATAATCACAAGAAGAGATAGTAGAATAAAATTGTTAGCATATTGTGCAAAGGAAACAACGATACAAACAGAGGAAAAAACTTAATATGACCTATCTACTTGTAGGGAGTATTCAGGGGCAGTAACTGACCGATGTCCCTTATTGTACCTGATGCATGCAGCATTCGGAGAATTAAGAACGATTGAGAATCGTGTGTCAGTTACTGCCCCGAATTACTCCTAAAAGTATATTGGTTCTCTTAATTGGTTTCCTTTATTTTTCCTTTGCACCACATGCTTTCAATTTTCATTCACTTTCTCATCCTACCGCAACTTCTACAGTAAAAACAAACGATTCCAACTAAAACGACAAATATACATTTCGGGATAAATCTGGCGTTATATGTCAAGGGAGGTAATAGAAAAACAACTAATGTCTCTCATTGCATGTAGATATCCTGCATGATTACAAATTTTAAAATATAACTTGATACTACATTTTATTATAAATGTATTTAGCACCACCAACTGTGTCTATTTCATGTTATTTCAGAAATAATAAGTATCAACCGTGGTATATCGCAGAATGCCTTCGTGATATATTTCTACGCATAAGAATGACGTTATTTTTTATGGAAAATATCAATCTAGTGCATAAATGAACAAAAGTTGTAACTGATCAATAATTTTATTTATTTTGTCAAATAAAACTGTACAGAATAGTAACTGAAACGTTACTTAACAGAAAAACAAGACGGACAAGAGATTATCTGATTCTAAAAATAGCTCACTTTCGCGAATTCCCACGGTAGTATTTACAAACATCACGTGACTTTCATTCATAAAACTTTACACGCATTGTATAAATGGAATAGCCAAAACACGGTGCGCGCGCAGCATAGTTCAAGGTAGGTCTATCGCAGAATAACCCGAGGTAGATTTTACTCTACAAGTATGTATGTTATTAGCTGGGTCGTGTTAGAATATTAAATACATATTCTCCTCATTGGAATGCACTCATATAAAACATTTCTGGCTGTCCAATGACAACGCTGGACTGGTAATCCAGGGATCGCAGGTTCGATCCCCCGTCTGACCCTAATAAAATTAACAGTCTTTCAGATGGGACGTAAAACCGAGGTCTCGTGTCGATGCTTTACACCGTGCACGTAAAAGAACCAGAGGAGACTCTGGAATGGGTCTTTGTCTGTATCATTGCACTATCCTCCAAAATCTAAAATGACTAATATCTTCAGGAGGCGTCGCTCATATGGGTAACCGGTAGCGACGATAAATAAACGTAAGACACACACAATGAAAACAATATAGCAAAACACATCAAGACAAAATAAACCCGGACAACCAGAGATATAGAAGATACTCAGACAGCACCGAGGAGTAAAACACGTGCAAGACCTCTTGCTTCCACTAAACTAAACACTATTTTCCCTGCGACCTAGCCTGGGAACAGGAGTCGATATAGTTTGTCTGGCCAGTCAAATAAATATAGTTTAACACCGATACTATTAATTGGGCCGTATTGAGTTTCTGATCATGTCATTTTGCCAGAAGTTATAAAGTGAACTGGAACTGGATCTCAGGCTACCGGCGACCGGCTGATAACAACAAGGGAGTTAGACTATACTTACTGACAGCACCGAGGAGTGAAACACGTGGAAGACCTCTTGCTTCCACTAAGCTAAACACTATTTTCCCTGCGACCGGCTGATAACAACCAGATATATGAATATCACCTTGATGGAGCTGAAAAACGAAACAAAGTGGCATCATAGTGTGTACATAGGTTATATTTATATTTCGGGTTTTACGCCTGCATCAGCACCATTTTGGGCTATATCGTCAGCGGGCAGTTTACCTAACAACACCTTTCCTGGGCAGGCTCCAGCGGTTCACGAGTACTTGGGTGCACCAACCTCCGTAAGAAACTGCCAACTTTTTCATATAAATGAGACACGGTCTGAGCGGGGCTCGAACCCGTGACCATCAGTGATGATATGTTACAGTGGTATACAAGTCAGCGACCTTAACCACTCGACCAAAAACCACGAAGGCGGACTGTACATAACCTATATAACAATCAATATATATATATTCTGACACCATAAAAATGTACACTTTTATATTGAGCGTTACTTTTTCGCTACACATTTTAGAAATATGGATTTTACTATCATAGTGACGCAAATAATCCTTATTTACCCACTATTTAAGCGCGTAGACGTCCACATGTGCCTATATGTGTTTCTAAAAAGATTGTCCGATTAGCGCAGTGGCTAGCGCACTCGCTTCTCACCAATGCATCCCGGGTTCGATCCTCGGAACTGGAAGTATGTGAGATGGTATGGTGGTCACCAGATCGGACAGGTGGGTTTTCTCTCCGGGTATTCCGGTATCCTCCCACACGAATGACCACATTTACGCTTTCATCCGCGCCAACGAGAGTGATTAATATAAGTTGTTAAAAACTTACTTGCAATCGTTGTAAAATAAATAAAGTTTAAACTTAAAAGGATAAAAAAAAGTATATCTAAGAAAGTGCACAGTTTCGTGTTTGTGTAAGCATAGTGCATGAAATAAATAGCATGTTACTCTAAACTCTATTTATTGTTCTATTACATATATGTATACTCGGATAATTTCCGGAAAATGCAGGTAAATATTCGCTATTTCTTTGAACTCGCGACTTCAATTCAGTCGCGAATATTAACGAAAATAAAACCCTCGTGAATACTACCCAATCTACAGTCTACAGAACATAATAAGAGACATCGGTCAGTTACTGCCCCTGAATTCTCCATAAAAGTAGGTAGGTCCTACTAAGTGTTTTCCTCTGTTCTTATCGTTGTTTCCTTTGCACAACATGCTAGCAATTTTATTCCACTATCGCTTCTAATGCGTATTAAATTATTATATCTCGACAGATCTCATACAGTATATGCAATGGGTATTTATTTGTAAAAGAACGTATCAGTTAATTAACACGATTTTGATCAAATCACATTATCATACCGCAACATCTGGTTAGGGAACAACAGTAAAAACCAAGGACTCCAACTAAAAGGACCTATTCACATATTGGAATAAATCAGACTTTATCTACCAAGGGAGGCAATAGAAAGTTAAAGATGTCTTTCATTGTAAGACAAGACGGATCTGAAAACAAGCTGTACACAATGGTTTATCAAACGTTTTATATTTATGTTATAATGATTAAAAGCGTATGTATGTGATCATTCGTGTGGGAGGAAACCGGAGTACCCGGAGAAAACCTACCTGTCCGATCTGGCGACCACCGTACCATCTCACATACCTCCCGGTCCGAGGATCGAACCCAAGTTGCATTGGTGAGAAGTGAGCGTGTTAACCACTGCGCTAATCGGACATTCATTCAATTGCTTGGTAAACATGATACCTATAATAATAACGCATGCGCAAGACAGTCCATTGAACTGTACACACCTCTGATGTTGATGGTTTGTTACGTCAATATTACGGAGATTTTTTTACGGCATAACGGAAGTGATGGTATTTTATAACCGTTAAGATTTCTGAGAAATAAGATCATATTCTTCGAATGTGTACCTTCATTAAGAGCTAATGGGCAAAAACTGTCGAGAAAATGCAATCCTGATCATGAACTGTATTTTGCCAGCATTGGTGAGAATATGTTCAATAAACGGCAGTTTGCAACAGAAGTAATAAATCATGATATGCGGTAACGACTGTGTGTTCTCTATTGACATGGGATTCGAGTTAGCCATATTTTATTGCAAATGTAATGGATTAGACATTATACAGTACGTGCATTAATAAGGTTGCAAAGAAAACAGTCGGACCACACGTTATAACCAACACTGTATAAAACAGTCGGACCACACGTTATAACCAACATTGTATAAAACAGTCGGACCACACGTTATAACCAACATTGTATAAAACAGTCGGACCACACGTTATAACCAACATTGTATAAAACAGTCGGACCACACGTTATAACCAACATTGTATAAAACAGTCGGACCACACGTTATAACCAACATTGTATAAAACAGTCGGACCACACGTTATAACCAACATTGTATAAAACAGTCGGACCACACGTTATAACCAACATTGTATAAAACAGTCGGACCACACGTTATAACCAACATTGTATAAAACAGTCGGACCACACGTTATAACCAACATTGTATAAAACAGTCGGACCACACGTTATAACCAACATTGTATAAAACAGTCGGACCACACGTTATAACCAACATTGTATAAAACAGTCGGACCACACGTTATAACCAACACTGTATAAAAACATTATATAAAGCTTGTTGGAAGTCGTGATAGCGCAGTGGATGCGCGTTCGCTTCCGGTGCGAAATATCCGGAGTTCAAACCCCGCTGGAGCCGTTACAATTGTGCGCTTAGGCAAGGCATTTAAATTCCATGTTACCTCTTCTCTCTCCCTCGTGGCGATCGATTCCATCAGGAATGAGGTCTCAAGAGTGATTAATATAAGTTGTAAGAACATGTTTCGCAATCGAGCTAAAATAAATTTGTATCAACTAATAACCAACAGAAGATAACGGCCCTTCCCAATAATCAAATTTTAATTAACAACATGTACAATATCGTCGCATTACTGTCGCTCATATTCATAGAGAAACACAATCAATACACCAACATTTAGAAGGATATGCATGCTTCTATGACGGAAATATTAATGCTAAAGTAGAAGCAAGATATATAGATCTAGAAGAAGAATTTGACAAAGCAACTACTAGTAGTTTCATCAATCCATCTGATTTAGTTTATTCGTATTTTATTGCTCGATTCGTTTTACATATACATGTGAATACAAAACATGACAAATTAAATAAAGGCAGACGGTCAGACCACAAGTTCTAGCAACATTAGTTATGGCCATTCCCGACGTCAATCCATCTGCTCAACAATGCAGACAGAACAATGAAGACACAATACATGAAGCAAGGAAGACAAAACATGAAACTAAAGCATTCCCACGTTGTATAAATCCAATCATAGTCCTTTCACACACAACATTTGATACTAATGATATGTCTTGTCACGCAGATTACTCATTTAATTATCAGTTGTCGGTGCAAAGCGTTGTGTAACTTATAAAAACTGTGCTATTCTCTATATGTTTAGAATATGTATTGCAAACATTATTTTCGCTGCTCTTGCGAAATGGTATGATATCGAAAGTAGGAAAAAATCTGTTAAAATATCCTCAGTTACATATTGATTGCTAGCTTGTTTGTTTGTTTAATTTAGTTTAATCATATTTTATTTGCTATTTGACATTTACATTACATACACAATAATGACAAAGCAAAGTAAAAGCAAATTGGGTTGGGCAACAAGTTTTAACAACATTAGTAAACTGCCCTGTTTGTTTGTTAGGTTTTACGCCTTCATCATCACCATTTTGGGCTATATCGCAGGCGGGTAGTTTACCTAACAACCCATTTCTTGGGCAGGCTCTCACGTTAGTACACCAACCTACGTAAGAAACTGCCAACGTTTTCATATAAACAGACACGGCCTGAGCTCGGCTCGAACAAGTGACCACCAGTGATGATAGGTTACAGTGGATTACAAGTCGGCGACCGTAACAACGGAGGCTGTATAAGTGCATACTGAAACAAACCCCACGTAAATGATTGTAAAAACACTATACACATCCATCGATATAAAGTGGACATGCTGTCATATGTTCACAGATGGTATGACAAGCTTCACTCCTGAAGATATTAGTCATTTTAGATTTTTCGAGGATAGTGCAATGATACAGACAGAGACCCATTTCAGAGTCTCCTCTGGTTCTTTTACGTGCACAGTGTAAAGCACCGACACGATATCTCGGATTAAAGTCCCATTTGAAAGACGGTTAATTTTATTAGGGTCAGACGGGGGATCGAACATGCGATGCCTGGATTCCCAGTCCATCGTGTTAACCACTGGACCACAGATTCGTCTGTATTGTATTTTTCAATCATTTCCTTTTCATAAGTGTGCAATTACCCAAACCAGTGGGATCCCCCTTATCACATCAAAACAGCACATTCTATTTGTGTGTTTTACGTTTATTTATCGTCGCTACCGGTTGCCCATATGAGCGACGCCTCCTGAAGAGATTAGTTATTTTAGATTTTGGAGGATAGTGCATGATACAGACAGAGACCAATTCCAAAATCTCCTCTGGTTCTTTTACGTGCACGGTGTAAAGCACCGACACGAGACCTCGGTTTAACATCCCATCTGAAAGACTGTTAATTTTATTAGGGTCAGACGGGGCACATTCTATTCCACACTTCGAAGCTTTATATATTAGGTGGTGCAAAAAGCAGACAAATAACCTAATAGACTGATATTATACATGAATATAAGTATTAGTTCTTGCAGCTTATATCTTATTTCCTAGTTTTACTGGTTACTGTTCACATGTTTCATTATGCTATTTCATGTGTTAATTTGTTGAGGGCCTCATGGTAGATTGACGTAATTGTTCAAATGAGTTCTCTCGTTAAATAAAGTCTTTATTATTATTATTATTAATATTAATCAATCCTGATATATATTGAGATTATTGACTGATCTATTGTACATGGTAAAGGTAATCAATGGAAAGGCATATTTATTCTAACAATAGATGACTAATAATAGATTGTCCTAATAGAATATTAGGATACTGTCTTATAAATTTTAATTTATTAGTCTCGTCTCCCCCAAAACAATACGAGCATCGCCGTGTAGACTTATATTTTCTTCAACTCACGTAATAAATTAAAGTTTATAAGACAGTAATCTAATAGTCTCTATCTATCTAGCTGATTTAATGAATTGTTGATTTTTTGCGTGAAACCCAACACGTGTGAATTTGAATCAATAAGATACGGAACCTTCGTTAAGTACATTAGCCTTATCTTCGTCTGTGACGGCTAAAGAGTCTGTGTGACTCAAACGAGGGATCGAATCACAACTTGATGTATTTATTTGACAAGTAAATGTACGAGCTTCCTGTGTTCTCGCTTGGATCATTTAGTGAGCACTGATATTATTAAAGAACATTTCCTAGGCATGCGTTTGCACATTATTAACCTTGTTTATGGAAGTGACGTGTACGAATTCAAATCCTTAGTATGATGGAGTTTGTTTCACTGGAAAACTCTAGATATCATTCACTGGAAAGCGTAAAAGAAAATAGCCACATCTAGTGTAAAATTAGAGTTTTCCAGTGAAAGAAACTCCATCCATCATACACCGCTTTCAAACAGTGAAAGACGGCATTTGCTCATCAACAGGCTGCGATTCGTATTCCTGCGCGGTTAGATGTACTTTTGTATTTTAGCTTTTTTCTGACTATCATGAACAGTTAATTATTAAATAATATATTCTAATGAATTTGTTGTGTCTGTAGTTTTTAATTTTGACAGCAAACAGAAACTAACTTGACAATTATACCGAAACTATTTCTTATTACGGAGTTCACACTAACATGAGTGGTTGTGCTGTTGTGACCTGTAATGAAATGAGGCTCCCGACAGGGGCAGTTAAATTAAAATGAATTAAATATATCAATGAAATAAAATCCTATCTTACACTAATACACACAACTATCCTCTATATTTATTAATATATGTGGTGATCTAGTAAAATGGGAGGCGGATATCCTCATTTCAATGTCATGCTCCAGCTTTGGCAGATAACATTATTTCCCGCAGATATTTTAAAGAAAGTCAAACTTGTATTAAGAGACTGGTCTATAAGCAGGACTGGTCTCTTAATACAGGTTAATTTGTAGCAACACAAACAGGAAATGAAAATGTGGTATCTTAATACTAGTGGTCTCTTAATAGACGTGGTATATCGAGCAAGTTTGACTGTATATGGAATGTTAACATTATTGCCGTGGTAGGCCTATTCTATTCCGCTGTAAAAATATGTGATTTTCTATTCCGCTGTAACATTAAATGGTTTTCTATTCCGCTGTAAAATTAAGTGGTTTTCTATTCCGCTGTAAAATTAAGTGGTTTTCTATTCCGCCGTAACATTAAGTGGTTTTCTATTCCGCCGTAAAATTAAGTGGTTTTCTATTCCGCCGTAACATTAAGTGGTTTTCTATTCCGCTGTAACATTAAGTGGTTTTCTATTCCGCTGTAACATTAAGTGGTTTTCTATTCCGCTGTAAAATTAAGTGGTTTTCTATTCCGCTGTAAAATTAAGTGGTTTTCTATTCCGCTGTAAAATTAAGTGGTTTTCTATTCCACTGTAAAATTAAGTGGTTTTCTATTCCGATGTAAAAATATGTGATTTTCTATTCCGCTGTAAAATTAAGTGGTTTTCTATTCCGCTGTAAAATTAAGTGGTTTTCTATTCCGCTGTAAAATTAAGTGGTTTTCTATTCCGCTGTAAAATTAAGTGGTTTTCTGTTCCGCTGTAAAATTGGTACTATGATTATCTTGTTTTCTATATCTATGAGTGGCTAAGTTAACATTAGTACAGCGGGTTTCTATATCTATGAGTGTCTAAGTTAACATTAGTACAGCGGGTTTCTATATATATCAACAGATGGAATGCAATTGCTGATGCTGACACATCTAAGCCCGTTGAAAAAACTCAAAACCACTACGCGCGTTACATTACATAGCAGTATCACAACTATGCTTAAAGCGACACTACATCAGTGAAAACACAAATTTCTACAGAATGTATTTTCCTATTATATGTCAAATGCCTCAAATACTGAGTATTTCAACTAATAAACAAACGTCGTATACGCGGTTTGTTGACATAACAAAATAATGTAAACATACATGTGTATTACAACTAGTGTATCCTGAATAACACGATGTATGCTACATATTTAAACTTATATCTCACATTTGTGCCTATTTATTTGTAGACTAATCTTAGTTAAAGTATCACTAAACGACATTATCTCGTGCTTAATATTGACTCCGATGACAAACAAACGTCATTTCAGGAGTATGGATGACCGTTATATGAAATCATACTTTCAATCCACAAAAACACGGACGAATTTGTAGTAGCAATGCATTTATACGTGAACATTTTTATTTGCATTTCGTGATGTAATGTCGCTTTATAGTCTTGTTAAAATATTCCATGAGCCTTGGTCCCGGCTTGCACGCCACATAGACTGATACTAACTCATGACAAGAAGCAGTATAACTATTATCTTTGATCACTGGCGGCGTAAAAAGCCGGTACACCCTAGCGGCCGATATTAAGGCCAAGCTACAGGGAAAGTTAATCTGACCAATCAACAGTTCGCTTACATCTCGTATTCGGCTTGAATACCGCAAATCGTCAGATAGTCGTAAAAGGAAGAATTTGTCCGTGTTCTTTTTCGTCAAAAATCGTCGAAAATGAGTGGTGGAAATCTAGTACACCTTCCAGAGCGCCTATAAACTAGAACACCTCACAGAGCGCCTATACATTAGAACACCTCCCAGAACACCTCCCAGAGCGCATATACACTAGAACACCTCTCAGAGCGCCTATACACTAGAACACCTCCCAGAGCGCCTCACAGAGCGCCTATATACTAGAACACCTCCCAGAACACCTCACAGAGCGCATATATACTAGAAGACCTCCCAGAACACCTCACAGAGCGCATATACACTAGAACACCTCTCAGAGCGCCTATACACTAGAACACCTCCAGTGCGCCTATACACTAGAACACCCCAGAGCGCCTATACACTAGAACACCTCCCAGAACACCTCCAGAACACCTCACAGAGCGCATATAAACCAGAACACCTACCAGAACACCTCACAGAGCGCATATACACTAGAACACCTACCAGAACACCTCACAGAGCGCCTATACACTAGAACACCTCCCAGAACACCTCACAGTGCGCCTATACACTAGAACACCTCCCAGAGCGCCAATACACTAGAACACCTCCCAGAACACCTCACAGAGCGCATATAAACCAGAACACCTACCAGAACACCTCACAGAGCGCATATACACTAGAACACCTCCCAGAACACGTCACAGAGCGCATATACACTAGAACACCTACCAGAACACCTCACAGAGCGCATATACACTAGAACACCTACCAGAACACCTCACAGAGCGCCTATACACTAGAACACCTTCCAGAACACCTCACAGAGCGCCTATACACTAGAACACCTCCCAGAACACGTCACAGAGCGCATATACACTAGAACACCTACCAGAACACCTCACAGAGCGCATATACACTAGAACACCTACCAGAACACCTCACAGAGCGCCTATACACTAGAACACCTTCCAGAACACCTCACAGAGCGCCTATACACTAGAACACCTACCAGAACACCTCACAGAGCGCATATACACTAGAACACCTACCAGAACACCTCACAGAGCGCCTATACACTAGAACACCTTCCAGAACACCTCACAGAGCGCCTATACACTAGACCACCTCCCAGAACACCTCACAGAGCGCTACACTAGAACACGCTTTATAATAAACCTTTTTGTGACGTCATAACGTTGTGGTGTCATGTCATATCATCACAGATTGCATGATAAACCTCAGGTCATGAATATTTGGTAATATTTCCTCTTTAAGATGTTTGTTTTATCAGAAGATATGATAAATAGAATATTAGGTTACTGGCTGTCGGGCTCGTCTTCGAAAAAATACAATGCTCGGGAGAGTTCTAAATTCAAAAAATAAATCTAAGACAGTAACCTAATATTCTCTATTCAGTACAGTTCCGTTTCAACAGTAATATACGACGATGACATCACGACTACGATCACATCGATGTAATATACAATCATGGTTCGTACTTGTATATCTCGTCTGATTAGCCCAGTGGTTAGCGTGCTCGCTTCTCACAAATGCAACCCGGGTTCGATCTTCGGACCGGGAAGTATGTGAGATGGTACGGTGGTCGCCATATCGGACAGGTGAGTTTTCTCCGGGTACTCCGGTTTCCTCCCACACGAATGACCACATTTACGCTTTCATCCGCGCCAACGAAAGTGATTAATATCAGTTGTTTAAATTTGCTTCGCAATCGTTCTAAAATAAATAAAGTTTAAATTGTATATCTCGTATACTTACTCTGTAAACACTATGTGGCATTATTATTAAATCCAGGAGGCCATTTTCGTACTTGTCTATGTCGACAAGCTGCACCGACGCCATGCCCACTAAATGTCTTCTAGTAATATGATGTGAGGAGTATACCTGATATAAATAAAAGTATTATTCAGAGAGTGAGGGTTTCCGTGAGCAATATTTCAGAGAGTGATGTTATCCGTGAGCAATATTTCAGAGAGTGAGGGTTTCCGTGAGCAATATGTCAGAGAGTGAGGGTTTCCGTGAGCAATATTTCAGAGAGTGAGGGTTTCCGTGAGCAATATGTCAGAGAGAGAGAGGTTATCCGTGAGCAATATTTCAGAGAGTGATGTTATCCGTGAGCAATATTTCAGAGAGTGAGGGTTTCCGTGAGCAATATTTCAGAGAGTGAGGGTTTCCGTGAGCAATATGTCAGAGAGAGAGGTTATCCGTGAGCAATATTTAAGATAGTGATGCTAACCGTGAGCAATATGTCAGAGAGTGATGTTATCCGTGAGCAATATTTCAGAGAGTGAAGTTATCCATGAGCAATATTTCAGAGAATGATGTTATTCGTGAGCAATATTTCAGAGAGTGAGGTTATCAGTGAGCAATATAGCAGAGAGTGACGTCATCCGTGAGCAATATTTCAGAGAGTGACGCTATCCGTGAGCAATATTTCAGAGAGTGAGGTTATCCGTGAGCAATATAGCAGAGAGTGACGTCATCCGTGAGCAATATTTCAGAGAGTGAGGTTATCCGTGAGCAATATTTCAGAGAGTGAGGTTATCCGTGAGCAATATTTCAGATAGTGACGCTATCCGTGAGCAATATTTCAGAGAGTGAGGTTATCCGTGAGCAATATTTCAGAGAGTGAGGTTATCCGTGAGCAATATAGCAGAGAGTGACGTCATCCGTGAGCAATATTTCAGAGAGTGACGTCATCCGTGAGCAATATGTCAGAGAGTGAGGTTATCCGTGAGCAATATGTCAGAGAGTGAGGTTATCCGTGAGCAATATTTCAGAGAGTGAAGTTATCCGTGAGCAATATTTCAGAGAGTGGTGTTATCCGTGAGCAATATTTCAGAGAGTGAGATTATCCGTGAGCAATATTTCAGAGAGTGAAATTATCCGTGAGCAATATTTCAGAGAGTTATGTTATCCGTGAGCAATATTTCAGAGAGTGAAGTTATCCGTGAGCAATATTTCAGAGAGTGAGGTTATCCGTGAGCAATATTTCAGGCATAAATGTTAATAAATTGTCAACATTGTGGAGCCTCCGTGTAACCGAGAATCTTGAGTTCGAGCCCCGTCAGAACAACGATTCTCACCAATGCAACCCGGGTTCGATCCTCGGACCGGGAAGTATGTGAGATGGTACGGTGGTCGCCAGATCGGACAGGTGGGTTTTCTCCGGGTACTCCGGTTTCCTCCCACACGAATGACAACATATATGCTTTCATCCGCGCCAACGAGAGTGATTAATATAAGTTGTTAGAACCTGCTTCGCAATCGTTGTAAAATAAATAACGTTTAAACTTTACGCATGGTCAAGTTTAAAACTGTCAGACATACTAACCTGGAATTCAAGAGCCGAACCATCAGATACGTCTTCTCTGGTTACTTCTTGAATAGTGAACTTTTCAAGGAACACCGGCGTCTGAATAAAATGAAATATATATTTATAGTGATAGTCAGTGTCGGCTAGTAACGAATGCATTTTTATTTTGTATTTCAATGAACAGTGATAAGAGAAAGGTGCTATTACGCATGGCTCGTTTCCTTAAGAATGTTTTAAATTATAGGATCTCCATAGGAAATGCTTTATCTTCTTAATTACACCAAAATACCAACTACACTTTTCATCCTCTATATTAAATTCGAATACAGTAACAATATGATAGCTTTATTGATCATTTGTTTATTTTGTGTACGTTTATTTATCGTCGCTACCGGTTACCCAATAGTAATTTTAGATGTTTGGAGGATAGTGCAATGATATAGAAAGAGACCCATTCCAGAGTCTCCTCTGGTTCTTTTACGTGCACGATGAGCAGCACTGACACGAGACCTCGGTTTAATGTCCCATCTGAAAGACTGTTAATCTTATTAGGGTCAGGCGGGGGATTGAACCTGCGATCCCTGTATTACCAGTCCAGCGTGTTACCACTGGACTACATATCCGTCTGTTATCTCCGACCCATCGCTTGAAACAGAAGTATGTACGTACATGTTCGCAGTCTCTTCGTGAGCATTGACTATTGACACATAGTGCATCTTCGCGTGAGAACAATATTGACTAGTGAAGATTGAGCTATTATATAAATTTGTATAAACAAGTATATAACGGGTCACTTGATATGATATTTTACAACAACTTATAAAATGAGTGTGCTTTATCGTTTTAGTATTATATATGAGTATGAGCCACGATCAGAGTAGAAAGACGCACACTTGAACTTAAGCATAACATTTCAAATAGTATATTCTAAGATGCCTCGGTATTTTGTTCTTATATATATAGACAAAAAACAATTTAACCATTGTTAAATCTTCAATAGACCACGGCTGTTGAATTATAATGGACGTATCTAGGAGCAACATTAAAACAAATGGCATTGGAATTGAATACAGCGATTGGGGCAGGATTTTGTTAACTGGAGGATGATTTTCAGTGCCACTGGAATACAAAAGATATTTTACAGGGAGGTATTTTGTAAAGCCATCAGCCAAATAACAGACAATGAGACAAAGTAACACACGCGTATATTCGTTTATTCGTTTATAGCATTGTGCTGTTAGAATGGGAATGATATGTGTAGGAATTAGCCACACAAGCCGTAGCAATCACAGTATACTGAACACATAACAATCTGAGATTACACATCAATGAAACCACAACTAGCGCCGCAGTTGGGACAGACCAGTTCGCAAGTTACACATATCCGTTTAGCTATATAGCATGAAGAGCATTAACTGGAGGTATATTTGTAATCCAGTCACCTTAATCCAAGGGCGGTAATTGTTGTAACTGTTACCAACACCGGCGTAGTTTAGATAAAGTGTCATTTGTCAAATAGAGCATGTGATTTGGTTGAAAACTACAAATATGTGTTATATTTATTATTTGCCACTCAACGATATGAAAAGAAATACATTCGATAACCTCTTCGAATCTCCTATAAAATGTCGGACAGATGTCAGCTCACTGTCACACAGTATCAGCCAATTAACGGGTCATGCCATTCGGGCATTGTAGACGAACTGTGTGAATTGTAACTATGCTATTTAACGTAAAACCGTCTGCAGTCGAATCGCACTGGGGGTGTCGAATTCTTACATGCCGGGAACCAGCTGGCTTGCGGAAGGTATGTGGTTCTACACGGGTGCACATACGTGCTTGAAGTACTGCTACGATTATTAATAGCTGGAGTCGCCATATTGCTTTCATTTTTGTTGACCCAACAACGCCTTTCCTGGGCAGGCTCCAGCGGTTAACCAGTACTTGGTGCACCAACCTCCATAAGAACTTAAGAAACTGCCAACTTTTTCATATAAATGAGACACGGCCTCAGCGTGGCTCGAACCCGTGGTCATCAGTAATGATAGGTTACAGTGGTATACAAGTCAGCGACATTAAAGCAGCATTATATCGTAATAAAGGATGTGCTTGATAAAATATAAATACTAGTGTGTGTGTGTGTGTGTGTGTGTGTGTGTGTGTGGTGTGTGTGTGTGTGTGTGTGTGTGTGTGTGTGTGTGTGTGTGTGTGTGTGTGTGTGTGTGTGTGTGTGTGTGTGTGTGTGTGTGTGTGTGTGTGTGTGTGTGTGTGTGTGTGTGTGTGTGTGTGTGTGTGTGTGTGTGTGTGTGTGTGTGTGTGTGTGTGTGTGTGTGTGTGTGTGTGTGTGTGTGTGTGTGTGTGTGTGTGTGTGTGTGTGTGTGTGTGTGTGTGTGTGTGTGTGTGTGTGTGTGTGTGTGTGTGTGTGTGTGTGTGTGTGTGTGTGTGTGTGTGTGTGTGTGTGTGTGTGTGTGTGTGTGTGTGTGTGTGTGTGTGTGTGTGTGTGTGTGTGTGTGTGTGTGTGTGTGTGTGTGTGTGTGTGTGTGTGTGTGTGTGTGTGTGTGTGTGTGTGTGTGTGTGTGTGTGTGTGTGTGTGTGTGTGTGTGTGTGTGTGTGTGTGTGTGTGTGTGTGTGTGTGTGTGTGTGTGTGTGTGTGTGTGTGTGTGTGTGTGTGTGTGTGTGTGTGTGTGTGTGTGTGTGTGTGTGTGTGTGTGTGTGTGTGTGTGTGTGTGTGTGTGTGTGTGTGTGTGTGTGTGTGTGTGTGTGTGTGTGTGTGTGTGTGTGTGTGTGTGTGTGTGTGTGTGTGTGTGTGTGTGTGTGTGTGTGTGTGTGTGTGTGTGTGTGTGTGTGTGTGTGTGTGTGTGTGTGTGTGTGTGTGTGTGTGTGTGTGTGTGTGTGTGTGTGTGTGTGTGTGTGTGTGTGTGTGTGTGTGTGTGTGTGTGTGTGTGTGTGTGTGTGTGTGTGTGTGTGTGTGTGTGTGTGTGTGTGTGTGTGTGTGTGTGTGTGTGTGTGTGTGTGTGTGTGTGTGTGTGTGTGTGTGTGTGTGTGTGTGTGTGTGTGTGTGTGTGTGTGTGTGTGTGTGTGTGTGTGTGTGTGTGTGTGTGTGTGTGTGTGTGTGTGTGTGTGTGTGTGTGTGTGTGTGTGTGTGTGTGTGTGTGTGTGTGTGTGTGTGTGTGTGTGTGTGTGTGTGTGTGTGTGTGTGTGTGTGTGTGTGTGTGTGTGTGTGTGTGTGTGTGTGTGTGTGTGTGTGTGTGTGTGTGTGTGTGTGTGTGTGTGTGTGTGTGTGTGTGTGTGTGTGTGTGTGTGTGTGTGTGTGTGTGTGTGTGTGTGTGTGTGTGTGTGTGTGTGTGTGTGTGTGTGTGTGTGTGTGTGTGTGTGTGTGTGTGTGTGTGTGTGTGTGTGTGTGTGTGTGTGTGTGTGTGTGTGTGTGTGTGTGTGTGTGTGTGTGTGTGTGTGTGTGTGTGTGTGTGTGTGTGTGTGTGTGTGTGTGTGTGTGTGTGTGTGTGTGTGTGTGTGTGTGTGTGTGTGTGTGTGTGTGTGTGTGTGTGTGTGTGTGTGTGTGTGTGTGTGTGTGTGTGTGTGTGTGTGTGTGTGTGTGTGTGTGTGTGTGTGTGTGTGTGTGTGTGTGTGTGTGTGTGTGTGTGTGTGTGTGTGTGTGTGTGTGTGTGTGTGTGTGTGTGTGTGTGTGTGTGTGTGTGTGTGTGTGTGTGTGTGTGTGTGTGTGTGTGTGTGTGTGTGTGTGTGTGTGTGTGTGTGTGTGTGTGTGTGTGTGTGTGTGTGTGTGTGTGTGTGTGTGTGTGTGTGTGTGTGTGTGTGTGTGTGTGTGTGTGTGTGTGTGTGTGTGTGTGTGTGTGTGTGTGTGTGTGTGTGTGTGTTGTGTGTGTGTGTGTGTGTGTGTGTGTGTGTGTGTGTGTGTGTGTGTGTGTGTGTGTGTGTGTGTGTGTGTGTGTGTGTGTGTGTGTGTGTGTGTGTGTGTGTGTGTGTGTGTTTACAAAAATCGAAATAGTCGCTCAGAAATGATAAAATTCCAATAAATATAAACCGTCGTACACGCGAATTGTTTATCAACAAACGAAATCTAAACACGCCAGCGCGTATGCGTGAAACAACATCGGGTGTAGATATTATAAGCATGTTGGAATGTCATCATATATTGAACATGACTCGCATGTCCCATTAACCACTCGACCACGGAGGTTGATTTAGAATTGTTTTTATTTGTTCATCCATAATTGGTGCGACTTTAAACCCCATAAGCAAGCGAAATCTACGTTGCTACCACTATATAGTGCCTGAGTTTCCGCCCACGAACACAACATACGGCCGTACTTAAGGGCTGTGTTTATCATCCCCCTCACTTTTGGAACGCTGCCACAATTTCTGATAGCATTAGTCATCATTGACATTTTCATCAACGTCGCTGTTTTCATTTTCGTCCAATTTAATTGTGTTCGAAGAACAGTGATTATTCTCAGGATATCAACCACGTTTAATGTGTTGTGGCATAATGTGTGCAGGAGTGGAAAAGACGCACGCACGTGTGCCCCTTTTCAGATACATATCCATACACTTAATACGACCTATCTACTTTTAGTGAGTATTCAGGGGCAGTAACTGACCGATGTCTCTCATTAACTACAGAATTATATCCGCAATTGAAAAATTTGCATCTTCCTGACAACGTATTACAACCGACACACCATGAAGCCAGACACGAGAAGAGAGTTATAAATATGGTATGAACAGTATAGTAAATATGCTTTTGATTTTTACAGGAACACACTATAGTCACAGCTTGTGTGTTGAGAAGGAATTGCGTGTGTGTTTTACGTCGCTACCGGTTGCCCATATGAGCGACGCCTCCTGAAGAGATTAGTCATTTTAGATTTTTAGTGCAATGATACAGTCAGATACACATTCCATTCTCCTCTGGTTCTTTTACGTGCACGGTGTAAAGCACCGACACGAGACTTCGGGTTAAAGTCCCACCTGAAAGGCTGTTCATTTTATTAGGGTCAGACGGGGTATCGAACCTACGGTACCTGGATTACCAGTCCAACGTGGTGTTAATCACTGGACTACAGATCCATCTGTGAAGGAATTTCCTTCAGCATGAAAGCATATGTATGTTACCACCTAGCGGCTATCGGCATGCAGAGAAATAATCATATTAGTTTATACAAATTTATTTTATCTCGATTGCGAAACAAGTTATTTCAACTTATATTAATCACTCTCGAGACCTCATTCCTGATGGAATCCATCGCCACGAGGGAGAGAGAAGAGGCAACGTGGAATTTAAATGCCTTGCCTAAGGGCACAATCGTAACGGCTCCAGCGGGACTCGAACTCCGGACCTTTCGCACCTGAAGCGAACCTTCATCCACTGCGCTATCACGACTTCATATATAGTACAAATATGATCAATGGTTATCATATCCATAGTACATATAGAAATCATGACAAGATACCAAACGAAAATCATGTTTACCATCCGTAATAAGAGACTGGAATGACCTTGACAGTAACGTTAGGAACGTCACAACTGTAAACACTGTTGAACATTATATAAACAAAGATTAAAGAAACTCGTACGCTCTTCTATTATGGTGATAGATACCTACAAGTATTACATACACGAATTCAAGTGGGCTCAATCACCACTATGCCGCTGTGCATCTTATGAAAACAGCTACCTCTTTTTCTTTGAATGTACAAACTATTCTAATATTTGAATTGATTTCCTAAACACTGCTAAGATTATGCCCTACTGCTAATCTGCATACTATCCTACACGGCGAGGAGACCCTGACAGATGACATTAACAAAATAATATTTGAATTTGTCCATAATTTCATTCGTGATACTTCGAGATTCTTTGAATGAAACCCCATGTATATAAGACCCTCGTGTATATAAGACGTGTACTTGATGACTTTACCCCTGGCCTGGTATTACATTTCTGTCATTTCTAAGCAATATGCACATTTGGTATACATGTATTAGTCCAATATAGTACTGTGTAGTTTGAACTACAAGGAGAGGAACTGCAAGGAGAGAAACTATATAAGCTCTGCTTCCGTTTTAATCCTTTCCTATATACTTACTTCTTTGGTTTCGTTTACATGTATTGTATTGTGAATGTATATAGTGGAATGCATATGCTTAAACCAAACGAAAATCACGGTGAAAATCAAAGTGGCGCCTATGGAGTAAATGCATATAATGTTAATAATGAACAGTGAATTATACTAGAATTCCGTGAACAGGGAATTATACTAGAATTCCGTGAACAGGGAATTATACTAGAATTCCGTGAACAGGGAATTATACTAGAATTCCGTGAACAGGGAATTATACTAGAATTCCGTGAACAGGGAATTATACTAGAATTCCGTGAACAGGGATTTATACTAGAATTCCGTGAACAGGGAATTATACTAGAATTCCGTGAACAGTGAATTATACTAGAATTCCGTGAACAGGGAATTATACTAGAATTCCCTGAACAGTGAATTATACTAGAATTCTGTGGCTGCTTTTGGCATAATTGACCTAGATGTGTCTGAAATCGCACGGTTGAACAAGTGCTAGAAATATAATGGACACATATATATGTGTGTCCTGATTCCATCTGGGAGAATGGATTGTTTTTATTTAGCCATATTTGATTGCAAATCAATAGTACATATGTCATACACGTAAACATACAATACATAGCATGACAATACAAATGCTTTGGGCCACTAGTTTTAACAACATTAGACAACGGCCCGCACCAGAAAGTCAAGCTAACGTTTGATTAAAGTTAAATGACTGAATTTCTTTCTTGAAAAGAGTACGCAAAATAGAATGTAAATAAAATTAAAAAATCACTTGAAGGAACAGAAAAAAAGACAAATTTATAAAAAAAAAGTATGAATTCAAGTACACATTGGTACGGCTGTGTCTTTGGTGATTCTAGATGTATACGAGCCATTATTTGGTGACTATTGGGCGTTCTTATTGATGCAATTCCCAATAACCTTGTTGCACACTTTTAGCCAAACGGTCCAATAGGTATGTTCTCGGCATTTTATTCGTTTATTCAAAGAAGGAATTTACCGTGTTTTAATCTGCAATAAAACATTGAATAGCAGCGACGTCAAACAGGGCGTCATTTTACTAGCATGTTTGTAGTTTTGCGACGCCATTTGCGGCTTTCTAAAAAATAACACCAACTATTTTTGCGCTTTTTATACATTTTGGTCATGTTAGAATCGAAATAATATTTGTATTTGCGTTATTTAGTATCGAATAAAACACGGTGTGTAGTCATGAGCGCCGAAATTAACCACTTAGACCTATGGCCTGCATGGTTAATTCCTATGCGCCAGAACTCCAAACCATGTGTTATTCGCCAATAAAGAAATGAAAGAGAAATTTTATTTCTTATGTACAACCTTGAATAAATATAAATATATAAACACATACTTCAGTCTGTACATTTCACGGACTCACCCGTAACTATAGGAGCATATTAGACATACATTTTTAATATTTTATACATTCTAATGAATTTGTTTTGTCTGTAGTTTTTAATTTTGATAGCAAGCAGAAACTAACTTGAAAATTATACAGGAACTATTTCTTATTACGGACGTTCACATTAAAAGAAGTGGCTGTGCGGTTGTGTCACGTAGTGCAATGAGGCTCCAGACAGGGCAGTTAAAGTGAATAAAATTTGAAAATAAATATTATATTAGCCAAAGTCATTTGAAATCATAAAAGAAAAAGAAGATGTGCGTACACATATCCTCTATATTATAACCAGAACTGATGCCAAGGCATGTAAGTGGTTCATAAACGTGTTATAACTTAGCTGCCTATGACCATCCATCACCGGTCTGCTTGCGGTGCAATTATTCTGGATAAAGTAAATGTATTCAACTGGTTAATATGACTCGTGTGCATAGCGTCTAAAACTAGAATGCTTAATATTGCAAAGAGTTGCCATTCCATAAAGTACCTCACACAGAGACATCGTGACATGTCAACGCTGCTCTGGTTATTAATATGTCAACAACAGGCAGCCTGATATCACACCTCCCTTTCACTTTCTTGAGTGTTTATTGTAAAGCAGTTGGCTACAGAGTATCAATACGTGAGTTTGTCTGGTGGTTTTGACTCCTGTCATATCTGATTACACTCATTTCAAAACAGTTATTTCATTTATGCTTTCCAGTGAATGATTGAGTTTTCTCAGTGAAAGAAAATGCATTTTCTCTGTCATTTCTTGAGTTTCGTATCCCTCCGCGGTAGGGTGTACTTGTGTGTCTAACCATTTTTTGACAATCATGAACAGTTACTTATAAAGTAATATATTCTAATGAATTTATTTGTTTTGTCTGTAGTTTTTAATTTTGACAGCAAACAGAAACTAGCTGGACACAAATACAGGAACTAGTTCTTATCACGGATGTTCACACTAACATGAGTGATTGCATATTGTAGTGAAGTGAGGCTCCCGACAGGAGCAGTTAATATGTATTAAATTAACACATATTATATTTGCAAACATCATTGGAAATCGCAAAAGAAAAAGATTTGTTTTTATTAGTGTAAGATTTTATTCCATCGAGTGATCACCGACATATCTATTACATACACTATAAACACAATTAGGCTGTCCGATTAGCGCAGTGGTTAGCGCGCTCGCTTCTCACAAATGCAACCCGGGTTCGATCCTCGGACCGGGAAGTATGTGAGATGGTACGGTGGTCACAAGATCGGACAGGTGGGTTTTGTCCGGGTACTCCGGTTACCTCCCACACGAATGACAACATTTACGCTTTCATCCGCGCCAACGAGAGTGATTAATATAAGTTGTTGGGTCTTGCTTCGCAAACGTTGTAAAATAAATAAACTTTAATAAACACACACAAACATCCTCTACTACATCAAATGAGATTTGATATATACACTGATTCACGGTATTTTCTCATTATAAGATAGTACATGATCAATCAAAAAATCTTTATATGACAATTAGTCTACACTAAATTAACAGTCTTCGGTGTTTTATCATATTAAAACATGCTTTGGCTGTAAACGTTTGCTGTGCTATGGGATACTTTCTGATCATTAAATACCTTGTCTGGCAGAATAGTTCTTATAGAAATATACAGTTCATGCCGTAAATGCATATAGAGTTGTGTCTCAACCTCTAACTGTACTCAATGCAGTAAATAGCATGTACGTTGTACGTGTTGAGATTGTACGTTGTACGTGTTGAGATTGTACGATGTACGTGTTGAGATTGTACGTTGTGCGTGTTGAGATTGTACGTTGTACTTGTACGTGTTTAGAGTGTACGTTGTACGTGTTGAGATTGTACGCTGTACGTGTTGAGATTGTACGTTGTACGTGTTGAGATTTTACGTTATACTTGTACGTGTTGAGAGTGTACGTTGTACGTGTTGAGATTGTATGAATAACATATATATACTAGTCAATGCAGTATATAGCATGTACGTTGTACGTGTTGAGATTGTACGTTGTACGTGTTGAGATTGTACGCTGTACGTGTTGAGATTGTACGTTGTACGTGTTGAGATTTTACGTTGTACTTGTACGTGTTGAGAGTGTACGTTGTACGTGTTGAGATTGTATGAATAACATATATATACTAGTCAATGCAGTATATAGCATGTACGTTGTACGTGTTGAGATTGTACGTTGTACGTGTTGAGATTGTACGCTGTACGTGTTGAGATTGTACGTTGTACGTGTTGAGATTTTACGTTGTACTTGTGCGTGTTGAGATTGTACGTTGTACGTGTTGAGATTGTATGAATAACATATATATACTAGTCAATGCAGTATATAGCATGTACGTTGTACGTGTTGATATTGTACGTTGTACGTGTTGAGATTGTACGCTGTACGTGTTGAGATTGTACGTTGTACGTGTTGAGATTGTACGTTGTACGTGTTGAGATTGTATGAATAACAGATATATACTAGTCAATGCAGTATATAGCATGTACGTTGTACGTGTTTATATTGTACGTTGTACGTGTTGAGATTGTACGCTGTACGTGTTGAGATTGTACGTTGTACGTGTTGAGATTGTACGTTGTACGTGTTGAGATTGTATGAATAACAGATATATACTAGTCAATGCAGTATATAGCATGTACGTTGTACGTGTTGAGATTGTACGTTGTACGTGTTGAGATTGTACGTTGTACGTGTTGAGATTGTACGATGTACGTGTTGAGATTGTACGTTGTACGTGTTGAGATTGTACGTTGTACGTGTTGAGATTGTACGCTGTACGTGTTGAGATTGTACGTTGTACGTGTTGAGATTGTACGTTGTACGTTTGAGATTGTACATTGTACGTGTTGAGATTGTACGTTGTACGTGTTGAGATTGTATGAATAACAGATATATACTAGTCAAAACGCCATAGAACGTGTGTCTGTTCCATATCTGAAGCTGCTTGTTTATAAAGAAACTCTTTGCATACTGGGTAAAATAAAGAGTATAAATAGTTCAAGTAAGTGAACCATAGGAACTTGAAATTGTATCCATAAGCCACCAAATGTCTCGTACCTCTATCCTAGGACACCCTTTCTATTACACAGGAACTTGAAATTGTATCCATAAGCCATAGAGAGTGTGTCCTAGGATAGAGGTACGAGACCTTTGGTGGGTTATGGATACAATTTCAAGTTCATGTGGTGTAACAGACGACAATTCATTAATGTGTTTTTCTTATTGGTAAGTGAAATCTCCGAAAATATGTCATGGGTTTTCATAAGAATGTGTCAGTATAACACCATTCTAATTGTGAAAGTGCGTGACATTGTTGACTGTTATATTCACCGCTAGCGTACAGTGAGTTAACGAGGGGAAATCTGATAGAGTGTTGCATACTTTAAATACAAGTTCAAAGTCAACATCCAACTTCAAGTTCAACCGATTTCGGATAACATTTATTTCACCACATTAATACAAATAGTTAATATATTCTTGATGAGATATCAAAATTATGGAGCACCGCCCAATTTCTAGTGTGTGTGTGTGTGTGTGTGTTACGTTTATTTATCGTCGCTACCGGTTGCCCATATGAGCGACGCCTCCTGAAGAAGATTAGTAATTTTAGATTTTTGGAGGATAGTGCAATGATACAGACAGAGACCCATTCCAGAGTCTCCTCTGGTTCTTTTACGTGCACGGTGTATAGCACCGACACGAGACCTCGGTTTAACGTCCCAATTGAAAGACTGTTAATTTTAGGGTCAGACGGGGGATCGAACCTACCAGCCCAGCGTGTTACCACTGGACTACAGATCCGTCTGTCAGTTTTAAGTCTGAACACATTTTTCTTAAAAACAACAGTACGTGTAAGAATGAGAACGCATTGATCTGTACAGACAGTACAATCTAGAAGTACATATAACACAGGTGATTTAATTACACAAGTGTGAATACAATGAGACACACTAGTCAGTTACTGCCCCTGAATACTCCTAATAGTATATTGGTCCTCTTAATTGGTTTCCTCTGTTTTTATAGATGTTTCCTTTGTACCACATGTTTTCCATTCTCTTCCGTATTCTCGTCTTATAATTATGAAATTATTAAATCTTAACATATATCCTTTAGCATATCCAATGGATATATTACTGTAAATATTGGTTCAATTAATTAACACGATTTTGATAAAATTACATTTATCCTAACGAAACATCTGGTTAGACGACAACAGTAAAAACAAAAGATTCCAACTAAAAGGACCAATATACATTTAGGGATAAATCTGATTTAATCCATCAAGGGAGGTAATAGTAAAACCAGTAATGTCTCTCACAACATTTTGATATTAATTAACAGCTTTCAATATATGTTACAACTTCAAAGTATGTCTGGTTGTGTGTTTTGTGGTGTCATTTGATCATCTTCATGTTAGAAATACAGAACTGTGTTTAGTTTAGCTATGTATAGGATATAAGCCGAAAACGATCCAATATGTAAAAACGGACGGTTCTGTAGCCCAGTGGTAATTAACGCTGGACTGGTAATCCAGGGATCGCAGGTTCGATACCCCGTCTGACCCTAATACAATTAACAGTCTTTCAGAAGGGACGTTAAACCAAGGTCTCGTGTCGGTGCTTTACACCGTGCACGTAAAAGAACCAGAGGAGACTCTGGAATGGGTCTCTGTCTGTATCATTGCACTATCCTTCACAATCTAAAATTACTAATCGCTTCAGGAGGCGTCGCTCATATGGGGAACCGGTAGCGACGATAAATAACCGTAAAACACACACATATGTAAACATATTGGACTGTGTGACGCGCGTTGCGCCGAAGACAGTACCAATATTTTACATATTGGAACCGTTTGAGGTTTATATCTTACTTAAAACACACACTTACCGGTATATTAACAACATTCTACTATTTAAAAATGTTAATTTCGTACACGTAAGATTTAATATAATACTCTGACCTTTTGACAGCAGTTCAATATTAATAATAATGGACTGCACGTACAAAGGTATGACGTCACGATAGTGTTTTAAAGACACATATGAGATACATATTACATGCAATTACACATAGAAATTAACATTGCTATGATTGGAGGAGCTCACATTGATTTGTATATAATGTATGCATTATGTTTGCAATGTTCGCTAACTGTATATAATATGTATGTATGTCCTCATGGGCTTGAAAGCCTAACTGGAATTTAATAAACTATGTCTATGTATATAACGCATGCATTATGTTTGCACTGTTCGCTAACTGTATATAATATGTATGTATGTCCTCATGGGCTTGAAAGCCTAACTGGAATTTAATAAACTATGTCTATGTATATAACGCATGCATTATGTTTGCAATGTTCGCTAACTGTATATAATATGTATGTATGTCCTCATGGGCTTGAAAGCCTAACTGGAATTTAATAAACTATGTCTATGTATATAACGCATGCATTATGTTTGCACTGTTCGCTAACTGTATATAATATGTATGTATGTCCTCATGGGCTTGAAAGCCTAACTGGAATTTAATAAACTATGTCTATGTATATAACGCATGCATTATGTTTGCAATGTTCGCTAACTGTATATAATATGTATGTATGTCCTCATGGGCTTGAAAGCCTTCTGGAATTTAATAAACTATGTCTATGTATATATAAACTATGTCTATGTATATAACGTATGCATTATGTTTGCACTGTTCGCTAACTGTATATAATATGTATGTATGTCCTCATGGGCTTGAAAGCCTACTGGAATTTAATAAAATATGTCTATGCCTATAATTTGTCGGCGGCTAGGGTAAATCAGCTCAAGATACAACATACACGTATACTGGCACCAAAAAGAAACCATGCACCTGCCTAATATAATAGAGGCAAAGTCCAACTAGTAATACCACGTGACGTTGCATTACGTCATATGGAGAATCTAACAACATTGAGGCTTTGACGTCATATGAGGAAAATGACAAAATAGTGAATTGCAAATGTGATATAAATCGATACAATGAAACAATACTCCTCTTTGAATTCTTCTGCTATATTTGATATATATGTAATTATGTTATAATTAATATCAACATAAACATGAGATTCGGCGAAAGTATTTATCCCCGAAGCAGCAGTAAAATATTCAGAGCAGGCCCGTAGCCATACTGAGGCACACCGAAGACAGCTAGCTATATAAAAAATGCATAAAATATCTCTTTGCTGTATAAAATGTTGACTGCTAGAGAGCTGAAAGGTCAGTATATAATTATACGTCTAAACTCATTAAATCAGAAAACGAAGGAACTCGTTTCTATACCTCAACACTTTAAGGGGGAAGGGAACATGCCCTCGGGCCCCCTGGATTGCCTCGGTTGAAATTTGAATCTGGCTACGGTACTGCAGGTCAATCGTCCAATTGTTCAGGAAGAGAAATCGAAAATAGAGCTTGCAATATGGCCGCCGTAGCGATCATATTGGATTTCGAATCAGCATTATATTAAGTAAGCTAATTAAATAACCTACAGTAATGGAAAGAGAAAGTAGAATATACCCTTGATTTGTATTAAATAACCCACAGTAAATAATATGGAAAGAGAAAGTAGAATATACCCTAGATTTGTATTAATTAACTCACAGAAAATAATATGGAAAGAGAAATTACAATATATCCTTGATTTGTATTAAATAACCCACAGTAAATAATATGGAAAGAGAAAGTAGAATATACCCTTGATTTGTTTATTGTTTTTGTTCTGTATTTAAATGTTCTTCCTGGAACTAGGAATGCCTTCACGTACGGATTGACCTCAGTGTTGCTTGGCAATCCTGCTATTCGGAGATCACCAGCCTGAAAATACACGTAAAATACAGTATATGTAGCAAATAGTGGTGGTTCCGGTTGCATGCAGTCAGTGTTTTGTTTCAGCTACACAGATTGGTGATTGTGGTAACTGGCAGTCAGGTAGAAGTTTCGGCTACACGCATTCTGGATGATGGTGCTTGTGGTTACAGGCAGTTAGCCGATGGATGATACAGTACCAGGCAGTGTGTAGGTGGATGATACAGTACCAGGCAATATGTAGGTGGATGATACAGTACCAGTTAATATGTAGGTGGATGATACAGTACCATGTAGGGTGTAGGTGGATGATACAGTACCAGTCAGTGTGTAGGTGGATGATACAGTACCAGACAGTGTGTAGGTGGATGATACAGTATCAGGCAGTGTGTAGGTGGATGATACAGTACCAGACAGTGTGTAGGTGGATGATACAGTACCCGGCAGTATGTAGGTGGATGATACAGTACCAGACCGTGTGTAGGTGGATGATACAGTACCAGACAGTGTGTAGGTGGATGATACAGTACCAGACAGTGTGTAGGTGGATGATACAGTACCAGAGAGTGTGTAGGTGGATGATACAGTACCAGACCGTATGTAGGTGGATGATACAGTACCAGACAGTGTGTATGTGGATGATACAGTACCAGACAGTGTGTAGGTGGATGATACAGTACCAGACAGTGTGTAGGTGGATGATACAGTACCAGACAGTGTGTAGGTGGATGATACAGTACCAGACAGTGTGTAGGTGGATGATACAGTACCAGACAGTGTGTAGGTGGATGATACAGTACCAGGCAGTATGTAGGTGGATGATACAGTACCAGACAGTATGTAGGTGGATGCTACAGTACCAGGCAATATGTAGGTGGATGATACAGTACCAGGTAATGTGTAGGTGGATGATACAGTACCATGTAGGGTGTAGGTGGATGATACAGTACCAGTCAGTGTGTAGGTGGATGATACAGTACCAGACAGTGTGTAGGTGGATGATACAGTACCAGGCAGGTTGTAGGTGTATGATACAGTACCAGGCAGTATGTAGGTGGATGATACAGTACTAGACCGTGTGTAGGTGGATGATACAGTAACAGTCAGTGTGTAGGTGGATGATACAGTACCAGACAGTGTGTAGGTGGATGATACAGTACCAGACAGTGTGTAGGTGGATGATACAGTACCAGTCAGTGTGTAGGTGGATGATACAGTACCAGACAGTGTGTAGGTGGATGATACAGTACCAGACAGTGTGTAGGTGGATGATACAGTACCAGACAGTGTGTAGGTGGATGATACAGTATCAGGCAGTGTGTAGGTGGATGATACAGTACCAGGCAGTGTGTAGGTGGATGATACAGTACCAGACAGTGTTTAGTTGGATGATACAGTACCATGTAGGGTGTAGGTGGATGATACAGTACCAGGCAATATGTAGGTGGATGATACAGTACCAGGCAGTGTGTAGGTGGATGATACAGTACTCAGGCAGTATGTAGGTGGATGATACAGAACCAGGCAGTATGTAGGTGGATGATACAGTACCAGGCAGGGTGTAGGTGGATGATACAGTACCAGGCAGTATGTAGGTGGATGATACAGTACCAGGCAGGGTGTAGGTGGATGATACAGTACCAGGCAGTATGTAGGTGGATGATACAGTACCAGGCAGTATGTAGGTGGATGATACAGTACCAGGCAGGGTGTAGGTGTATGATACAGTACCAGACAGTGTGAAGGTGGGTGATACAGTACCATGTAGGGTGTAGATGGATGATACAGTACCAGGTAATGTGTAGGTGGATGATACAGTATCAGGCAGTGTGTAGGTGGACGATACAGTACCAGGCAGGGTGTAGGTGGATGATACAGTACCAGACAGTGTATAGGTGGATGATACAGTACCATGTAGGGTGTAGGTGGATGATACAGTACCAGGTAATGTGTAGGTGGATGATACAGTATCAGGCAATATGTAGGTGGATGATACAGTACCAGACAGTGTGTAGGTGGATGATACAGTACCAGACAGTATGTAGGTGGATGATACAGTATCAGGCAGTGTGTAGGTGAATGATACAGTATCAGGCAGTATGTAGGTGGATGATACAGTATCAGGCAGTGTGTAGGTGGATGATACAGTACCAGACAGTGTGTAGGTGGATGATACAGTATCAGGCAGTATGTAGGTGGATGGTACAGTACCAGGCAGTGTGTAGGTGGATGATACAGTACCATGCTGTGTGTAGGTGGATGATACAGTACCAGGCAGTATGTAGGTGGATGATACAGTACCAGGCAGTATGTAGGTGGATGATACAGTACCATGTAGTGTGTAGGTGGATGATACAGTACCATGTATGGTGTAGGTGGATGATACAGTACCAGGCAGTATGTAGGTGGATGATACAGTACCAGACAGTATGTAGGTGGATGCTACAGTACCAGGCAGTATGTAGGTGGATGATACAGTACCAGGTAGGGTGTAGGTGGATGATACAGTACCAGTCAGTGTGTAGGTGGATGATACAGTACCAGGCAGTATGTAGGTGGATGATACAGTACCAGGCAGTATGTAGGTGGATGATACAGTACCAGGCAGTATGTAGGTGGATGATACAGTACCAGACAGTGTGTAGGTGGATGATACAGTACCAGACAGTGTGTAGGTGGATAATACAGTACCAGGCAGTGCGTAGGTGGATGATACAGTACCAGGCAGTGCGTAGATGGATGATACAGTACCAGTCAGTGTGTAGGTGGATGATACAGTACCAGGCAGTATGTAGGTGGATGATACAGTACCAGGCAGTGTGTAGGTGGATGATACAGTACCATGTAGGGTGTAGGTGGATGATACAGTACCAGGCAATATGTAGGTGGATGATACAGTACCAGGCAGTATGTAGGTGGATGATACAGAACCAGGCAGTATGTAGGTGGATGATACAGTACCAGGCAGGGTGTAGGTGGATGATACAGTACCAGGCAGTGTGTAGGTGGATGATACAGTACCAGGCTGTGTGTAGGTGGATGATACAGTACCAGGCAGGGTGTAGGTGGATGATACAGTACCAGGCAGTATGTAGGTGGATGATACAGTACCAGGCAGTATGTAGGTGGATGATACAGTACCATGTAGTGTGTAGGTGGATGATACAGTACCATGTAGGGTGTAGGTGGATGATACAGTACCAGGCAGTATGTAGGTGGATGATACAGTACCAGGTAGGGTGTAGGTGGATGATACAGTACCAGTCAGTGTGTAGGTGGATGATACAGTACCAGGCAGTATGTAGGTGGATGATACAGTACCAGGCACTATGTAGGTGGATGATACAGTACCAGGCAGTATGTAGGTGGATGATACAGTACCAGGCAGTGTGTAGGTGGATGATACAGTACCATGTAGGGTGTAGGTGGATGATACAGTATCAGGCAGTATGTAGGTGGATGATACAGTACCAGGCAGTGTGTAGGTGGATGATACAGTACCAGGCAGTGTGTAGGTGGATGATACAGTATCAGACAGTATGTAGGTGGATGATACAGTACCATGTAGGGTGTAGGTAGATGATACAGTACCAGGCAGTGTGTAGGTGGATGATACAGTACCAGGCAGTGTGTAGGTGGATGATACAGTACCAGGCAGGGTGTAGGTGGATGATACAGTACCATGTAGGGTGTAGGTGGATGATACAGTACCATGTAGTGTGTAGGTGGATGATACAGTACCATGTAGGGTGTAGGTGGATGATACAGTACCATGTAGTGTGTAGGTGGATGATACAGTACCATGTAGGGTGTAGGTGGATGATACAGTACCAGGCAGTGTGTATGTGGATGATACAGTACCATGCAGTGTGTAGGTGGATGATACAGTACCAGGCAGTATATAGGTGGATGATACAGTACCATGTAGGGTGTAGGTGGATGATACAGTACCATGCAGTGTGTAGGTGGATGATACAGTACCAGGCAGTATGTAGGTGGATGATACAGTACCAGGCAGTGTGTAGGTGGATGATACAGTACCATGTAGGGTGTAGGTGGATGATACAGTACCAGGCAATATGTAGGTGGATGATACAGTACCAGGCAGTATGTAGGTGGATGATACAGAACCAGGCAGTATGTAGGTGGATGATACAGTACCAGGCAGGGTGTAGGTGGATGATACAGTACCAGGCAGTGTGTAGGTGGATGATACAGTACCAGGCTGTGTGTAGGTGGATGATACAGTACCAGGCAGGGTGTAGGTGGATGATACAGTACCAGGCAGTATGTAGGTGGATGATACAGTACCAGGCAGTATGTAGGTGGATGATACAGTACCATGTAGTGTGTAGGTGGATGATACAGTACCATGTAGGGTGTAGGTGGATGATACAGTACCAGGCAGTATGTAGGTGGATGATACAGTACCAGACAGTATGTAGGTGGATGCTACAGTACCAGGCAGTATGTAGGTGGATGATACAGTACCAGGTAGGGTGTAGGTGGATGATACAGTACCAGTCAGTGTGTAGGTGGATGATACAGTACCAGGCAGTATGTAGGTGGATGATACAGTACCAGGCACTATGTAGGTGGATGATACAGTACCAGGCAGTATGTAGGTGGATGATACAGTACCAGGCAGTGTGTAGGTGGATGATACAGTACCATGTAGGGTGTAGGTGGATGATACAGTATCAGGCAGTATGTAGGTGGATGATACAGTACCAGGCAGTGTGTAGGTGGATGATACAGTACCAGGCAGTGTGTAGGTGGATGATACAGTATCAGACAGTATGTAGGTGGATGATACAGTACCATGTAGGGTGTAGGTAGATGATACAGTACCAGGCAGTGTGTAGGTGGATGATACAGTACCAGGCAGTGTGTAGGTGGATGATACAGTACCAGGCAGGGTGTAGGTGGATGATACAGTACCATGTAGGGTGTAGGTGGATGATACAGTACCATGTAGTGTGTAGGTGGATGATACAGTACCATGTAGGGTGTAGGTGGATGATACAGTACCATGTAGTGTGTAGGTGGATGATACAGTACCATGTAGGGTGTAGGTGGATGATACAGTACCAGGCAGTGTGTATGTGGATGATACAGTACCATGCAGTGTGTAGGTGGATGATACAGTACCAGGCAGTATATAGGTGGATGATACAGTACCATGTAGGGTGTAGGTGGATGATACAGTACCATGCAGTGTGTAGGTGGATGATACAGTACCAGGCAGTATGTAGGTGGATGATACAGTACCAGGCAGTATGTAGGTGGATGATACAGTACCATGTAGTGTGTAGGTGGATGATACAGTACCATGTAGGGTGTAGGTGGATGATACAGTACCATGTAGTGTGTAGGTGGATGATACAGTACCAGGCAGTGTGTAGGTGGATGATACAGTACAATGTAGGGTGTAGGTGGATGATACAGTATCAGGCAGTATGTAGGTGGATGATACAGTACCATGTAGGGTGTAGGTGGATGATACAGTACCAGGTAGAGTGTAGGTGGATGATACAGTACCATGCAGTGTGTAGGTGGATGATACAGTACCATGTAGGGTGTAGGTGGATGATACAGTACCAGGCAGTATGTAGGTGGATGATACAGTACCAGACAGTATGTAGGTGGATGCTACAGTACCAGGTAGGGTGTAGGTGGATGATACAGTACCAGGCAGTATGTAGGTGGATGATACAGTACCAGGCAGTATGTAGGTGGGTGATACAGTACCAGGCAGTATGTAGGTGGATGATACAGTACCAGGCAGTGTGTAGGTGGATGTTACAGTATCAGGCAGTATGTAGGTGGATGATACAGTACCATGTAGGGTGTAGGTGGATGATACAGTACCAGGCAGTGTGTAGGTGGATGATACAGTACCATGTAGGGTGTAGGTGGATGATGCAGTACCAGGTAGAGTGTAGGTGGATGATACAGTACCATGCAGTGTGTAGGTGGATGATACAGTACCATGTAGGGTGTAGGTGGATGATACAGTACCAGGCAGTATGTAGGTGGATGATACAGTGCCAGACAGTATGTAGGTGGATGCTACAGTACCAGGCAGTATGTAGGTGGATGATACAGTACCAGGTAGGGTGTAGGTGGATGATACAGTACCAGTCAGTGTGTAGGTGGATGATACAGTACCAGGCAGTATGTAGGTGGATGATACAGTACCAGGCAGTATGTAGGTGGATGATACAGTACCAGGCAGTATGTAGGTGGATGTTACAGTATCAGGCAGTATGTTGGTGGATGATACAGTACCATGTAGGGTGTAGGTGGATGATACAGTACCAGGCAGTGTGTAGGTGGATGATACAGTACCAGGCAGGGTGTAGGTGGATGATACAGTACCATGCAGTGTGTAGGTTGATGATACAGTACCAGGCAGGGTGTAGGTGGATGATACAGTACCATGTAGTGTGTAGGTGGATGATACACTACCAGGCAGTGTGTAGGTGGATGATACAGTACCAGGCAGTGTGTAGGTGGATGCTACAGTACCAGGCAGTGTGTAGGTGGATGATACAGTACCAGGCAGTGTGTAGGTGTATAATACAGTACCAGGCAGTGTGTAGGTGGATGATACAGTACCAGGTAATGTGTAGGTGGATGATACAGTACCAGGTAATGTGTAGGTGGATGATACAGTACCAGGCAGTGTGTAGGTGGATGATACAGTACCAGACAGTGTGTAGGTGGATGATACAGTACCATGCAGTGTGTAGGTGGATGATACAGTACCAGGCAGTGTGTAGGTGGATGATACAGTACCAGACCGAGTGTAGGTGGATGATACAGTACCAGGCAGTGTGTAGGTGGATGATACAGTACCAGGTAATGCGTAGGTGGATGAACCACCCAATTATCACAGATAAATCATGCTTACAGGATCTCGTCTAAGCGATCACCGGGCTGACAGCGGCTATTTCTGCATTGTGCTAAAAGCATTTTAGGTTTTAACAATGTTTTGACTAGAAGTCCAATAAATCAAGATTAAGAATTTAAGTTGATAAAGAATCAATGATAGATTGACGTCAAAAAGCTAATTTAATTCATTTCATGTTGGAGTCAAAGCAGGCCTGGCGGTTACAAAACGTGTATCCAATCTCAGACTCGGTCTCAAGCCTCTGATTGGTTCAGTTAAGTATATATATCAGCCTCAACCAATCGTATCACTTGAGCTTGAGTTTGAGATTTGAGAAAAGTTTTATGACATCCGACCCTGCAGAACTTGTATACAGTGAAACCCCTTTAAATCGAAGGCCATCTGACAATATGTAATGTTCAGTTTGGAGGGTATTTGGTTTAGAAGGTTTGGTTTACAGGTGTAAATTACCATTGTAAATGTATATATTTTTTAATAAATATGTTGGGCATTCGGAAAAGTTGGGTTCCGGTTTACACAGGTTTTTTTACATTGAACAAATAAGGGAAACATTCGGATCTCAGAAATCTATTCGGTTTGGATGGAATTCCAGCTTAGATAGGTTCCGGTTTGGAGTGGTTTACTGTACTATGTATTCCACAGGTCATAGCGCAAACAATACTACTTACTTTCACGCTGCATTAACGGTATATGAAGTAACTAAACTAATGGTATGTTGACGCTGTTGGGTTGATTGGATTTACAACAGCAGGAGAAAATAACTCATACGCCAGCTGCACTACTTTAATCACAAAAACTACCTTAGATTGTGGCTTGTGCATCGAATGTACCAAATTGTATAATATAATCACTGTAATACTGATACTGTTTGTGGAAGTCGTGATAGCGCAGTGGTTGCACGCTCGCTTCATGTGCGAAAGCCCAGAGTTGGAGCCTCGCTGGAGCCGTTACGAGTGTGCCCTTATGCAAGGCATTTATATTCCACGTTACCTCTTCGCCCTCCCTCGTGGCGATGTATTCCATCAGGAATGAGGTCTCGAGAGTGATTAATATAAGTGGTAATAACAAAATGTGTGTAAACTAATACTGTTTAGTTGTGTAATACTGTACAAGATAACAAACGGGAATGTCAGATTAGCGCATTGGTTAGCGGGCTCGCTTCTCACCAATGCAACCAAGCATGTGAGGTACGGTGGTCGCCAGATAGGACAGGTGGGTTTTCTCCGGGTACTCCGGTTTCCTCACACATGAAGGACAACATATAGGCTTTCACCCGCGCCAATGAGAGTGATTAATATAAGTTGTTAAACCTTGTTTCGCAATCGTTGTAATATAAGTTTAAATTTTAAACGGGAAGGTAGGAAAGCAATACGTTAAGGTAAGTATCAATCGCATCTAGTCACTATAAATTCTAAAAAGAGAAAATAACACAAATGAAGAGTCCAGTTGGAGAAAGCTCAGCAAAAGCACTGTAGGAAAGAGGTAACCATACAAGCAGATTGCTTTATCCTCAATCCTACATGTATGTACATAATATTTATACTTGACTATGTTTATTCAAAGAAATAAATATTGTTTAAACTAAGCACATTTGGGAACGTGATTTCGTTACTGTTTCTACCTTTCTGGCAGTTTTAACAGAGGAGAGCGGCTGGAGCCATTACGATTGTGCCCTTAATGCAAGGCATTTAATTTCCACATTGCCTGTTGTCTCTCCCTCGTGGCGATATATTGCATCAGGAGCGAGGTCTCGAAAATGATTAATATAGGTTGTAAGAACTTGTTTCGCAATGGAGTTAAAATTAATGTTTTTAAAAACTAACAGAGGAGAGCTTCATACAACCAGCTAATAGAAGTGGGCAGTGATCATTCTAGGCACACGACGGTGGTTGAAATGTAGTGCTTGATATACGCTTACAGAGTGTACACATATACTCACCCGAAATAAATGGTGTGCACTTGGTTAGATGGAAAGTTGTATACCTATATTCACACGTAAAACAATGTGCTGATAATGATCACATTTCAATTAAAAGTAAAACATCGTGTAGCCTATACATATTTGCACATTTTTATACCAAATTTGCCTATATTTTGCTTCTAAAGATCTATATAAGAATAAAATTCTCCATCTAACCAAGCAAAGTGCACATTTTCATTTTCGTGTGAGTATACTTACATAGTATAGTGGCGTCTGTGGTACAGTGGTAGACCGTCGGATTTGGAATCGAACGGTCCCGGGTTCGATACTCGGTCAGGCCACGTATGTAGTGTAATTGAGCAAGGCACCTCACACACATTTCTTAGTACTGGTTAATCGCGTAGGTCGCCTAAGCCTGTCCAGGAAAAACATGTCTAAGTCCCTGCGAGGGGTTTGACATTAAAGGAACATACATATACTTCACATTTTTACAAAACGAATCTTTCTGCAAATATATTTATTGAATCTTTAACTTGTGTATACACTAGATACTTTGAACATACTTTCATTCTCACCTCAATAATAATGACATTCAATGCGTTGTCTGAGAATTGTAGTTGTACTTTCAGCCTTCCCGTGGGTTGTAGAGGTGCGGCGTACCTTGGTGTCATCATCTCCTCGAGGTTGAGGTCGTGCATCATCACCGGCGTATCAGGTAACCCAATCCCAGGGGCTCTCTAAAATGATTAATAGTAAAGAGTTATAATACTGCAATCTGTCACTGGCGTATCAGGTTAACCAATCCCAGGGGGCTCTCTAAAATAATTAATAGTAAACAGTTATAATACTGCAAGCTTTCACTGGCGTATCAGGTAAACCAATCCCAGGGGGCTCTCTAAAATAATTAATATTACCGAGTTACACTACTGCAAACATTTCAGATTTTCTAATTATGTGATATGCGTATTCGGGCACATTGTTCTATGTGACATAATGTGTGTATGTGTGTTTTAAGTTTATATATCGTGGCTACCGGTTGCCCATATGAGCGACGCCTCCTGAAGAGATTAGTCATTTTAGATTTTTGGAGGATAGTGCAATGATACAGACAGAGACCCATTCCAGAGACTCCTCTTGTTCTTTTACGTGCACGGTGTAAAGCACCGACACGATACCTCGGTTAAATGTCCCATCTGAAAGACTGTTAATTTTATTAAGGTCAGACGGGGGATCGAACCTGCGATCCCTGGATTACCAGTCCAGCGTGTTACCACTGGACTACAGATCCGTCTGATATGTGACATACTTATTGGAACCAATAGCTTTATGTGAGGTCAGGATATGTGACATGATTATTGGAACCAATAGCTTTATGTGAGGTCAGGATATGTGACATGATTATTGGAACCAATAGCTTTATGTGAGGTCAGGATATGTGACATACTTATTGGAACCAATAGCTTTATGTGAGGTCAGGATATGTGACATACTTATTGGAACCAATAGCTTTATGTGAGGTCAGGATATGTGACATACTTATTGGAACCAATAGCTTTATGTGAGGTCAGGATATGTGACATGATTATTCGGACCCAGTGCTTTAGGTCAGGTGCTGTTATTGATATCGGATTGGTTGACAAGGTGTAGGGAAGCCCTTACGTATTGTCAGCATTAGTGGAAATGAATTCTAAAATACAATATATGAGCTGCATTTTGGAATATTTAGAATATTGCATACTTTTTTGACAAATAACACCATTTTTTAAATACAGGTGTCAGTGCAACATTCACCACCATTACACACAGCGTAGGGGGGGGGGGCTATAGTTGGGGGGAAAGCAATTGGTTAACCATATTGGAAGTTGACATTTTCTTGTGGCTCAAATGTCAGTCTTGTTGAAAACTACTGTATTTTGTGCCAAACTATTTTTGGGGAACATATAATGACACTGTATGTTTCTAATGGTCGCCTATGGAGATTTCCATAGCTGTGTCTGACCTGAATCTGACATGATTATTCGTCCATAGAGCTTTATGTGTATATGTGACATGCGTATTCGGACCCATATGTTTATATCCCTTCAGGATCTGAGACATGCATATTCGTACCCAAATGTTTATATCCCTTTTGGATCACACACATCAATGTATATTTCATATTATTTATGAAGGATACGTGTTATTATTTTATTATTAGGTTATGCAACTAGTTTATACAAATTTATTTAAACTCGATTGCGAAACAAGTTCTTATAACTTATACTAATCACTCTCGAGACCTCATTCCTGATGGAATCCATCGCCATGAGGGAGAGAAGAGGCATGTGTAATTTTAAATGCCTTGCCTAAGGACACAATCGTAACGGCTCCAGCGGGGATGCAACTGATATGATGTATCGACGTATCAATATAGCAGGCCCGTATGCAGGGGGTTCGATTGGTCCGCTCGATCAGAACATAAATGTAATGTTATAGTTAATTTCCTCCAGTCGTTCCTGTGTCTACTTAGGGTTCATTATCCACTATTTGTTATTTTCTCTGTCCTTATTCTGAGGCAAATACAGGTGTAAAATATCCTTCCCAGAATTCATATCCTGCATTGAGGTTAAAAAAAATCAGAGGACATGCCCTCGGATCCCCTAGCAACGCCGGACATTCGGCCCGTCGATATATTACGCACGCCCTACAAACATTCCTGCCTACGGGCCTGTATCGAACTATTTTTTCGAAAAGATAAATGTAGGAAAATAGGTTATTCAGTCACTTCACAAAAATAAATCCCACAAATACGGCTTAACCAAAGTTGACGTACATATGCCGGAAATCTCCGCGACATGTTTTCACAATCATAACCTTTATTTTATCTACAACGTTTTCACATAGCCTTCATTTTACCCACGTCTATTGGAGTAATTGATGTATATCGTGATGTTTGAACATATCTCGTCTAAAAGTGTATATACCGGCTCTAGTATAGTGCCACCTTGTTATAATGTAGAGTTCTTAATTGTAAAATGTATCCAAGAAATAAGAAAGGACTTTTCACCCTAATCTTCCAAGTAGGCATAAAAGCTATCACATGCACGGTAATTTTTTGGCCTTTGAAATATAATGGATAAAATTACATCATGCGGATTACGTGGTTCGCAATCGTATTATGGGAGATTAGATACATTGATTTTCCAGACTACGTTTCCTTTTATTGTTGGAGAAAGCTGTAAATCCAGAAATACATCTCCAGGACAGACTTGGCTATAAGTTGTGAACTTGTGGCATATTGTTAATAAAATGTAGTCTTGGAACAGGCGTCGATATATTTTGCATGGTCAGTCAAACACCGAAACTATTAATTGTTTCTGATAATTTCAATATTTTGCCAGAAGTGAAAAATCGACAGACTGGAACCCAGGCTAAATAAAATGCACTATTTTACAGATACAGCGTTATCAAACAGACAGGAACCCAGGCTAAATAAAATGCACTATTTTACAGATACAGCGTTATCAAACAGACTAGCATCATTTCTTTTTTCTTCAATATATTTCACCTCATTAGTATATCTTTATCTATGTAGTCAATGTTGCTTTCTATTTGTATGTATGCTCTATATGTGTATGCATTTATACATTCGGGTAGGATGTCAATAGCCTGGGTTCCAGTCTGTCGAGTGTTCACTAATTTACTTCTGGCAAAATGACAGCCTGGGGAAACTTGATTTCCGAACGTAGCGCCACCTACATTACACCCGTGTTTTCTAGGGTGTTGATTGAAGAACGACAACTCTGTAAGATACGATCGCTAAACACAGAAACGGATTTATTTTCGGAAATCACCGAACAAGCACAGGTATACACGATCATTGATATTATCAGAAACTAAATACGGCCCAATTAATGGTCTCGGTGTTAAATATATGTATATGACTGACCAGGCAACATATATCAACGCCTGTTCCCAGGCTAGGGTATCAAGCGCATTGCATACTAGTACATGTACATACATGCAATTATTGAAGACACATAGAGATGGAACATTTTAACTCAAGTTTCAGTACTGTAAAACGAAAAGTAATAGTTCAAGAAATGCTTAAACACCAACTGTTTTTGGATATCAAATTACAGGGCATTCTCTTTGTTTGCATTATGACGTGTTTAGTGTATCTGTTGTGTAGATTTTCACTACAAAATGCTGTTTCACTGTTCGTTATCTAAAGACTTGTATTCGTTTATACACATTTATTTTAGCTCGATTGTGAAACAAGTTCATACAACTTATATTAATCACTCTGGAGACCTCATTCCTGATGGATTCCATCGCCACGAGGGAGAGAGAAGAGGCAACGTGGAATTTAAATACCTTGCCAAAGGGCACAATCGTAACGGCTCCAGCGGGGCTCGAACTCCGGACAGTTCGTACCTGAAGTGAACGGGCATCCACTGCACTATCACGACTTCCACAAAGAATTAGTATTATGCACATGTTATGTTTCAACTCATAAGCTTTTTAGCCTAATGGTTTTGCAATAAACCGTCTGTCGGTATGTCGTTACGCCGCGGTTGATCTAGATCTATGACGTTTGCAAATTCCGTCACTTTAGTCGGCATTTTATGGGTTAACTAATAGTTTAGCGTGTGTGTTTTACGTTTATTTATCGTCGCTACCTGTTTGAGTGTGTTTTACGCTTATTTATCGTCGCTACCTGTTTGAGTGTGTTTTACGTTTATTTATCGTCGCTACCTGTTTGAGTGTGTTTTACGTTTCTTTATCGTCGCTATCGGTTACCCATATGAGCGACGCCTCCTGAAGAGATTAGTCATTTTAGATTATTGGAGGATAGTGCAATGATACAGACCCATTCCAGAGTCTCCTCTGGTTCTTTTACGTGCACGGTGTAAAGCACCGACACGAGACCTCGGTTTAACGTCCCATCTGAAAGACTGTTAATTTTATTAGAGTCAGACGGGGGATCGAACCTGCGATCCCTGGATTACCAGTCCAGTGTTTTACCACTGGGCTACAGATCCGTATGTCAATAGTTTAGCGGTAGGTACGGTACCTATGTATGTATTCTACGGGATGTCACACCGACATCTACTGTGATTAACATCACTATATACAGTATATGCATTATGTCAATGTTGATTAGATGGAGTTCCTACCCAAGACGTTTTCTAACAACATGGTCCAGGAAACATTTCATAAATGAAGCGTTGGAAATCTTAACAGAAGCTTGCGATGCACACAAAGGATTTATAAACATGAGGATTTCTAGGGATAAACTGTCACGTAATGTAATGCCTAAAATCAGCGCTTTTTAAGTAAAAGGCTATGACCCGAGGAACAAATATCAACGATAGGGAAATAGTCTGGGAAACATACAGTAACAGTATGGAAAGGGGGTCTGAGAAACTGACATAAACATTATGGAAAGTGGTCTGAGAAACTGACATAAACATTATGGAAAGTGGTCTGAGAAACTGACATAAACATTATGGAAAGTGGTCTGAGAAACTGACATAAACAGTATGGAAATGGGTCTGAGAAACTGACATAAACATTATTGAAAGGGGTCTGAGAAACTGACATAAACATTATGGAACTATTCTGAGAAACCGACATAAACATTATGGAACTATTCTGAGAAACTGAAATAAACATTATTGAAAGGGGTCTGAGAAACTGACATAAACATTATTGAAAGGGGTCTGAGAAACTGACATAAACATGGAAAGGGGTCTGAGAAACTGAAATAAACATTATGGAAAGGGGTCTGAGAAACTGAAATAAACATTATGGAAAGGGGTCTGAGAAACTGAAATAAACATTATGGAAAGGGGTCTGAGAAACTGAAATAAACATTATGGAAAGAGGTCTGATAAACTGAAATAAACATTATGGAAAGAGGTCTGATAAACTGAAATAAACATTATGGAAAGGGGTCTGAGAAACTGACATAAACATTATTGAAAGGGGTCTGAGAAACTGAAATAAACAGTTGGGGATGGTTTGAGAACTTGACATAAACAGTTGGGGATGGTTTGGGAACTTGACATAAATAGTTGGGGATGGTTTGAGAACTTGACATAACAGTTGGAGATGGTTTGGGAACTTGACATAAACAGTTGGAGATGGTTTGGGAACTTGACATAAACAGTTGGAGATGGTTTGGGAACTTGACATAAACAGTTGGGGATGGTTTGGGAACTTGACATAAACAGTTGGGGATGGTTTGGGAACTTGACATAAACAGTTGGGGATGGTTTGGGAACTTGACATAAACAGTTGGGGATGGTTTGAGAACTTGACATACACAGTTGGGGGGGGGGTTGAGAACTTGACATAAACAGACAGATAAAATTGCACTTTATCCGAGTATGCCGATTAAATTAATGACATGAACAGTAACGAATAACTCCGTCGATATGTCATGCAATCTAAATGAACTAAGACCAACAAAGATAATAATAATCGATATACATCATTATATTTGCTAGATAATGTTCTAATAGAAGGAAAGATTAGCTTGTAGGAACCGGAAGTGCAGACAAAGTTCTTGATTCCGGCACCGGAACTCCAGCTAGTTCATGGTTAATGAACACATCGATCAGTTACTGCCCCTGAATACTCCTAATAGTAGGTAGTTCTCTTAATTGATTTCCTCTGTTTTTATCGTTGTTTCCTGTGTACCACATGCTATCAATTATGCATCCGTTTTCCCATCTTATGATCATTAAATTATTAAATCTGCTACAGTATATCCAATGGGTACTTTACTGTAAAAAATGGTTATCAATTAATCAACACGAATTTTGATAAAATCACATTTATAATGCCGCAACATCTGGTTAGGGATGAACAGTAAAAACAAAGGATTCCAAATAAAAAAACCAATAACCCGTTCGGAATATATTCGACATTATCTGCCAAGGGAGGTAATGGAAATACCAGCGATGGCTCATTGGCTGGAGTTTAGGTAGTCCATTGTGCCAATTCCAGGGTTCTCCCTAAGTCGACGAAGCCCCGCCCCGCTTAAAATGGTTATCACCTCGTTTGATGAAAAATTAAAAATTGTAATAATGTTATTCTAATGCAATGATATTTGCTCACATTGCTCCTACCGGACACACATAGTCGGCTCAAAAGCTCATTCAGAGCTTGTGTTGTATTGTTGCTATCTTTCCGACTCAAAATAAAAGTTATCTTATCTTATCTAATAGTTTAAAATAGTTAGACCTCGCCACGCACAATGTGTTTTCTTTTACATACATTTACCCTGTTGGATTTTTTTCATACCGTACATTTAGAACCGAAAGTCATACTATATGAATAGCTTTAATTAAATATTGTAATGGTGTTTATATGTGACATTTAACATATGTTGTGTACAGCACAGGTATAATTAATATTGTAATGGCGTTTATATGTGACATTTAACATATGTTGTGTACAGCACAGGTATAATTAATATTGTAATGGCGTTTATATGTGACATTTAACATATGTTGTGTACAGCACAGGTATAATTAATATTGTAATGGCGTTTATATGTGACATTTAACATATGTTGTGTACAGCACAGATAATTAATATTGTAATGGCGTTTATATGTGACATTTAACATATGTTGTGTACAGCACAGGTATAATTAATATTGTAATGGCGTTTATATGTGACATTTAACATATGTTATGTACAGCACAGGTATAATTAATATTGTAATGCATTTATATTACATTTAACATATGTTGTACAGCACAGGTATAATTAATATTGTGATGGCGTTTATATGTGACATTTAACATATGTTGTGCACAGCACAGATATAATTAATATTGTAATGGCGTTTATATGTGACATTTAACATATGTTGTGTACAGCACAGGTATAATTAATATTGTAATGGCGTTTATATGTGACATTTAACATATGTTGTGTACAGCACAGGTATAATTAATATTGTAATGGCGTTTATATGTGACATTTAACATATGTTGTGTACAGCACAGGTATAATTAATATTGTAATGGCGTTTATATGTGACATTTAACATATGTTATGTACAGCACAGGTATAATTAATATTGTAATGACATTTATATGTGACATTTAACATATGTTATGTACAGCACAGGTATAATTAATATTGTGATGGCGTTTATATGTGACATTTAACATATGTTGTGCACAGCACAGATATAATTAATATTGTAATGGCGTTTATATGTGACATTTAACATATGTTGTGTACAGCACAGGTATAATTAATATTGTAATGGCGTTTATATGTGACATTTAACATATGTTGTGTACAGCACAGGTATAATTAATATTGTAATGGCGTTTATATGTGACATTTAACATATGTTATGTACAGCACAGGTATAATTAATATTGTAATGACATTTATATGTGACATTTAACATATGTTATGTACAGCACAGGTATAATTAATATTGTGATGGCGTTTATATGTGACATTTAACATATGTTGTGCACAGCACAGATATAATTAATATTGTAATGGCGTTTATATGTGACATTTAACATATGTTGTGTACAGCACAGGTATAATTAATATTGTAATGGCGTTTATATGTGACATTTAACATATGTTGTGTACAGCACAGGTATAATTAATATTGTAATGGCGTTTATATGTGACATTTAACATATGCTGTGTACAGCACAGGTATAATTAAAAAGTGTAATGGCGTTTATATGGACATTAACATATGTTGTGTACAGCACAGGTATTATTAAAAAGTGTAATGGTGTTTATATGTGACATTTAACATATGTTGTGTACAGCACAGGTAAGATTATTACAGGTAAAGCCAATCGTCATAACGATTGATAATTATGTTTCAGAAAATCTTGAATCTTTTTTGTTTGTTTGTTGTTTGTTTGTTGAGTTTAACGTCGTACCAACGGCTTAGGTCATATGGCGGCTCGTCAGTTGTTAATGGTAGACTAAGACCCCTGGTTTCCATCTGGATAGTGTATCAGGCACGGACGGGTACCCGGAGAGAACCATCGACCTTGTGTAATTCAGGTGGCTTCGTCATATAAATGAATTTGACACTCCCAGTTGGATTTGGACCTACAGCTGTCAGGGGCAATTGATTTGAAGTCAGCGACCGTAACCACTCGGCCCACTCAGAAAATCAACGGCTTCTTCTTCTTCAGGGTCCGACCCCCCTCCCCCTCAACATTGAGGATCTTGTGTCGGCGCAGTTATAATAGAATACATGCGATATAAATAGTGTGGATTTACAATGAATATAGTTTACACATAGTGGTATTTTACAGCTCTCGTCAAAAACTATATAATGTTTATGACGTTTAGCAGACTTTTTTTATGACGTTTGCGTATTTTTATGACGTATTGCGTATTGTTATGACGTATTGCGTATTGTTATGACGTATTGCGTATTTTTATGACGTATTGCGTATTGTTATGACGTATTGCGTATTTTTATGACGTATTGCGTATTGTTATGACGTATTGCTTAATTATTAGGACGTTTAGCGGATTACGAGTTTAAGACGTTTAGCGGAATTTGTATGACGTTTAGCGATCCTAAGACGTTTAGGGACGATCATGACGTTTAATGGTGATTCATATGTCAAATTGGAGATGTCGATCATCAGTGATAATGTTGAATTCCTTGCAAGCAAGACTATCATCTGTAAAATGGTCGAGGGTGTTGTCTTGTAAATACCCTGGGAACTCAAGGATGTAGATAAGAAAATGGATAGGCACCAGAAGAGTGTCCATGGGTACTCCTGAAATGACAGGTACTTCGCGTCTCACTTTCTCCCTCCAGGACATCTGTCTGGGTTCGATCAGTAAGAAAGCCGTCTATCCAACGGAGAGCATTACACTTAATGCAATATAAGTGTAGTTTGGAACGTTGTGGGGACAGCCATGGTGGCGTATTTGATGTAAGGCTTTGGTAAATTCCATTAATAATAATATGTGTATGCGTGTTTGAGGAACAGATGTTGTGTAAATATGAGATAAGTTGGGTTTCACTAGAACGAGATGGTCTGAATCCATGTTGTGTAGATCACATCAGATATACTAGAGGACATAGAAAACGCACACCTACATTATATACTAGAGGACATAGAAAACGCACACCTACATTATATACTAGAGGACATAGAAAACGCACACCTACATTATATACTAGAGGACATAGAAAACGCACACCTACATTATATACTAGAGGACATAGAAAACGCACACCTACATTATATACTAGAGGACATAGAAACGCACACCTACATTATATACTAGAGGACATAGAAAACGCACACCTACATTATATACTAGAGGACATAGAAAACGCACACCTACATTATATACTAGAGGACATAGAAAACGCACACCTACATTATATACTAGAGGACATAGAAAACGCACACCTACATTATATACTAGAGAACATAGAAAACGCACACCTACATTATATACTAGAGGACATAGAAAACGCACACCTACATTATATACTAGAGGACATAGAAAACGCACACCTACAGTATATACTAGAGGACATAGAAAACGCCACCAACAGTATATGATTATTATTACATGAATACGAAATACGAAGGATTCCACCAAAGATATATCACATCTTTATTACAAAACACAAACTGAACAACTAGACATATTCCAAAATGTTTTAAACAATGTATGTATATAGTTATCGTTTTTCATGTAAAAACACACTTATCCGAAGTGTGCGTTTTCGATGTCCTCTAGTATATTATTGCGCTTGCTGCTACTTGAGACAACTTGTTCTAGTAGTATACAGCAAATGTCAGAGCCCTTGACCTATGATAGAAGAAGGCATGAACGCATCATGTCAATCTTCCTTTTCAAAAACTGGATATACATTTCGCTTCGAATCAGTACGGATTTTACCATGGGAAGGCGAGTTTACCATGGGAAGGCGGTTCTACATGGGAACGCGATTTTACTATGGGAAGGCAATTTTACCATGGAACAGTGATTTTACCATGGGAACAGTGATTTTACTATGGGAAGGCGAGTTTACCATGGGAACAGCGATTTTACCATGGGAAGGTGATTTTACCATGGGAACAGCGATTTTACCATGGGAACAACGATTTTACCATGGGAAGGCGATTTTACCATGGGAAGGCGGTTTTACCATGGGAAGGCTATTTCAGAAATATACTGGTGATAAGTGTGGATACGGATGGAAGTATTGCATTCCTTTGGAGTTCTCCTGTGTAATTTATCTGGCCTAAAAGTAATTTAGCTGGAAAGTTATTGCATATTGAAGTTTGGCGATATCATTGTTATTTTTTATACAAATTTAATTTAGCTCGATTGTGAAACAAGTTATTACAACTTATATTAATCACTCTCGAGACCTCATTCCTGATGGAATCCATCGCCACGAGGGAGAGAGAAGAGGCAGCGTGGAATTTAAATGCCTTGCCTAAGTCGTAACGGCTCCAGCGGGGCTCGAACTCCAGACCTTTCGCAGCGAACGCGCATCCACTGCGCTATCACGATTTCCAAACATTGTTTATGTCGCCAGTCTTGAGATTCTGTTAATATGCTTTCATAACTCTGTTCCGAATCAAGTTTAAAGTAGTACCGATTTCCTTTAGACTAGCAGAGACTTTCCTTGTATTTAAGGTTTATATCTACGTATGAACGTGGTTATTTCTAAAAATAAGATACTATGCTCAGTTTCACCAGTGGTTGCGTGTGTGTTTTACGTTCATTTATCGTCGCTACCGGTTGCCCATATGAGCGACGTCTCCTGAAGAGATTAGTCATTTTAGATTTCGGGCGGATAGTGCAATGACACAGACAGAGAACCATTCCAGAATCTCCTCTGATTCTTTTGCGTGCACGATGTACAGCACTGGACACGAGACCTCGGTTTAAAGTCTCATCTGAAAGACTGTTAATTTTATTAGGATCAGACGGTGGATCGAACCTGCGATCCCTGGATTACCAGTCCAGCGTGTTACCACTGGACTAGATATTCGTCTGTGCATATAAAATGACATGGTATACACACTATATATACAAATTTACTATATTATTCCAATGTGCAGTTCTCATTTAGAGTGCTATCTTTTGATTGCATTTGATTGTATATATGTTGAGGGCCTCATGGTAGATTGACTTTTGTTAAATGAGTACTCTCGTTAAATAAAGTCTTTATTATTTATATTATTAATGAGGGACCTCGCTTGTCTTTCTATTACCTCCCGTGGTAGATAAAGTCCGATGTATCACTAAATGTATAGCGGTCATTTCACAGTTGGAAAACTTTGTGTTTATTGTTGTTCACTAACCAGATGTTGCGCTATGATGAATGTGATTTTATCCAAATCATGTTAATTAACTGATAAAAATATATTGTACCCATTGGATATACTGTAGGGTATCTGTCGAGATAAAATGAGAAAGTGGAAGAACATATATAGCATGTTGTGCAAAGGAAACAACGATAAAAATAGAGGACTTTTAGAGAGTAGACGGGGGAAGTAACTGACCGATGTCTCTCATTCATACTAACATGGTGTCGATTAATATGGGTCGTTGAGTTTGTACAACGAATTTAGAAATGTTTATGAAATAGCGGACTAGTTAAATATTGTTACGTGTAAAACAAATATCACAATACAAATGTTAAACTGTCGCTATCTAACTAACACCCGCTGTTCTAACCTCGTCAATACCCGAACCAACGAATCCAGATTCACCAGCATACTTATATAACAAGCACTATAATCCAGATGCTCGTCAAAATGTCGTGAAGTAATTTATGGGAATTAAAGCGACACTACATCGGTGAAAACGCAAATGTTTGCGGAATGTAATTTCCTATTATATGGTATAATTATTTTTCCAATATTTGCCTCAAAAACTGAGTATTTCAACAAATAAACAAGCGTCGTATGCGCGGTTTGTTGACATAACAAAATAATTTAAATATGGTCGACATTCATGCGTAATACAATGCGTGTTCATCGTACAGATTTACCGTTATATCTCACATTTGTGCCTATGCATATTTATTTGTAGACTAATCTTAGTTAAATTACCTCTAAACGAAAGTATCGCGCGCTTAGTATTGACTCCAATGGCAAACAAACGTGATTTCAGGAGCGTGGATGACCGTTATATGAAATCCTACTTTCACTTTTGAAAGTTTGTCGACCACAACAACACTGTTAAATTGATTCAATGTTAGTGTTCGATGTATTCAGAAGAATGTGTAGTAGCAATGCATTTATATGTGAACAAAAATGCATTGTATTGGCTTTTTGCGATGTAATGTCGCTTTAAGTAGATGAAATCCTACGATTATTGATAAATAGTGAATCACGTACATTCTTAAAGTAGCTTCATTTGAAACTAACATGTTCAGCATATTCAATGTGCTGATTGTAGACTATGTCATTGTTCGAGTTACGCCATCTGTTCATATTCGCCTTTGAACTATATAACAGAGTAATTTTTTCCTGGTTATATAATAAAAACGAATTCCAGGGGATTTCAAATTTGTTCTGAAATTTATTGTAATGTTTGTTTGTTTGTTTGTTCGGGTTTTACGCCTACATCAGCACCATCATTTTATGGAATGAGGGGAATCAGGTAGACAGATCTAGAATATATTTCACGGATCTTGGGCTAAGATTTGGCTTTGTTTGTTTGTTTGTTCGGGTTTTACGCCTACATCAGCACCATAATTGTATGGAATGAGGGGAATCAGGTAGACAGATCTAGAATATATTTCATGGATCTTGGGCTAAGATTTGGCTTTGTTTTTTCGGGTTTTACGCCTACATCAGCACCATAATTGTATGGAATGAGGGGAATCAGGTAGACAGATCTAGAATATATTTCACGGATCTTGGGCTAAGATTTGGCTTTGTTTGTTTGTTTGTTCGGGTTTTACGCCTACATCAGCACCATAATTGTATGGAATGAGGGGAATCAGGTAGACAGATCTAGAATATATTTCACGGATCTTGGGCTAAGATTTGGCTTTGTTTGTTTGTTTGTTCGGGTTTTACGCCTACATCAGCACCATAATTGTATGGAATGAGGGGAATCAGGTAGACAGATCTAGAATATATTTCACGGATCTTGGGCTAAGATTTGGCTTTGTTTGTTTGTTTGTTCGGGTTTTACGCCTACATCAGCACCATAATTGTATGGAATGAGGGGAATCAGGTAGACAGATCTAGAATATATTTCACGGATCTTGGGCTAAGATTTGGCTTTGTTTGTTTGTTTGTTCGCACCGACAGCTTATGTCATATAACGACTCTCCAGCTGTTCTTGGTAGAGTCATCAGTATGTCCGGCACAGACGGGTACCCGGGTAGAATCACCGACCTTTCCACATGAGAACAAGTGATTTGAAATCAACGACCGTAACCGCTCGCTTCTCACCAATGCAATCCGGGTTCGATCCTAGGCCAGGGGAAGTATGTGAGATGGTACGGTGGTCGCCAGATCGGACAGGTGGGTTTTCTCCGGGTACTCCGGTTTCCTCGCACACGAATGACCACATATATACGCTTTCATCCGCGCCAACGAGAGTGATTAATATAAGCTGTTAAAACTTGCTTCGCAATCGTTGTAAAATAAATAAAGTTTAAAACTTTAAACACCACACGAAGATTCCTCCTATGCCTGTATGGTTACTTTCTACGCTTGAGATAATATATATTGTCAATTGGTATTGATTCAGTAATGATTTATTTCTTGCTAACTGATATTGCATACAATAAAATAAATATCATTGACCGGTGCTAAACAGCCACTTTCTGTGATTCCCTTGGCTGGCTGCATAAAACAGGGTTGACTAATGGTCAAATCAATGGTTTGCCAACATCATCCGCAAACATGTCTTTAATTATCGTCCATCGAAGATATCAGTATTAAGCTGATGAAAATCATTCATAAGTGCAAATACGCTTTCATATCTCACCCTCATCTAATCCTAATACTTGATATTCATATATTTTCTTTATATATTTATATAAACTATTTGGAATTCACGTGCTTGTTAATAATTTCGTTGTACATAATTATGTTAAAGGCGAAAAACGGTAATAGCTTGAGTCTAATAAAATGGGCTGTCCGATTAGCACAGTGGTTAGCGCGCTCGCTTCTCGCCAATGCAACCCGGGTTCGATCATCGGACCGGGAAGTATGTGAGATGGTACGGTGGTCGCCAAATCGGACAGGTGGGTTTTCTCCGGGTACTCCGGTTTCCTCCCACATTTACGCTTTCATCCGCGCCAACGAGAGTGATTAATATAAGTTGTTAAAACTTGCTTCGCAATCGTTGTAAAATAAATAAAGTTTAAAAAAAAATGTGTTTCTTCTTCGAAAAAAAAACACTAAAAAAAACATTATGCCTAATTGAGAGTGATCATTATTTGGACAGCCTCTTTTTGAAACACAAATGCACAGGTTATTGCTTATGTCACCGGTTATCGCTATGCCCAGGATAACTACCCTGTAGATAATTCGTTATCACCAAGAACTTAAGCTCTCCAATATAATCCAGCAATACATATATAAAGGTCACTAATTATAATTGGATATTAATTTGAACGCGTTTAATCTTTCATAGTATGTACAGTTATTCCATGCAATAGATGCATATTCGAGTAATCGTACGATAATCATATAAATATTATGCCAGCATGACTTAAAGTAGTGCATTTTATTATATACTCAAACATTCTTAGCCATTTAAAAGTACTTTAGAAGCTGGTGTAGAAATGCTATCTATATGTGTATGCTAGGATCCATTTAACATTAACGTTTAGACGTCATAGCATAATTAAGCGGATTATTATACAATGGAAGAGACACGCGTACTATATTTCTGGACGTCACAGCATAATTAAGCGGATTATTATACAATGGAAGAGACACACGTGCTATATTTCTGGTTGTGAAATACAAAGCTTCTATTTTTACGGGATTAAACATAGCTTGCATATACTTTACCCAACTGGATATTAATTCTAAATCTGAAAATAAAACAGATTGAGGGGTATGGGGAGGACTCTGTGGCAGAGTGGTTAGGGTATTTGACTTCAAACCACCTTCCCTCACCGCTAACTATGATAATCTCGCAATCTAACTATGATCATCTCACAATCTAGTCATGATCATCTCGCAATCTAGTCATGATCATCTCGCAATCTAGTCATGATCATCTCGCAATCTAGTCATGATCATCTCGCAAGTTAGGCATGATCATCTCACAATCTAGTCATGATCATCTCGCAATCTAGTCATGATCATCTCGCAATCTAGTCATGATCATCTCGCAAGTTAGGCATGATCATCTCGCAAGCTAGTCATGCTCATCTCACAATCTAGTCATGAACATCTCGCAATCTAGTCATGGTCATCTCGCAATCTAGTCATGATCATCTCACAAGCTAGTCATGATCATCTCACAATCTAGTCATGATCATCTCACAATCTAGTCATGATCATTTCCATACGCTTATAAGACTAGCTGCTAAAATGGTACATCAGACAGACGGGTTATGTAGTCAAGTAGTTTACACGTGTTGGTTCGATCCCCCGTCTGACCCCAATAATATTAACAGTCTTTCAGAACATACTTTAAACCGGTCTCGTGTCCAGAGGCGACTCTGGAATGTATCTCTGTTTGTACCATTGCACTATCCTCCAAAATCTAAAATGACTAATCTCTTCAGGAGGCGTCGCTTATATGGACAACCGGTAGCGACGATAAATAGACTAATCTCTTCAGGAGGCGTCGCTCATATGGACAACCGGTAGCGACGATAAATAGACTAATCTCTTCAGGAGGCGTCGCTCATATGGACAACCGGTAGCGACGATAAATAGACTAATCTCTTCAGGAGGCGTCGCTCATATGGGCAACCGGTAGCGACGATAAATAAACGTAAAACACACAATTGGTACAACTGTTTATAGTAAAAACTGTTACTGATACGACAGAAACACGTTCTTTTTGAAAACGGAATCTTGCTTTCTTAGACCTATTATATATCATGCTCTGTTTATGGCCATAGTTCATTTATGTCTCTCATTATTTGTGTGAAGAATTGAAAGGCAACGAGGAATTATTCCAGACATCATCAATATTCCTGATAAGATGTTTCATTTCAAAATTGATAGCATACAATCCGCTACATTTACTTACAAAGAAAGATGACATTTTTATGTAAAGCAACAATTGCTATCTTAGAAATGGCAAATTAGAGGGTACTCGGAGCAACAGCTCATCACAACAATATTATTATAAATTATGTCGTTTCATTATGGCACCTAGATTCTCTAGGTTTATATTTTAATGATTTTCTTGTTTGTAATTTGTGGACAGAAATAGAATGTGAAGACCTATATTTCTGTTACATTTGTGATATTTTATAACACATAGCAGTTGAACGGAGCATACCACATGAGTCGATTATCCGATATGTTGTATCGCATATAACGTTAGTAACTTCTACGTTTGAGTGTTTTGCGTTTATTTATCGTCGCTACAGGTTTCCCATATGCATAACGCCTCCTGTGAAGAGATTACAGTCAAACCTGTCTTAAGCAGCCAGCCAAGGGAATCACAGAAAGTGGCTGCTTAGCACAGGTGGCTGCTTAATAGAGGTCAAATGTATAATACAACAACATATTGGGAAGCTGGGTACTGGCTGCTTAATACAGGTTGGCTGCTTAATAGAGGTGACCACTAATGCAGGTTTGACTGTAGACAGTTTAGATTTTAGAGGATAATGCAATGATACAGACAGAGACCTTTCCAGAGTCTCCTCTGGTTCTGTTACGTGCACAGAGTAAAGTATGGACTCGGTTTAAAGTCCTTTTTGAAAGACTTAATATTATTATGGTCAGACGGGGTATCGAACCTGCAATCCATTGATTCGCAGTCCAACGTGTTAACCACCGGACTACTGACCAGTCTGTATGTTCTACATTTAAGGAATGAATCGCTGATTAATAGTATGATGATGATTCCGTTTATTTACCCTCGCCGCCGGTAAACCATATGGGCGAGCATTTTTTAGTAGTATGAACTACATTGAGCGTTTTTAAAGTTAGGGTGGAGCCCTTCCCAGTTGGGGTATGAACTACATCGGGGATGTTTAAAGTGTATGGCATTCAATATAACGTTAAACCAAATGCGCATGCCCTTAATTTATATTGTTCATGTCAGCTGCATATCATTAGTGAGAGAAGTCACCAAAATAGATACAATCATGAAATATACGTTCATCGAAGAAAATGCAAGAGCGCTGTAATGATAATGATGTTGGTAATGATGCTGTTTTATATGAAATAATGAGAGGAGAAATCGAAACCAGCTTCTAAAACGTTCGTTATTGCCACAACAACCGATCCTATTCAACCATTTTTCATAGTACTAATCGCTTCTTCTCGTGCTCCGATTTGATAGTTCATGTTCTTGAACATTCTTAAAAGATTCCTTTAAATAACCATTTTCTTTTTAACATCCAAAACGTTTGATTCACTAATACAATAACTTCTGAAATTCTTTAGCAAATACCTAGAATAGATGTCACGTATTTTCATTGTTATATTATATATTATTTTCCTGCCTATTGTATATCAATCAATTGATAGGGAGAAGAACTATATAGGTTTTCTTTCGTTCTAATAATCCCTTTCAGTCTACTGCTGTTAAATTATATGTAAAATGTTCATTTCTTGATTACGAGGGAGAGAGAAGAGACAACGTGGAATTTAAATGCCTTGCCAAAGGGCACAATCGTAACGGCTCCAGCGGGGCTCGAACTCCGGACCTTTCGCACCTGAAGCGAACGCGCATCCACTGATACTGAAAGTCATGAGTTCCGAAATTGGACTACATGTACATATACTAATATTACCTTTCATAGCAGTAATTGAAAAAAAATCAATATTTATAAATATGCTAAGATCAAGTATAGGACGAGAGCTTCCGACTAAGTATTCGAAAGGTCATAACTAAATTCGAAAAAAAAAATCAATATTTATAAATATGCTAAAATCAAGTATAGGACGAGAGCTGCCGACTAAGTATTCGAAGGGTCATAACTAAAATCGTGTTCGAATATAAACACTATACGCCATCAGAACAGAACGCAGACAAGATTCATAACTAAATCAGAAATTCAAGGACAATAGCTGTATAGAGATTCTGGTAAGAATCGTAAATGGCAGCACGCAAGACAGTAATAACGATATAATACGTGTACCTAATGTAATTAAAGTCCATCAAACAATGATCTACATATTGGTCGGAATAGACGTGTTTTAGCAACTCATGGACAATGCAGAGAAACGCATATTTTGGTAAGAGACAAGCCAGTGGTGGTGGTTTACGTTTATTCATCGTCGTTACCGGTTGCCCATATGAGCGACGCCTCCTGAAGAGATTAGTCACTGTAGGTTTTTGGAGGATAGTGCAATAATACAGACAGAGACTCATTCCAGAGTCTCCTCTGGTTCTTTTACGTGCACGGTGTAAAGCACCGACACGAGACCTCGGATTAACGTCCCATCTGAAAGACTGTTAATTTTATTAGGGTCAGACGGGGGATCGAACAAGCCAGTAGATTATATATAGCTTTAAATACATGCACATACACTCAACAGAATTGCTATCCGGTGTTTCACCTTGTGTTTCACATTATTTGGAGCAAACTATAATAACCAAATAATAGCAATAATCATATCATCGTATTGGTTATATTTTATTCTATCACGACCCAGCTAATAGCATACATAGTTGTAGAGTAAAATCTACCTCGGGTTATTCTGCGATATACCTACCTTGAACTATGCTGCGCTCGCATCGTGTTTTGGCTATTCCATTTATACAATGCGTGTAAAGTTTTATGAATGAAAGTCAAGTGATGTTTGTAAATACTACCGTGGGAATTCGCAGAAGTGAGCTATTTTTAGAATCAGATAATCTCTTGTCCGTCTTGTTTTTCTGTTAAGTAACGTTTCAGTTACTATTCTGTACAGTTTTATTTGACAAAATAAATAAAATTATTGATCAGCTACAACTTTTGTTCATTTATGCACAAGATTGATATTTTCCATAAACATAACGTCATCACCACTTACGCGGGAGGACATTTCGAAAGCCAAATGCAGCGGAGTATCACGGCGTTTGAAGAAAATACTCCTTTGATTCTAGTCTAAATTATTAGAAGTAAGTCGTGTTAGAATCGAAATAATAAGTATCAACCGTGGTATTCGGCCTTCGTGATATATTTCTACGCATAAGAACTCCAAACTCGGGTTATTCTGCGATATAGGCTACCACGGTTGATACTTATTATTTCTTAATTACAGATCGTTATGCACGATTTTCTGTATACTCATTTCACATAAAATGCATTAAATGACAGTAAGAACATATTGACATTGTATGATTATTAATTGGCTCTAAATATTATATAATACCAGGTGACCGATTAGGAATTTCGTTGAGTGTATACGTGTATAGGATATGTGTGAGGCGCTTAGCACCGAGGATAGTATCAATATTTTACATATTGGATCCGTTTGAGGCTTATATCTTACTTAAGACATACACTTATATAGCACAATCCAACTAATTAAAATTGTTAATTTCGTACATTTACGCGTATGATTTGATATAATACTCTGGTCTTTTGACACCAGTCCAATATTAATAATAATGGACTGCAAGTACAGAGGTATGACGTCACGACAGTGTTTTAATGTCAGCTGATAGCAATTCAATGACTATGGGGCACCAAAGGGATCTTGCCACTATTTAGTAGGACGCAAGTCAATATTGTAAATAAATACATGTGACAATTATGAATAGTTACATCGCTATATATTGACGTGTGAATTTGCTCACTAATGATATGCAGCTGACAAGGGCATTCGAAGCTATGCGCATGCGCATCCGCAGTATTGGGAAGCATTTCTTTGGTATACATTGAATAATTAATTAACCCGCGATTCATTACTTATATTAAAGACAGGCATTGCTTCTAACCTCGTCAGTCCGTAACACTAATCTCGTCAATGTGTATCTCTAATCTCGTCAGTTCGTACCACTAATATCGACAGTCCCTACGGTTATCTCGTCATTCCGCAACACCTAAGTATCAGTCCGTACTGCTAATCTCGTCAGTTCGTACCACTAATCTCGACAGTCCCTAGCGCTAATCTCGTCAGTTCGTACCACTAATCTCGTCAGTTCGAACCACTAATCTCGACAGTCTCTAGCGCTAATCTAGTTAGTTCGTACCACTGATCTCATTAGTCGGCAAAACTAATCTCGTCAGCTTGTACCATATATACGGACAGTCGATGTACATAAATTAATATTAATATCGTCAGTTAGTACTACTTTTCTTGTTAGTGAGTACGAAACATCAGAACGTATCACAAATCTCGCGTAAGCTTATCACTAATCTCGTCAGTCAGTGACTTGAAACTTGTCTGCGTGTACAATTTATCTCAACAGTGCATATCACGAATCTCGTCTGTCGCTATAGCTAATCTCGTCAGTCAGTGAACCTAATCACGTCAGCTTGCATCTGTATTATAGTCATGCCGAATCACTAAGCGCGTCAGTCCGAAGCACTAATCTCATCTGTCCGTACAGCTAATCTCGTCAGTCCGAACCACTAATCTCGTCAGTCCGAACCACTATATATCGATAGTCCGTACAACTTATCCAATCATTCAGTACCAGTAAAACTCGGAAGTCCGACTCACTAACTCCTCATTCCGAACTACGTTCGGCAGTCCGGCCCAATACTCTCGTTAGAACGTTCCACTAACATGTTCAATAGTGTGTGAAAGTATATTATACACATAAATGCAAGTTCATTAAACTCATAGTTGAAGGCGGAGGAATATGTAGGGCAGAACAAATTAGATGAGATAACAAAGTACATTGTCTTGAGATAGCTGTGTCATACAGATACAGATTTAATAAGATTTTATGATCTGAGTTCGTGGAGAATAAATTGGGTTATCAACTAGAGTGTCTTTGCTAAGCGGAAGCAAATGTCGGGAAAAAGGCGGTTAAAAAAACACACCAAAATACACGTAGATCTAGGAATCCAGTGGTCGCAGGTTCGGTCACCGTGTGTCTTTGCTAAGCAGAAGTAAATGTCGGGATATAGTCGGTTAAAAAACACACCAAAAAACACGTTGACCTAGGAATCTAGTGGTCTCAGGTTCGGTCACCCGTCTGACTCTAACAATATTAACAGTCTCTCAGATGGGACTATATATCGATATATCATGTATCGGTTCTATGCATCGGACATATAAAACAAGATGCTTCTGGAATTGGGAGCGTCTTATATACCATTGGTCCAACCCATTTGTGTATGTATGTAATACTTGTATGATTGTGATGGTGTTTATGTATACATATACACTATGATTAAACTAAACGTCTGTATCATGCACTATCCTCCAACAATAAAATGACTAATATATTGCTGGAGGTGACGCCCCCAATTAACCGGGGGGATACATAAACGTATCCAACACAATGTCGGATTGAAAGAGATTCTAAGAATTCCATTATACATTTCGCTGTGTATCTGTTAATGTATAGGAACAATGTGGTGTTTTATAAAGCAGCATTACATCGTATGAAATAAAAGATATTTGAAAAATTCAAATTTTACGTATGGGTAGCAATGCGGCTACACATTCTTACATTATACTTTGTATAATTATGTTCAATTGGTAAACAGTGTTTTTTTGGCGATAAAACAAACTCGAAACCGAAAGTACGACCTTCCGAATCGATCGGTCACGCACTTGTTTACAATCGGAACGCATCGTCCGCACTTGTTTACATTCGGAATGCATCGTCCCCATTTGTCCCACGTTGTCTTTTTTAAATGAATTACTTGAGATGTTGATTAATACCTCTGTTATCTAAGTCGTTTAGGGACATGTCTATAACCCCGCGAGGGGTTCGACATTAGAGGAAGATAGATATATAATCTTTCATGTTCAAAATATGTTGACATTCCAACGTTGTTCTCTACATCCTCTGTTGTTTCACGCATGCGCGCTGTGCGTGTTTACATTTCGTGTGTTGATAAACCAATTTCGTTTGTTGATAAACAAATTCGCGTATACGACGGTTTATATTTATTGGAATTTTATTATTTCTGAGCGACTATTTCGATTTTTGTAAACACACACACATTAGTATTTATATTTTACCAACAACATCCTTTATTACGATGTAATGCTGCTTTAAGATAGTTGTTGTAA
>CM026404.1:56432887-56482607 GCA_014843695.1 Archivesica marissinica | reverse complement strand
TGTCTCCATCATTCCTGTTGTCTCCATCATTCCTGTTGTCTCCATCATTCCTGTTGTCTCCATCATTCCTGTTGTCTCCATCATTCCTGTTGTCTCCATCATTCCTGTTGTCTCCATCATTCCTGTTGTCTCCATCATTCCTGTTGTCTCCATCATTCCTGTTGTCTCCATCATTCCTGTTGTCTCCATCATTCCTGTTGTCTCCATCATTCCTGTTGTCTCCATCATTCCTGTTGTCTCCATCATTCCTGTTGTCTCCATCATTCCTGTTGTCTCCATCATTCCTGTTGTCTCCATCATTCCTGTTGTCTCCATCATTCCTGTTGTCTCCATCATTCCTGTTGTCTCCATCATTCCTGTTGTCTCCATCATTCCTGTTGTCTCCATCATTCCTGTTGTCTCCATCATTCCTGTTGTCTCCATCATTCCTGTTGTCTCCATCATTCCTGTTGTCTCCATCATTCCTGTTGTCTCCATCATTCCTGTTGTCTCCATCATTCCTGTTGTCTCCATCATTCCTGTTGTCTCCATCATTCCTGTTGTCTCCATCATTCCTGTTGTCTCCATCATTCCTGTTGTCTCCATCATTCCTGTTGTCTCCATCATTCCTGTTGTCTCCATCATTCCTGTTGTCTCCATCATTCCTGTTGTCTCCATCATTCCTGTTGTCTCCATCATTCCTGTTGTCTCCATCATTCCTGTTGTCTCAATCATTCCTGTTGTCTCCATCATTCCTGTTGTCTCCATCATTCCTGTTGTCTCCATCATTCCTGTTGTCTCCATCATTCCTGTTGTCTCCATCATTCCTGTTGTCTCCATCATTCCTGTTGTCTCCATCATTCCTGTTGTCTCCATCATTCCTGTTGTCTCCATCATTCCTGTTGTCTCCATCATTCCTGTTGTCTCCATCATTCCTGTTGTCTCCATCATTCCTGTTGTCTCCATCATTCCTGTTGTCTCCATCATTCCTGTTGTCTCCATCATTCCTGTTGTCTCCATCATTCCTGTTGTCTCCATCATTCCTGTTGTCTCCATCATTCCTGTTGTCTCCATCATTCCTGTTGTCTCCATCATTCCTGTTGTCTCCATCATTCCTGTTGTCTCCATCATTCCTGTTGTCTCCATCATTCCTGTTGTCTCCATCATTCCTGTTGTCTCCATCATTCCTGTTGTCTCCATCATTCCTGTTGTCTCCATCATTCCTGTTGTCTCCATCATTCCTGTTGTCTCCATCATTCCTGTTGTCTCCATCATTCCTGTTGTCTCCATCATTCCTGTTGTCTCCATCATTCCTGTTGTCTCCATCATTCCTGTTGTCTCCATCATTCCTGTTGTCTCCATCATTCCTGTTGTCTCCATCATTCCTGTTGTCTCCATCATTCCTGTTGTCTCCATCATTCCTGTTGTCTCCATCATTCCTGTTGTCTCCATCATTCCTGTTGTCTCCATCATTCCTGTTGTCTCCATCATTCCTGTTGTCTCCATCATTCCTGTTGTCTCCATCATTCCTGTTGTCTCCATCATTCCTGTTGTCTCCATCATTCCTGTTGTCTCCATCATTCCTGTTGTCTCCATCATTCCTGTTGTCTCCATCATTCCTGTTGTCTCCATCATTCCTGTTGTCTCCATCATTCCTGTTGTCTCCATCATTCCTGTTGTCTCCATCATTCCTGTTGTCTCCATCATTCCTGTTGTCTCCATCATTCCTGTTGTCTCCATCATTCCTGTTGTCTCCATCATTCCTGTTGTCTCCATCATTCCTGTTGTCTCCATCATTCCTGTTGTCTCCATCATTCCTGTTGTCTCCATCATTCCTGTTGTCTCCATCATTCCTGTTGTCTCCATCATTCCTGTTGTCTCCATCATTCCTGTTGTCTCCATCATTCCTGTTGTCTCCATCATTCCTGTTGTCTCCATCATTCCTGTTGTCTCCATCATTCCTGTTGTCTCCATCATTCCTGTTGTCTCCATCATTCCTGTTGTCTCCATCATTCCTGTTGTCTCCATCATTCCTGTTGTCTCCATCATTCCTGTTGTCTCCATCATTCCTGTTGTCTCCATCATTCCTGTTGTCTCCATCATTCCTGTTGTCTCCATCATTCCTGTTGTCTCCATCATTCCTGTTGTCTCCATCATTCCTGTTGTCTCCATCATTCCTGTTGTCTCCATCATTCCTGTTGTCTCCATCATTCCTGTTGTCTCCATCATTCCTGTTGTCTCCATCATTCCTGTTGTCTCCATCATTCCTGTTGTCTCCATCATTCCTGTTGTCTTCGTTGTCTCCATCATTCCTGTTGTCTCCATCATTCCTGTTGTCTTCGTTGTCTCCATCATTCCTGTTGTCTCCATCATTCCTGTTGTCTCCATCAGTCCTGTTTTCTTCGTTGTCTCCATCAGTCCTGTTGTCTCCATCATTCCTGTTGTCTCCATCAGTCCTTTGTCTTCGTTGTCTCCATCATTCCTGTTGTCTTCGTTGTCTCCATCATTCCTGTTGTCTTCGTTGTCTCCATCAGTCCTGTTGTCTTCGTTGTCTCCATCATTCCTGTTGTCATCGTTGTCTCCATCAGTCCTGTTGTCTTCGTTGTCTCCATCAGTCCTGTTGTCTTCGTTGTCTCCATCATTCCTGTTGTCTTCGTTGTCTCCATCAGTCCTGTTGTCTTCGTTGTCTCCATCAGTCCTGTTGTCTTCGTTGTCTTCATCATTCCTGTTGTCTTCGTTGTCTCCATCATTCCTGTTGTCTTCGTTGTCTCCATCAGTCCTGTTGTCTTCGTTGTCTCCATCATTCCTGTTGTTTCTTGTCTCCATCATTCCTGTTGTCTTCGTTGTCTCCATCATTCCTGTTGTCTTCGTTGTCTCCATCATTCCTGTTGTCTTCGTTGTCTCCATCATTCCTGTTGTCTTCGTTGTCTCCATCATTCCTGTTGCTCGTCTCCATCATTCCTGTTGTCTTCGTTGTCTCCATCATTCCTGTTGTCTTCGTTGTCTCCATCATTCCTGTTGTCTTCGTTGTCTCCATCATTCCTGTTGTCTTCATTGTCTCCATCATTCCTGTTGTCTTCGTTGTCTCCATCAGTCCTGTTGTCTTCGTTGTCTCCATCATTCCTGTTGTCTTCGTTGTCTCCATCAGTCCTGTTGTCTTCGTTGTCTTCATCAGTCCTGTTGTCTTCGTTGTCTTCATCAGTCCTGTTGTCTTCGTTGTCTTCATCAGTCCTGTTGTCTTCGTTGTCTTCATCAGTCCTGTTGTCTTCGTTGTCTTCGTTGTCTTCATCAGTCCTGTTGTCTTCGTTGTCTTCATCAGTCCTGTTGTCTTCGTTGTCTTCATCAGTCCTGTTGTCTTCGTTGTCCTCATCAGTCCTGTTGTCACAATCGAATTATTCCATGTGAGGAAACTGTAATACTGACTTGTGGCCAATCGATGTTTCAATCCAGGCCTGTGCCCAGCCCCAGTGCAAGCCGGTCCCCCGCCACAGTGCATGGAATACTACCAAAAGAGCGCATTGGGGTTTCCTTCCGTACATAGACGGATCTGTAGTCCAGTGGTAACGCGCTGGACTTGTAATCCAGGGATCGCAGGTTCGATCCCCGTCTGACCGTAATAAAATTAACAGTCTTTCAGATGGAACGTTAAACAGAGGTCTCGTGTCGGTGCTTTACACCGTGCACGTAAAAGAACCAGGGAAGACTCTGGAATGGGTCTCTGTCTGTATCATTGCACTATTCACCAACATCTAAAATGACTAATCTCTTCAGGAGGCGTCGCTCATATGGGTAATCGGTAGCAACGATAAATAAACGTAAAACACAAAAATTCATTCGGCAAGAAACGTTGTATGGTCAATAAGCTGTTGATGCAACATTAAATTTAAGCAAGCAAATGTTAGCATATACAGTCAAACCTGTGTTAGTGCATGGTCACCTCTATTAAACAGTCAACTTGCATTAAGCAGCCAGATCTCAGATTCCCAATGTGTTACTTTTCTATATACATTTGACCTCTGTTAAGCAGTCACCTGTGTTAAGCAGCCATTGCTGCGAATCCATTGGCTGGCTGCATAAGACAGATTTGACTGTACATGTATAAACATATTGAAATGATACAATGATGTAGCTACATGGTAGAGCAGAGGAATAGTTACTAATCGCAAATTCAAACACAGCAAACTATCAATATGTCTAAATGCATAGATTCATAGAAAAGTCTAAACGTTTCTAACAATATGTATGTAAGCAGGGACTGACGCGCTTGCATAGTGATACACCATGAAAACTGTATGTGTTTTTTCATTGCTTTCTATCCCCTCCCATTCCCGTTTATCTAGTTATAATTTCATACACTTATTATATAAGTAAAGTGTTTGTTTATTATAGTGTCACCCCTATTTAAAGGGCCAGTCATTTCTGACTTATGAGACTACTCTTTTTATGAACATCAGTACTTCCCGAATCCTATGCTTGTATGCCAGGCGCCAGGCTGTTGATCTTACTACAATACGTTTACGTCTTAAGTCGCCTATAGTGCATACATTTATATATGTAATGGAGATAATCTCAACAAGCTTTACACTTTCGATTACATTCATGTTCATTCTGTATACAATGTATATGTACTGTATATTATGAATGAATAAATGTGTTTAAACAAATATGTCTAAAATCATTATAGGCAGATAGATATATCACAATGTGCCATTAGGAATTGTTTAAACATATCACCGTTATTGTCAATCTCGTTCAGATCGAGAACGAATTAGCAGCTGTTTCTCTGAGTGAATGAGAAAAACGTGATTGCTAAGAGTAAACTAATTAGCAGCTGTTTCTCTGAGTGAATGAGAGAAACGTGATTGCTAAGAGTAAACTAATTAGCAGCTGTTGCTATGAGTGAATGAGAGAAACGTGATTGCTAAGAGTAAACTAATTAGCAGCTGTTTCTCTGGGTGAATGAGAGAAACGTGATTGATAAGAATAAACTAAGTAGCAGCTGTTTCTCTGGGTGAATGAGAGAAACGTGATTGATAAGAATAAACTAATTAGCAGCTGTTTTTCTGAGTGAATGAGAGAAACGTGATTGATAAGAATAAACTAATTAGCAGCTGTTTCTCTGAGTGAATGAGAGAAACGTGATTGATAAGAGTAAACTAATTAGCAGCTGTTTCTCTGAGTGAATGAGAGAAACGTGATTGATAAGAGTAAATTAATTAGCAGCTGTTTCTCTGAGTGAATGAGAGAAACGTGATTGATAAGAATAAACTAATTAGCAGCTGTTTCTCTGAGTGAATGAGAGAAACGTGATTGATAAGAGTAAACTAATTAGCAGCTGTTTCTCTGAGTGAATGAGAGAAACGTGATTGATAAGAGTAAATTAATTAGCAGCTGTTTCTCTGAGTGAATGAGAGAAACGTGATTGATAAGAATAAACTAATTAGCAGCTGTTTCTCTGAGTGAATGAGAGAAACGTGATTGATAAGAGTAAACTAATTAGCAGCTGTTTCTCTGAGTGAATGAGAGAAACGTGATTGATAAGAGTAAACTAATTAGCAGCTGTTTCTCTGAGTGAATGAGAGAAACGTGATTGATAAGAGTAAGCTAATTAGCAGCTGTTCCTCTGAGTGAATGAGAGAAACATGATTAATAAGAGTAAGCTAATTAGCAGCTGTTTCTCTGAGTGAATGAGAGAAACGTGATTGATAAGAATAAACTAAAAATCATTTTCATGGATAAAAGAGACACATTACTGAGTTGATGTATTCGGCACTAAATATACACGTATCTGATAACATCGTTTCAAAGGAATGAATATTCACGAAAATAAAGTTTAAGTTTAAACTTCACATATTTTACAATGATTGCGAAACAAGTTCTGACGACTTATATTAATCACTCTCACTGGCGCGGATGAAAGCGTAAATGTGGTCATTCGTATGGGGGGAAACCGGAGAAAACCCACCTGTCCGATCTGGCGACCACCGTATCATCTCACATACTTTCGATCGATCGAACCTGGGTTGCATTGGTTAGAAGCGAAAATAAAGTTTAGAACAACTGTTTTTAAGTAATATGACGCGTAATTTGTTTGAACATTTCAAGTTCGGAGAACTGTATCAACATAGACCGTGATCATAATGGAACCCGAGTTTGCTTTGTTCCATACAGAGAAGTCAACGGAAACAAGTCATACGTGATTGTTTCGGCTGAGGTATTGTGGGGTACATGTTATTTATAGAAATAATGTTGACTTACACATAGTTAATTATTCATGCTGGTTTTTGTTATTACAATAGGACAACAATAAAACAAAGAATTATTTCCTTTGATCTTTAAAGCTGGTTTATGCAACAATTCTTACCATAAGCTACATTCGTAATATTCTATAAAGATAATTCTAAGATTGCCAGATTTAGACTAGTTAACAAAGTCGTGATTGTAACTATACATAAACCCTCTCAAAGAGAACGGCTATCAAAGCATACACCATTTCACGCATACATCATATCGCGCAGCCATCTATTTCCGGTATATTTGTTTACACACAAACCGCTGACGTCATACGGATTTTCTTGTGTAAATATAACGGCAACCTCCTGTCATACAATACATGTGGAAAGTCAACATTGTATATCAGTACATGACAGATGCGACATTTACGTTTATCTATTGGTTAATTATCTCTGCATCATAAATGACCGTCTACACGCTTTCATCCGTATAAAAGAGACAGTGAACGTCGTGATAGCGCAGTAGATGCGCGTTCGTTTCAGATGCGAAATGCCTGGAGTTCGAGCTCCGATGGAGCCGTTACGAGTGTGCCCTTATGCAAGGCATTTAAATTCCAGGTTGCCTCTTCTCTCTCCCTCGTTGCGATGGATTCCATCAGGAATGAGATCTCGAGAGTGATTAATATAAGTTGAAAGAACTTGTTTCGCAATCGAGCTAAAATAAATTTGTATAAACTAAACTAGACTGATCAATATAAGTTGCTAAAGCTAGTTTCGCACTAAACTCTATACGTGTATTGGTAAATGTCCGTGCACTCCAGTATCGTAATGGAGCAATGTAACACACAATGACATCTTACTTATACTTCGTAAATGTAATTTAATAGCACGGTCATTTATTGCGCCGGCGACCGAGGCACGGTGTAGCTTTGTAGGGTCATATATGTTACAGAGCATATTCACCACACATGTGACAAATACGATCGAATTAACAGATGTGACATTTGTGGTCGCATATGTCACACGACCCGAACGCACTTGTCACGTCTGCTGTGACGTTGGTGGTCGTGTTGCATTTTTACGTAACATCACATTTGTCACACCGTACTATTGTTTTGATACAAGCACATATGTCACATAGTTTTATAAACGACATACAATGTATCGGAATCTCAACAACTTATGTGATACTCATTAACTGTCTTAGGGCCTAAAGACATGCATCTTTTACAAATTGTGACCGACTCATTAACTGTCTTAGTGCCTTAAGACATGCATCTTTTACAAATTGTGACCGACTCATTAACTGTCTTAGTGCCTTAAGACATGCATCTTTTACAAATTGTGACCGACTCATTAACTGTCTTAGTGCCTTAAGACATGCATCTTTTACAAATTGTGACCGACTCATTAACTGTCTTAGTGCCTTAAGACATGCATCTTTTACAAATGTGACCGACCATTAACTGTCTTAGTGCCTTAAGACATGCATCTTTTACAAATTGTGACCGACTCATTAACTGTCTTAGTGCCTTAAGACATGCATCTTTTACAAATTGTGACCGACTCATTAACTGTCTTAGTGCCTTAAGACATGCATCTTTTACAAATTGTGACCGACTCATTAACTGTCTTAGGGTATTGAGACATGCATCTGTTACAAATTGTGACCGACTCATTAACTGTCTTAGGGCCTCAAGACATGCATCGTTTACAAATTGTGACCGACTCATTAACTGTCTTAGTGCCTTAAGACATGCATCTTTTACAAATTGTGACCGACTCATTAACTGTCTTAGTGCCTTAAGACATGCATCTTTTACAAATTGTGACCGACTCATTAACTGTCTTAGTGCCTTAAGACATGCATCTTTTACAAATTGTGACCGACTCATTAACTGTCTTAGTGCCTTAAGACATGCATCTTTTACAAATTGTGACCGACTCATTAACTGTCTTAGTGCCTTAAGACATGCATCTTTACAATTGTGACCGACTCATTAACTGTCTTAGTGCCTTAAGACATGCATCTTTTACAACTTGTGACCGACTCATTAACTGTCTTAGGGTCTTGAGACATGCATCTGTTACAAATTGTGACCGACTCATTAACTGTCTTAGGGCCTCAAGACATGCATCTTTTACAAATTGTGACCGACTCATTAACTGTCTTAGGCCTTAAGACATGCATCTTTTACAAATTGTGACCGACTCATAACTGTCTTAGTGCCTTAAGATGCATCTTTTACAAATTGTGACCGACTCATTAACTGTCTTAGTGCCTTAAGACATGCATCTTTTACAAATTGTGACCGACTCATTAACTGTCTTAGTACCTTAAGACATGCATCTTTTACAAATTGTGACCGACTCATTAACTGTCTTAGGGTCTTGAGACATGCATCTGTTACAAATTGTGACCGACTCATTAACTGTCTTAGTGCCTTAAGACATGCATCTGTTACAAATTGTGACCGACTCATTAACTGTTTTAGGGCCTCAAGACATGCATATTTTACAAATTGTGACCGACTCATTAACTGTCTTAGGGCCTTGAGACATGCATCTTTTACAAATTGTGACCGACTCATTATCTGTCTTAGGGCCTTAAGACATGCATCTTTTACAAATTGTGACCGACTCATTATCTGTCTGAGGGCCTTAAAACATGCATCTTTTACAAATTGTGACCGACTCATTATCTGTCTGAGGGCCTTAAGACATGCATCTTTTACAAATTGTGACCGACTCATTATCTGTCTGAGGGCCTTAAGACATGCATCTTTTACAAATTGTGACCGACTAGACATTTCCTAAAACTGGATCCTGTGATCATTTGAATATGAAATATTGTAATATCGTGACACTTCACACAATAGTACATACACATAATTATATAGATTATTCAGAGACCCATTCCAGTATATCATCTGTTTCTTTTACGTACATGATGTAAAGCACCGACACGAGACATCGCTTTAAAGTCCAATCTGAAAGACTGTTAATTTTATTATGGTCAGCTGGGTAGACCCAGTTTCACATACTATTCTACGTATTTCTACCTATCGTAGGGTGGCGCTTTATGCAATGCTTTTCATTGGTCAATGATCGTCGGTAATACAATTCAAAGAGCGCCTGCTAAATTAACATAACTCATTAAGCGTCTATTGACTTACAATTCAAAGAGCGCCTGCTAAATTAACATAACTCATTAAGCGTCTATTGACTGAATCTTATTATACTTAATTATTGGAATTTATCGGCAATTGACGTATAATAAATGGAACTATGTAGAAAATAACTTACTCATTCTCGCCGTTTTGGATCTTAGGAACGTCTGCTATGTTTTAATATTTATACTGCAAAGCAAGTGGTAATGTTTATACAAGGGACGTAACTACGAATATATAACTGAGTTACTATCCGGTTCAATTAGACCACTAACGTGACCCATTGGGGGCGGGGGCATGTAGCACTGAGGATGTTGTAGCATTGATGGAGCAGTTCTAAGTTAAATATAGAAACAAGAAGCATATCGTGATCTTTATACAAGCATACATTGAATAACAATTTGAATGATATGTATTTCAGTTCTAAATACAAATATCGTCTGTGTTCTTAAGACATGATTCCATGACAATGTTAAAGAACGTGCTCTAGTCTTGTTTATGGGATGAATGCGACGGGAATGACTTCGTCTGCTGATATTTTATTATCTGGAGAAATTACTTAAGACTACTTAACTTAGGATGGGCAGAAATGAGAGAATTCGGGGAGTATATGTGCTTGGGAAACGAAAGTGTTCTGTAACTGTGTGTGCTTGGGAAAGGAGAGTGTTCGGGAAGTATGTGTGAGTGGGAAATGTGAGTGCATGTTCGGGAAGTGTGTGTGAGTGGGAAAGGAGAGTGTTCGGGATGTATGTGTGAGTGGGAGATGTGAGTGAGTGTTCGGGAAGTGTGTGTGCCTGGGAAACGAAAGTGTTCTGTCAGTATGTGTTCCTGGGAAACGAAAGTGTTCTGTAAGTATGTGTGCTTGGGAAAGGTGAGTGCGTGTTCGGGAAGAATGTGTGCTTGGGAAACGAACGTATTCTGTAAGTATGTGTGCTTGGGAAAGGTGAGTGCGTGTTCGGGAAGTATGTGTGCTTGGGAAACGAAAGTGTCCGGTAAGTATGTGTGCTTGGGAAACGAAAGTGTTCGGGAAGTATGTGTGCTTGGGAAACGAAAGTGTTCGATAAGTATGTGTGCTTGGGAACGGTGAGTGCGTGTTCGGGAAGAATGTGTGCTTGGGAAACGAACGTATTCTGTAAGTATGTGTGCTTGGGAAAGGTGAGTGCGTGTTCGGGAAGTGTATGTGTGCCTGGGAAACGAAAGTGTTCTGTAAGTATGTGTGCTTGGGAAAGGTGAGTGCATGTTCGATAAGTGTGTGTGCTTGGGACACGAAAGTGTTCTGTAAGTATGTGTGCTTGGGGAAGGCGAGTGCGTGTTCGGGAAGTGTGTGTGTGCTTGGGAAACGAAAGTGTTCTGTAAGTATGTGTGCTTGGGAAAGTGTGTGTGCTTGGGAAACGAAAGTGTTCTGTAAGTATGTGTGCTTGGGAAAGGTGAGTGAGTGTTTGGAAAGTGTGTGTGCTTGGGACAACCTAATAATATTGTAAATCTCCATGACAAAGTGAAATCAGATGCTAACCCGCTCCTCGTTAGATTAGAATTAATTGAAATTACAACGATGTGTGTAGATTATATACCACTATGCACACGTTGATTACAAGGCTGCATCAAAATTGTCTCTGCTGCCGTTAGTAGCTTACACAATTAGGTTAATATACACATTTATTTTAACTCAATTGCGAACAAGTTCTTACAACTTATAGTAATCACTCTCGATACCTCATTCCTGCTGGAATCCATCGCCACGAGCTTGGGAAACGAAAGTGTTCGGGAAGTGTGTGTGCTTGGGAAAGGTGAGTGTTCGGGAAGTGTGTATGCTTGGGAAAGGTGAGTGTTCGGGAAGTGTGTGTGCTTGGGAAAGGTGAGTGTTCGGGAAGTGTTTGTGCTTGGGAAAGGTGAGTGTTCGGGAAGTGTTTGTGCTTGGGAAAGGTGAGTGTTCGGGAAGTGTTTGTGCTTGGGAAAGGTAAGTGTTCGGGAAGTGAGTTTGCTGAAGGAAAGGTGAGTGTTCGGGAAGTGTGTGTGCTTGGGAAACGAAAGTGTTCGGGAAGTATGTGTGCTTGGGAAACGAAAGTGTTCGGGAAGTGTGTAATCTTGGGAAACGAAAGTGTTCGGAAAGTGTGTGTGTGTGTGTGTGCTTGGGAAAGGTGAGTGTTCGGGAAGTGTGTATGCTTGGGAAAGGTAAGTGTTCGGGAAGTGTGTATGCCTGGGAAAGGTAACTGTTCGGGAAGTGTGTATGCCTGGGAAAGGTAAGTGTTCGGGAAGTGTGTATGCTTGGGAAAGGTGAGTGTTCGGGAAGTGTGTATGCCTGGGAAAGGTGAGTGTTCGGGATGTGTGTATGCTTGGGAAAGATGAGTGTTCGGGAAGTGTGTATGCTTGGGAAAGGTAAGTGTTCGGGAAGTGTGTATGCCTGGGAAAGGTAACTGTTCGGGATGTGTGTATGCTTGGGAAAGGTGAGTGTTCGAGATGTGTGTATGCTTGGGAAAGGTGAGTGTTCGGGATGTGTGTATGTTTGGGAAATGTGAGTGTTCGGGAAGTGAGTTTGCTGAGGGAAAGGTAAGTGTTCTGGAAGTGAGTTTGCTGAGGGAAAGTGTGAGTGTGAGTGATTGGGATACGAGTGTTTGTGAAATATTAGATGTCTTGATAGTTCCATTCCTCAACGGAGTCCGTCGTGGTCAAGTGGCCATGACGGTCGCTGGCTTCAAATAAATTGCCCCTCACCGCTAGAGGTTCTAGTATCAATGAGGATCGGTGACTTTATCCGAGTACCCGTACGTGCCTGAAATACTTATCGGAGGTGCATCCTGAGGCTTCCTCAACCACTAATGTGGATGCGCCATTAAACACAAACAAAACGAACTCATATAATATTCTCCATCTAATGATCAGTTATTGAATTAACACTCCTTTACAGGCTCAATGGCCATTATGTCTAAATATTATGTGTTGCAGTGCATATGCCCAATGATGAAATGAAGTCGAACGCTTTCAGTTTGTTATCTTTTTTGTACTGAATTAGGTGTCGTAATTTGAAACACAAGAAGGAATAATAAGTATCAACCGTGGTATATCGCAGAATAACCCAAGTTTGAAGTTCTTATATCGTAGAAATATATCATAAGAACGACACACGAGGGTTATTCTGCGATATACCACGGTTGATACTTATTATTTCGATTCTAACACGACTTACTTCTAATAATTTTAAAGGAGTATTTTCTTCAAACGCCGCTGCATTTGGCTTTCGAAATTTCCTCCCGTGTAAGGGGTGATGACGTTATTTTTTTATGGAAAATATCAATCTAGTGCATAAATGAACAAAGTTGTAACTGATCAATAATTTTATTTAGTTTGTCAAATAAAACTGTACAGAATAGTAACTGAAACGTTACTTAACAGAAAAACAAGACGGACAAGAGAGTATCTGATTCTAAAAATAGCTCACTTCCGTGAATTCCCATGGTATTTTTTACAAACATCACGTGACTTTCATTCATAAAACTTTACACGCATTGTATAAATGGAATAGCCAAAACACGGTGCGCGTGCATCATAGTTCAAGGTAGGTATATCGCAGAATAACCCGAGGTAGATTTTACTCTACAAGTATGTATGTTATTAGCTGGGTCGTGTTAGAATTATAAATAATTCACAGAATGTGCTTTTAATCTCCCAATAAAGGTCCGGTAGCATAATTTGATACATTATCGTTTCATCATGAGTAATTTAAAACTAATCAACTCGAGGTCATTGTGTACGGTTAGCTAGACTAGTAAAGTAAAATGACTGACAACTCGTTATACTCAATACGACTGACTTGCGGATTAAACTAAAAACGGTGTGAGACAAAACTGAGTTGCAAATCATGTAATCAGTCGGATTAATGCTTTGGTTGGCGGCTAAAACAAAATTCGTGGCAATCTGTTTCAATTCAAATGACAATTCTACTTGAAACATAGAATTGTCATCGAAGACCAATGTACTGTAATTCAATAGAAGGGACAGCTTAGATTAGCTTATATTTCTTTATTAAGCCAATAGCTCGTTGTTGTCTCGCCCACTTTAGTAGTGGAAATCGAGACTAATCAGTCACCTTTCTGATGATGACGGCGGCGGCGACTGGGCCGTCAACAAACTGCATATATGCATGCAATTAAAAAGGTCGAAAAATAAGGATGATCCAAATTGTTATAACATTATCAAAGATAAAATCTCGCAGACTAACACTACCTGAATATTAGTCGGAGACTTTAACTTAGTCACCGACCCTAATATTGACTATTTTAATTATGTATAGGATATAAGCCGAAAACGATCCAATATGTAAACTATTGGACTGTATGAGGCACTTAGCGCCGAAGACAGTGCCAATATTCTACATATAGGATCCGTTTGATGCTTATAACTTACTTAAAACACACACTTATATAACAAGATCTTATTAATTAAAATTGTTCAGTTCGTACATTTACGCATAGGATTTGCTATACTAGTCTGGCCTTTTGAAACCAGTCAATTGTTATTAATATTGCAAGTACAAATGTATAACGTCACGACAGTGTTTTAAATAAATGTTAATAACCCTAAAGCAAGAGAAACAATTCAACAAATGATAAACGAATGTGACCTAGTCCATTGCTGGAGGGAACACAATATAGGAGAACGAAAATATAAAACACCTGTTAAATAGCTCGATTTGATTTCTTCGCTATATTAAGTTCCGTGTACACTGACTAAGACAACAATTGAACCTGGGTATATGTCAGACCACTCATTAATATCATTATGTGATGAGTTTGGTAAGATTAAAAAAGTAAATTCATACTGGAAGTTCAATAATTCTTTACTTAAGGACAGATTATATGGAAACAATAAAACAGATAATTAAGCAAACACAATTACAGTATGCAGCAGATCTGCATGACACAAATGAAGCACTAGGAACTGTTAGTAATGATAAAATAAATTTGGACATAAATGACACACTGTTCTTTGAAGTTTATTAATGGAAATTGGAGCGACTATTTCATATGCATCATGCAAAAAGACAACTGAAATTAATAAAGAACAAATTATAGATGAGATACAAAGTCTTGAACATCAAAATAATATAGATATAAATGTATTAGACATTAAACGGTCTGAACTATCTGAGTTCAGGATAAAGAAAACACCAGCTGTATTCATACGACCATGAGCAAAATGGATATCTGAAGGAGAGAAACCTATAAAGTTTCTTGCAATTTGGAATATAAAAATTCTGTTCCTAAAATAATGAATTACGCTAGATTAGGCATACGGGTCAGGTCATTACTTTAACTAGTCAGGAAGATATCATAACTGAAGCGGTAAATCATAACTGAAGCAGTAACTCATTATAAATGATTGTATTCACACAAGGAAAGAGAAGAGGTTAACCTGAAGAATATCCTACAAATTAATATACCCATAAACGTAATGAAGAAGAAAAACAGTCTTTAGAAAATAAATTAAGTTATGAAGAAATGTTAAGTAGTCTTAAACATGTCGCATTTTGCTTCTCCAGGAAGCAGTGGATTTACCATATCATTCTTCTGGAAAGATTTGGGTCAATTTTTGGTTAGATCAATTATTTATGCATTTGGCTCATGGGAAGTATCGGTGACTCTAAAGTAAGGTGCTATAACATGCATACCAAAAAGGAGACAAAGTCAAATTAAGTTTTAAAACTTGGCGTCAAATGTCCTTATTAAATGTATCATATAAGATTGAATCTGCCAGTATAGCAAACCGTTCAAAAACTGTTTTACCCAAATTAGTAAGTGCAGATCAGAATGGATTTATACCCGGTCATTTATAGGGGACAATATTATGGTTATATTATGACATCAGAAAAATATCACAAGCCAGGAATGTTACTGCTTATTGATTGTGCAACAGCTTTCGATTCCATGTCATGAACATGTATGTACAATGTTTTAGCATTTTTTAATTTTGGTGAACAATTTATCAAATGGATAAAGCATTTTTACAACGGACATCTATCACACTGGTTTGCTATTAATCGCGGTTGTCACTAGGGCGACCCTTTATCCCCTTACATTTTTATTATTTGCGCAGATATATTACCCATTTTAATTAAACAAAATATAAATATAGAAGAGATTGAGATAAATGGCATTGCATTTTTAATATCTGAGTATGCAGATGACACACCATTACTCTTAATATAAATGTTGAAAAAACAAAAGCAGTATGGACTGGTTCAATGAAAAACAGTAATACCATACTCTGTCCTGAATTAGGTTTGCATTGGGATACAGATACATTTACAATGTTGGGTGTGATGTTTACCCTAACCATACTCTGCCCTGTCCTGTATTACGTTTCCAATGGGATACAGATACATTTACAATGTTGGGTGTGATGTTTACCCTAACCATACTCTGCCCTGTCCTGTATTACGTTTCCAATGGGATACAGATACATTTACAATGTTGGGTGTGATGTTTACCCTAACCATACTCTGCCCTGTCCTGTATTACGTTTCCAATGGGATACAGATACATTTACAATGTTGGGTGTGATGTTTACCCTAACCATACTCTGCCCTGTCCTGTATTACGTTTCCAATGGGATACAGATACATTTACAATGTTGGGTGTGATGTTTACCCTAACCATACTCTGCCCTGTCCTGTATTACGTTTCCAATGGGATACAGATACATTTACAATGTTGGGTGTGATGTTTACCCTAACCATACTCTGCCCTGTCCTGTATTACGTTTCCAATGGGATACAGATACATTTACAATGTTGGGTGTGATGTTTACCCTAACCATACTCTGCCCTGTCCTGTATTACGTTTGCAATGGGATACAGATACATTTACAATGTTGGGTGTGATGTTTACCCTAACCATACTCTGCCCTGTATTACGTTTGCACTGGGATACAGATACATTTACAATGTTGGGTGTGATGTTTACCCTAACCACACTCTGCCCTGTATTACGTTTGCACTGGGATACAGATACATTTACAATGTTGGGTGTGATGTTTACCCTAACCATACTCTGTCTGTCCTGTATTAGGTTTGCAATGGGATACAGATACATTTACAATGTTGGGTGTGATGTTTACTCTAACCATACTCTGCCATGTCCTGTATTAGGTTTCCAATGGGATACAGATACATTTACAATGTTGGGTGTGATGTTTACCCTAACCATACTCCTGTCCTGTAATACTTTTGCACTGTGATACAGATACATTTACAATGTTGGTTGTGATGTTTACCCTAACCATACTCTGCCCTTCGTATTACGTTTGCACTGTGATACAGATACATTTACAATGTTGGGTGTGATGTTTACCCTAACCATACTCTGTCCTGTATTACGTTTGCACTGGGATACAGATACATTTACAATGTTGGGTGTGATGTTTACCCTAACCATACTCTGCCCTGTATTACGTTTGCAATGGGATACAGATACATTTACAATGTTGGGTGTGATGTTTACCCTAACCATACTCTGTCATGTCCTGTATTAGGTTTCCAATGGGATACAGATACATTTACAATGTTGGGTGTGATGTTTACCCTAACCATACTCTGCCCTGTCCTGTATTACGTTTCCAATGGGATACAGATACATTTACAATGTTGGGTGTGATGTTTACCCTAACCATACTCTGCCCTGTCCTGTATTACGTTTCCAATGGGATACAGATACATTTACAATGTTGGGTGTGATGTTTACCCTAACCATACTCTGCCCTGTCCTGTATTACGTTTCCAATGGGATACAGATACATTTACAATGTTGGGTGTGATGTTTACCCTAACCATACTCTGCCCTGTCCTGTATTACGTTTCCAATGGGATACAGATACATTTACAATGTTGGGTGTGATGTTTACCCTAACCATACTCTGCCCTGTCCTGTATTACGTTTCCAATGGGATACAGATACATTTACAATGTTGGGTGTGATGTTTACCCTAACCATACTCTGCCCTGTCCTGTATTACGTTTCCAATGGGATACAGATACATTTACAATGTTGGGTGTGATGTTTACCCTAACCATACTCTGCCCTGTCCTGTAATACTTTTGCACTGTGATACAGATACATTTACAATGTTGGTTGTGATGTTTACCCTAACCATACTCTGCCCTGTCCTGTATTACGTTTGCACTGTGATACAGATACATTTACAATGTTGGGTGTGATGTTTACCCTAACCATACTCTGTCCTGTATTACGTTTGCACTGGGATACAGATACATTTACAATGTTGGGTGTGATGTTTACCCTAACCACACTCTGCCCTGTATTACGTTTGCACTGGGATACAGATACATTTACAATGTTGGGTGTGATGTTTACCCTAACCATACTCTGTCATGTCCTGTATTAGGTGTCCAATGGGATACAGATACATTTACAATGTTGGGTGTGATGTTTACTCTAACCATACTCTGCCATGTCCTGTATTAGGTTTCCAATGGGATACAGATACATTTACAATGTTGGGTGTGATGTTTACCCTAACCATACTCTGCCCTGTCCTGTAATACTTTTGCACTGTGATACAGATACATTTACAATGTTGGTTGTGATGTTTACCCTAACCATACTCTGCCCTATCCTGTATTACGTTTGCACTGTGATACAGATACATTTACAATGTTGGGTGTGATGTTTACCCTAACCATACTCTGTCCTGTATTACGTTTGCACTGGGATACAGATACATTTACAATGTTGGGTGTGATGTTTACCCTAACCACACTCTGCCCTGTATTACGTTTGCACTGGGATACAGATACATTTACAATGTTGGGTGTGATGTTTACCCTAACCATACTCTGTCATGTCCTGTATTAGGTGTCCAATGGGATACAGATACATTTACAATGTTGGGTGTGATGTTTACTCTAACCATACTCTGCCATGTCCTGTATTAGGTTTCCAATGGGATACAGATACATTTACAATGTTGGGTGTGATGTTTACCCTAACCATACTCTGCCCTGTCCTGTATTACGTTTGCACTGTGATACAGATACATTTACAATGTTGGGTGTGATGTTTACCCTAACCATACTCTGCCCTGTCCTGTATTACGTTTCCAATGGGATACAGATACATTTACAATGTTGGGTGTGATGTTTACCCTAACCATACTCTGTCCTGTATTACGTTTGCACTGGGATACAGATACATTTACAATGTTGGGTGTGATGTTTACCCTAACCACACTCTGCCCTGTATTACGTTTGCACTGGGATACAGATACATTTACAATGTTGGGTGTGATGTTTACCCTAACCATACTCTGTCATGTCCTGTATTAGGTGTCCAATGGGATACAGATACATTTACAATGTTGGGTGTGATGTTTACCCTAACCATACTCTGCCATGTCCTGTATTAGGTTTCCAATGGGATACAGATACATTTACAATGTTGGGTGTGATGTTTACCCTAACCATACTCTGCCCTGTCCTGTATTACGTTTGCAATGGGATACAGATACATTTAAAATGTTGGGTGTGATGTTTACCCTAACCATACTCTGTCCTGTCCTGAATTAGGTTTGCACTGGGATACAGATACATTTACAATGTTGGGTGTGATGTTTACCCTAACCATACTCTGCCCTGTCCTGTATTACGTTTGCACTGTGATACAGATACATTTACAATGTTGGGTGTGATGTTTACCCTAACCATTATCTGCCCTGTCCTGTATTACGTTTGCAATGGGATACAGATACATTTACAATGTTGGGTGTGATGTTTACCCTAACCATACTCTGCACTGTCCTGTATTACGTTTGCACTGGGATACAGATACATTTACAATATTGGGTGTGATGTTTACCCTAACCATACTCTGCCTTGTCCTGTAATTACGTTTGCAATGGGCTACAGATACATTTAAAATGCTGGGTGTGATGTTTACCCTAAACCATAGAGAAATTGTTCAAATAAACTATACCTCAAAGATCAATTAAATAAATAAATCTTTTCCATGAGTTGTCTAATAGAATGACCAGTCCAAGAGGAAGAAATGTGGTTATTAAAACATTAGTGTTGTCAAAGATTAATCATTTGATAATGGGTTTACCAAATCCAAATCCAAGTTCAGACAGTATTAATTATATACAGAACATGTTCTTTAGATTTATATGGAATGAGGGACCAGTTATGTTATGTTATATTTCGGGTTTTACGCCTGCATCAGCGCCATTTTGGGCTATATCGCCGGCGAGCAGTTTACCTAACAACACCTTTCCTGGGCAGGCTCCAGCGGTTAACCAGTACTTGGGTGCACCAACCTCCGTAAGAAACTGCCAACTTGTTCATATAAATGAGACACGGCCTGAGCGGGGCTCGAACCCGTGACCATCAGTGATGATAGGTTACAGTGGTATACAAGTCAGCGACCTTAACCACTCGACCACGGAGGCGGACGGAATGAGGGACCAGACAAAATAAATAGGAAAGTTATAACCAACCACTATGATTTAGGAGGAATTAGAATGATAGAGTCTGAGACTTAAAAAGGTTCGTGTTATCATAACAATACCATGGTTAAGAAGATATATGGCCTACAATACACACTATTTTGAATTGGCAAGACAATGTACCCTTTCATTACAAATCTCAGTGCATTTGGGGGTGACTATTTAACAAATATAATGGTGGAACATATGCTCGGCGCATCCCTATGCTCGGCGTATTTGTCCATTTACATCCGTATATAAAAATATATATATATAGTTCTAGTCTAATTTCGCTGCAAGAGCTGAAGCATGGATCAATAGCATTCCGTTACGTGTATCGGTAGCCTGGTAAAACTGTCACGTGACTGGTCCAGCAGACGAATATAAACAAACAAATCAGTGGGTGTATGAGCAATACAGGTAGCTATCCGAATTTAACAAATCTACACCTAACCCGAAAAATAGTTTAGAACACATTACCATTTCTGATTAAGACCAATAAGTGTTTTTATTCAATGATGTACTACATCAAAATAAGATATTCAACAAGTTATGGTGGGTAAATAAAACATAACAAGTACGCCTTCTAAAAGAAAGTTGGTATCAGAACTTAACCAGGGAAATAACATTAACTGGAGAAAGATCCAAAACTACAATGGTTCTAGATTAGAATCAAAATATTTTACATAAAATTACAAGGAATTAGAAATGACAATAAATGCACATTCTGTGAGCAACACCCAGAAACATTGATTGATTTGTGTTGGGAACATGTATAGAGATGCAATACGGATAAATGCCCAAACTCAATTACAAACTGGTTTATAAATGATATTATTTTAGGCGATAGCAGTTTATGTATTGCAACGAATAATATAATCTTAAAATATAATCTTAACAGTAAAATATCAGATATATCAAAGTAAAATGAAAACTTCTGTTCCAAATATACAAACTGTGAAACTTCAGATACAATTTCCTTTAAAAACTGAACAAATATAATGCTAGAAAAGTGGAATCTATGGACACATTTGAACAAAATTCAAATCAATTTGCATCAGTGTTGCTGCTCTCTATTGTGCAACATGCCTGATATAAAACCAAGCTTCTAGTCTTGCCATTTCTTTCCAACAACACTTCTGTTTCTGCAAGAAAAGAATAGATATTTTGATTATTTTATTAGCATTACTAACTCTGTAAAATTTCATGTTAAAATATTGATTTTTTTTCTATAAAGTGAGGCAACTACGCCTATGTTAAGATTTCCATAATTGTTGATTGGATGTGAATTCTGTGAATATGTATAATTATGTTACATTGACAAAATAAACGGGGTTACCCACTTTTGGGGCCTCAAAAAACCTCACAAAAATATAAGTTGCATACCGAGCCTATGGGTTGTTAAGATGGGTCCCCTAAGAAGTCCAACCCCAAGAGTAACTATAATTTTCGTGTGGTTTTCAGAAATATGTGACGCATCAAAAACTTCTAAATCATCATTTCTCAAAAACCGTCAAATGTATGATTTTAAGCTTCACATACACACCCGAGGATTATCTCTACACAACCATGGTAAGTCCCCCACCTTACCAGAGACATTGAACTGTTGGACAGTGTACGCTACGTGTCTTATAGATGGTCATCGCACTGGCACACATTTGGTGAACTCTGTATTATTTTCAGTAAGAGATATCGCACATGCGCAGTTGTTGTTTACGGAGACGTTCAAGTTCAAGTTCAATGATTTATTGACAAAAAACAATATAGTGGTGGAACCTATGCTCGGCGTATTCCTATGCTCGGCGTATTCCTATGCTCGGCGCGTATTCCCATGCTCAGTGCGTATTCCTATTCTCGGCGTATTCCTATGCTCGGAGTATTTGTCCATTTAAATCGGTATTTAAAATAGTTATATAGTTCTAGGATAATTTCGCTGACAGAGCTGGAGCATGGTTCAATAGTATTCCGTTACGTGTATCGGTAGCCTGATGTAACTGTCACGTGACTGGTCCAGCAGACGAATATAAATATACAAATCATTGGGAGAATATTTCCACCGAATATGTAACATGTACGCCGTGCATAGGTGCCCTGAAGTCTTTATTCCCCATGTGAACGGGTGCCTACCCGACACCGTTGCGATAGCTGTATTGAGCAGCAATGTTACATGATGAAGCTATAACTGTCAATAAGAGATTTTTGAAAGTTGTTTTCATGACTTATAATTTACAGTAAATGCAAATAGCATTTTATACTTGTCATTATATCTTATATCATTGTTCCACCAATGTTCAGTTTAATGTCACAAACACAAACGAAAATATATAAAAGGTGAAACATTCTACATAGTAAAACTACGTATATTATGATATATAATTTTAATTTCACGAGAACAGTGTGTGGTGTCTGCACCACAGGGATTCGGCACGTTTGGGGGTACGAGTATATATATTTAAGTACAGGGATTCTACTCTGTGGGATGTCAGATTTCGCATCGATCAGTAAAATGGCCCTATCTGAAACAATTTTGTACAAATCTATCCAAATATAACGCCTATCCCGAGTCTTTATATTGTTCTTCAAATAAAACACAACTTTAAGCTGTGTGCATGTATACTTTGCAAACAATTGCCACAGACATTGGCCATAGCAGGTCACATTTCCATACTAGGACACGGGTTCTGCCAGCAACAACAAAAAATCTTCGACGGGAGAGTTTTAACTGTGAATAACATTATCAATAAAATGTGTTTCCACTAAAGTGTAGGTTTATTCGGCAAAAATGTACGTCAAAAAGAGATTTCGTAGAATTTTTCAATTTGTTTTGAAAATTTCTAAAGTGGCGCAATATTCGTTGAAACGAGCGTTGAAACGAGCGTTCTGATTGGATTATTAGAATGTAACAAAATGTTCGTTTTTTGTATGAAGAATAATTATAATCCAATCACTCGGTGTATATTTCGTTAAGACGACGGGCTAATTCGTGATCTATCCTATACATATTACGTACGTCCATATTACACACAATTTAGGCCTCAACTACTTCGTTGTATTGACCACAATACGTTTACGGAGAATTCGGTATCATATATAAGAGACAATGGTTTTGAAGCTGTAAATTGGTGTCCATTATCGTAAGAGATTCAATTTCAGTTGGTTGATAATCACAGTTGTTGTAGAGATAAAGCTCAATTAAACAGTGGTTATATTAGGAAGGAGGAAAATTACAGTAAATTGTTAACATCAATCAGCTCAGATCCTGTGATTTAAAGGAAAACATTATATAAATCGCTGCACTTGTCCAAGGAGGTCGATCTAATGGATGTGCTGCATTAGAGCTTGGAGATTAAATCTTAGATCTTTTTATGAACTTCTCTTGAATATCGGCCATCATAAATTCAGCTTAGCATGTGTGTGTGTGTTTTTTAAATATCCTGAACATGACACGCATGAAACACATTATATGAGAGTAATGTTGTTGAAATGTCAACATTCCCACCTTCCGCCTATAAATAGTTCAGATCCGGATACTGAGGTATGTACTTAGGCTAATAATAATAAATATATGCGGACGTTTAGCAACATCAAGTCCAAACATTTACCACTGCTGTTTAAGTATTCAATAGTTTCTCTAGAATTTATATTTACTGAACACATAAACTCGTCATTACTATTCGCCAAGCACTTTGTACCATTTAAACGTACTCCAACATGGGAAGGGATTCATATAAGCGTTAAGCTTGTTTCTCGACCCATATCGGTTCGAATGTATAGAAATTGTGTTTATATATTATATATGTATTTGATCCGAATAAAATATGTTTAAACTAATAATAATAATAATAATAATAATAAAGACTTTATTTTACGAGGGAGCTTACATAACACATGGCTAATACAAATAAGGCCCTCAACATATACACAATGACATAGAAAACATATTAATTAAAGAAACACTACATGTATACATATGTATATAGTTGCTGTATTAAAACATAATACGTTTACACTTTATTGACCTGGATGCTCGTTTATCATGTATGCATACATGTGTATAGTTTATACACATTTATTTTAGCTCGATTGCGAAACAAGTTCTTACAACTTATATTAATCACTCTCGAGACCTCATTCCTGATGGAATCCATCGCTATGAAGGAGAGAGAAGAGGCAACGTGGAATTTAAATACCTTGCCTAAGGGCACAATCGTAACGGCTTCAGCGGGGCTCGAACTCCGGACCTTTCGCTATATGCTATAGTTCTGTGTTTATGTTAGCTTATTCCGTCTTAAATATCAAGCTTTGAAGATATTGAATGAATTGGAATTTTGAATATAATGAGGTAGTTAACTTTAAATGGAAAAACCGGAGCATTATGGAATATTGCCAACTTTACTCCAATGTTTAGGGGTATATAGTTGTAATGAAAAAGATGATCTAACACAGCTGGAATGACCTTCAGATGTAATTGATCAATTATGATATCCGGGAGCATTTCCACATATGACTTTATATAAATACAGAACAGAACATATTGTTTACTGGACTTAAGCACTACATAGCTCATCATCATAATAATACATAATACAATTTGCATGCAATGAAAAACAAACAATCATGAATATATGAAGAATGTTAAACTGATGGTAGATATACATGTTGATTCAAATGTTTCCAATGTGAGAGTGTTATGAGAGATACTAGATAGGAACTATTTATTATTTAACTTTGACAATATTTGTATACACTCATCCTTAAGGGGTACACTGTACATATAGATAATCGAACTGAAGAAATATGTATACTATTAAAAACCAAAACAACTTGTCGAAATATGTATCTACTAAATGTATATGCAATAAAGAAATAAACGAGGTTACCCGGATAGGGGCCTCAAAATGAAAAAAAAGAGATAGGAATTATCTCAGCATCTCTATTTTAATTCAATTTTATGTAGAGCAAATTAAATTGAAATTATCAAATGTTGTTATACATCTTATGGTGTACTTGGCACAGCGTGTTAGGTAGCTGTATAAACTGTTTAATTTCTTAATTTGAATAACCTTTTGATAAATAACTCGTTCAAGAGGACATCAACTTAAGCTCTTAAAACGTGATGGAGAAGGGTGTTATGAATTCTACACTTAAACATCATTGATGCAGTGTTCTTTTGAAATCATACCCGTTTATATTCAAGAGATGATGTACAGTTGCCCCATATTAAGAACCAATGGTCCCAGTGAGGGAGTACATAGGCGTTATAAAAGATTTTATGATTCTAGGTGTATAAATAACCATTAACCCGGAACAAAATGTACATACATTTGTTTATATATATTGCACGTGTTGATAGTCCTGGCACGCGTTTGCCGAATATCCACTCCGTTTACGTGTCCCATTGTTGGACTCCATGGAGGGTGGGTTCTACAAGTGCCGAATGAACAATAACGTAATGTGAATAACTCGACTAAAAGCGACATCGTAGCGACTTGGACTGTGATGACGTAAGGGATAAACACTCCTCGCATCAACCATTAGCATTAACCATTTCTACATACGTTCTATATCCGACGTTGTCGTGGATATTCTTTCGAAAGCCAAAGACAAATGTGTTCATTAATATAATGTCAGTCAAGGGGATTATACAATGACATTGTATTAATACTCGACGGCGTCCCAATTCCTGTGATTTGTGAAACAACATTTCATGGAGTAACTTATAAATGTTTCGTTTTTCACTTGTACTATTTGAAAACAACATTCTTCACGGCAATCGATCACATCAGTAGTAACTCTTACAGTCTTAAGAGCAGATCGGAAGGTCCTTCTTCCACTGTACTGGATTAGATTATGCATAATTAGTGTGGGTTTTTTTATTACGTTTATTTATTGTCGCTACCGGTTGCCCATATGAGCGACGCCTCCTGAAGAGATTAGTCATTTTAGATTGATGGAGGATAGTGCAATGATACAGACAGAACACCCATTCCAGAGTCTCCGCTGGTTCTTTTACGTGCACGGTGTAAAGCACCGACACGAGACCTCGGTTTAACGTCCCATCTGAAAGACTGTTAATTTTATTAGGGTCAGACGGGGGATCGCACCTGCGATCCCTGGATTACCAGTCCATCGTGTTACCACTGGACTACAGATCCGTCTGCTTGGATAATTAATGTATGGCTCAGCCATACCATAATACATTGAACTATTTGACGCGAAGCATCACCACTGTTGACGACTTGCAATCGGAGCCTTCAAACACACCAGTAGCTAATTTGTGTCTAAACAAATGAACCACCTCGTTACCGCTGACACGAACAATTATATCTACAATATGCTCTTAAACTAAAATCAAACACCGAGTACAATGCCATGTTTTCTTGAGACTTTCAAATCAGATATGGCTCTTGTTGACGTGCTTAAGCCTAATGATATTGTAAATCTCCATGACAAAGTGAAACCAGATGCTAACCCGCTCCTCTTTAGATTAAAATTAATTGAAATTACAATCATGTTTGTAGAGTATTCACAACTATGCCCACGTTGATTACAAGGCTGCAACTAAGTTGTCTCTGCTGCCGTTAGTAACTTACACAATTAGTTTATGCACATTTATTTGAGCTCGATTGCGAAACAAGTTCTTACAACTTATATTAATCACTCTCGAGACCTCATTCCTGATGGAATACATCGCAATGGAGGAGAGAGAAGAGGCGATGTGGAATTTAAATGCCTTGCCTAAGGACACACTCATAACAACTACAGCTCGGCTGGAACTCTGGACCTTTAGCTCCTGAAGCAAACGTGCTACCACTGCACTATCATGACTTCCACTTACATAATTCTAAACTACGGTCACTAAACTGCGTACGAAATGTTACTATTCTTTCTTAATCTTGGTATATACTGTTGCAAATAGATTTAAATTATTCCTTCTACTCAGTCCTGTGCGTATATTGGCCATTCGTCAAGAGGTAGTCAATCAGGTTATTAGGGCAGCTACGTGTTTGTATTCTGTAAAGCGTATCCCGTCATTCAATCTAAACAATTATTTTCTTGTAAAACATGCTTAGATAATTAGTACTACATACATCAGAACACCTTATTAGCAAATTTGACCTATTGGAAAGGGCTGTTGCTAATGTTTTCAAAACGTGTAGCCCAATCATTTTACACTTTGAAAATGTCATGTATAAACATATCGATATTATCAGATTTTATGTATATGAGAAATGTGACAGTAATGTTCTTGTGATATGTAATTGTAATTCCTCATTGTGAAAAAGTTGCAATAAAATATTGACCATAATTTGGGATACGCACCCAATGATATGTGTCCCGAGGCATCACCTTCCGTATTTGCTCGATTCTAGATCGTTGTTAATTTGTGTCGTACATAGTACAACTCTGATAAGCCGCTATCATTAACATACTCACTAATAACAAACACTATATTTCGTAAATGTTAATACTATGCTTACTCAAACCTTATATAATAGCATGCTTTTCTGTAACTTTGTATGTAACCGCCAAACATGTTTCTTGGCGATGAACATGTACATGCTATGCCAATAAAAACTTTGACTTGACTTGACTAATAATTGAGTTGACTTATTAAGCACATCATATTTACTATTATGTATTCGATCCTCGGACCAGGAAATGTGTGTGATGGTACTATGTTCGTCAGATGGGATAGGTGTGTTTTCTCCGGTTTTTCTCCAAATACTCCGGTTTCCTCCCACACGAATGGTCACATATACGCTTTCAGATGTGTTTTCTCTGCGTACTTCGGTATCCTCCCCACATAAATGACCACATAATAAATTGCATACGCTTTCAGATGTGTTTTCTCTACGTACTTCGGTATCCTCCACACATGAATGACCACATTACCAGAGGCGTATGATGGTTCTGGAAAGTGGTCCGGCCAAATTACTATCTTCGCCAGGGCCCGCAGGGCACAAGGGCCCGAAGGGCCCGAGTCGCTAGGGGGGTCCGGGGGTATGCCTCCCCGAAATTTTTTTGATACTTAGGTGCTCTGAAACGCGTTCTCCTGTATTCTGGTGAGTATTTTTGGAAGTTTTTTTTTGTCAGTATTGTGTGGCATCATCGGAAAAGGGAACCTAAAATTTGAGTCCGAATAAAAAGTGATGCCCGTTTCTGATTCAAATAGCTTTAATATACAACCAGACCCCAAAACACACACTGACAAATTCAGCGAAACAGAAAGTTATGCTATAATATTGGTGTTCATGTATTTTGGCCTATATTACAAGATATATTCATTATCTGTAGGGACCGATGCTCATTTAAGTCATTAACGGTGTAGTGGTAGTAGTTAGTAGCGGCATTTGAATGCCCGCTACAATTTATTGGAGGTCGGTTGGTGTTACATGTAGATTACGACACTTTCAATATACATTGTACATGTAGCGTGTGAAATGCGCTATTGTAAATCAGTATTTAGACTTTACTGCGATATTAGACAACTCGCGAAGTTAATCCACGGAATGTCAATTTATGGATTAGTTTGTGTTTTTACGTCTTTCATGGAGACCAGTGTCCGTGAAAGATCTGACCGTACAAATCGGCCAAATACTTCCAAACGGTGCTGTTCGTTGCCGGATACGAACTCGTTCGCGATGTCTAACATGTCCAGCTCACCTGCCTGATATTTGTGGGTGTACACCATCATCAGATGATTTAACCTGTTCTGTGACATGGTAGTACGCAGGTACGTTTTGACCCGCCTCAGAGCACTGAATGAACGTTCATTCGTCGCATTAGTTGCCGGCATAACTAGGATTAACTTCGCGAGCTTCATAACCTGGCCAATCAGATCTTTTTGGACATGTGACAATGATCGCAGATAGGATACGATGTCCGAGAGTGAGGAGCTAGAGTCCTTCGGAACATTGAACTGAAGGGTTGTCAGTTGCATCTTCAGCGTGTCTGGTTCAAAGTCAGCCCCATAGAACTGTGAAACAACCTCCAACTCGTCAGTAAAGTCATCACCATTTGAAGCTTTCAAGAGCAGCTGTTCGCTTTTGGCGTATATCCGATAATCTCGTTGATCGAATCGATCAGTTATGGCAGACACAATGAAATCCAACGCTTCAAAGTATATAGGCCGATAGTATGCTTCGGAAGTTTCTGGGTATGTTGGATCTGCGCTACCCTCCTCAAACCGACGGGGTGCTTTCCGTCGTCGAGGTAACCGTGGTTCATCAACGTCGTTGTCAGCAGCACGTTTGGTTACAAGGGACCAAAACAACGCGAACTCGCGCTCTGTTCTTAGTCCTTTCAAGGTGTTGATGGTCATTGCAGCTACAGATTGTCCCTCGGCAGCAGACAGTTTTCTCGTTTGCAGTGTAGCACTCAAATTATCCGCATGACGGAGGAGAAAGTGTCCCAGATGCAGACCAAAATAAAAGTCGAACCTCGACATGTAAGTATCAACACCACGGATTCGCGCTTTCATTTCTGTGTCGGAAGTATTGTCAAGTGACCATTCCCATAGTTCTCGCAATTGTGGGTAATTATCAATAATGCTTTTAAGGGCATTGGCCCTAACGGTCCATCTAGTCGGACAAAGAATGCGTATGTTTGCAGTACGGTCGTCTTCTGTCATTCCTGATTTGATTTTTGTCAGATGGGCATCGCGTTTGGGTGATTTTTTAATCAACTTAGTTATCTCGTGTGTGATTTCCAGTGCATCTTTCATGAGTTTATTGTTCTTAATTGAGTCTGCACACGCTAGACTTAATGCGTGGCCGTAGCAGTGACTGTATAAGCAACGTGGTTCGTCGTCTTTGATCCGCTTCGCAACACCGCTCTTCTCACCACTCATGGTACTGCATCCGTCATAACATTGACTCCGCGCTTTTTCAATTGGCAAACCAAGTCTCATAAGGATATCTTTGAGTGTGTGAGTTATGGTCACCACGTTTGCACATGGAATATCAACCAATCCAATGTAGTCTTCGTGAGCTTCCAGATCATCGTCAACCCACCGAATACACGTAACCAATTGTTCAAGGTTTGATAAGTCTGTACACTCATCCGCAAGAATACCGAAGAATTCACTGGATCTGATGTTACTCGCAATCTCTCGCAACAGATCATTTCCGAAGATTCGCAAAATCTCATTCTGAATTATAGGACTGGCATAATTGTTTCGCTTTTTCTGAAGCCAAGAGGCAAACTGAGGATCATCATCTGCTAACAGCTGGCACAATTGAACAACATTTGATTCACCTTCATCATGGCCGCGAAGAGCAAGTCCTTGTCTGCATAAGAACCGAAGACACGATACTATTTTCAAAAAGTTTTTTCGATTTGTGATTTTTTCCTTATTGTGGATGGAAGATAATTCTTCACCCACGTCAAGGGATGGTTTGATAGACCGCTCTAGTGCTTCTTTATGACTGTCACTTAGTTCATGTGCATGAAACCCCCCTCTCTTGCGACACCCGTCTTTCCAATTTGTATATCCACGACAAATAAAAGACTGGTCGATTGCCTGAGAAGATAGTTTTTTATCTTTATATGCCGTGGAACAAATGTAACAAAATGCGGAATCATTTTCTTCGTCATAGTGAATCCAACCCCACTTTCTAAACCACTCAGACTGAAATGATCTTGTCACTGGATTTTTTAGTCCAAATGTTCTTTTGGGAAATGCTATTTGCGGTTGGTGCGGTTTATATCCAATTTCAGGCAGCGATGCCGTTTCCGTGCTACTTGGAATATTAGCTTCAACAGAACTTGTCTGAATGTCAACACTTGAAGATGCATCAGCGGTATTAAGGTCAGAAGTTGACGCTTCAGATTCTCTGCAAGGGAACAAAAGCATATTCAGTTATACGAGTTGGGAAATGTGATGCTAGTCTGTGATGCACACCTGTGAAATATATGAGAAGGCGTTGAGCAGAGCAGAAAGTTGATGTTTTTTTTCGTAGAACATAACCATTGGCATGGTGGGATAAGAAGGGTATGATTCTGGTATGAAACGTAATTTCCTGAATTCTCAGCATATTTTATTATAGTTCGGACACGGTAGGTCAAGGCCACCCGAAACACGTGGGACGGTAAGTACTCAATGGCAGTAAGGTACAGTTGAAGTTTGGTGGAAGTGGGACCAGCAGACACAGAGATAATTATATCTTCATCAAAAATGTTGTCCTACAACTTGCACGAGACCCATATTTTCCATGTATTTTGAACAAAATTGAAAATTTGGCCAGGGCCTCCGGCCTACCCTATGTAATTCTTGTTTTAGGTGAGCATAAAAAAATATTTCACAGGCGAGACAATAAAACTTGGACGTGATAAGGTGCTGATGAAGTTTGCTGGCATTAATTAGTAAGTTACTGAACTTCAGAAGTTATGAACATAAGAATAGACAGAGAAAAATGCAAGGGTGCTGGTCAAAACGTACCCAAGTCAAAACGTACCCACTAAAAAAAGTCAAAACGTACCCTCTGAGAAGTCAAAACGTACCCACTAAAAAAAGTCAAAACGTACCCTGTGAGAAGTCAAAACGTACCCACATTCAAAATAAAAACATAAAATTAAAAAAGGAACTAATATGTTTACAAAGACCTTGTGGGCTTCGTTTCACGAAAAATAGATTTTGACATGGGTGGTGTGCCTTATTAGCGCAAAGGATATTTCATGATTTTCATCCAGCGTGCCTCCGTCACCACTATTTGATTTAAACTTATATTTCAAAGGATTACAAAGTTGACATAATTCTAACTCTTTCAATAAAAACTGTCGTCGTATTACTGAATCACTCTGTATTCACTTAGAAATGGGAAAGTACTTGAAATAGTCCGTTATTCTGCGTTTAGCAGACATCACGATTCTGTTTTTGTTGTTGTTGTTGTTGTTGTTGTTGTCCTCGAGGTCCCGGCGCTTATTTTTACGACCTGCACAGCTGCTGAATTTTCGCGTTTACTTCTTACGGCCAACGTAAATTTATGGAAGTGCAATTGAAAAAAAAGAGTTTGATATAGCCCTACTACAGTCGGGTTCCGTTTCCCAAGTCTGTATGCGTCTCGTTTGACTTTCTATACGTCAGGCAGTGTATATATTATTCTCGAAATGTGTTTATTAAAAAAAAAAAAAAAAAAGTCCGAAAAGTGGTCCGGCCATGGCCGTACGGCCGGACCCGTAGATACGCCTATGTAATACACTTTCATCCGAGCCAACGATTAATATCAGTTGTTTAAGCTTCTTTCTCAATCGTTGTAAAATAAATATAGTTTTAGTTAAGCATTATTATACGTGCAATGATCAAGCAGTGTATGTATGGTATCCTAAGCGTACATGTCCGATATCTTGTTTCTGGAATTGGTTTAGCTCTAGATTTCCGTGGAATCAAGGAGTGAGCATTTATACATCTTCAATCAGAATACGTATATATCAGGCAATTCGAGTTAGACGGTCAACTAATGGACAGAAAATGTTACGCTTCCGGTACTGCGAGATTGTATCAACCGGAGCATTCTGACATTGATATTGTCTTCCTGCAAACTATGCGCATAGTCCTGAGGGCTCCATGTCCACCGACTCTGTCATTGTAACATCCACCTCAAAGTCAACTCTACAATGTAAAAAGTCAACTCTACAATGTAAAAATACAGAAATAAATAATGTTGAAACTAATAATTTGAATCAATATCCAGAAAGTACACCTGTGTGATACATTTTATACATACAGAGGTTCGCGCATGCGCTACTGTATCTACATACACACTGTCCCCCATACAGAGATACGCGCATGCGCTACTGTATCTACATACACACTTTCTCCCATACAGAGATTCGCGCATGCGCTATTGTATCTACATACACACTTCCCCATATAAAGATTCGCGCATGCGCTACTGTATATACATACACGCTTCCCCCATGCAGAGGTTCGCACATGCGCTACTGTATCTACATACACACTTCCCCCATGCAGAGGTTCGCACATGCGCTACTGTATCTACATACACACTCCCCCCATGCAGAGGTTCGCACATGCGCTACTGTATCTACATACACACTTTCTCCCATACAGAGATTCGCGCATGCGCTACTGTATATACATACACACTTCCCCCATGCAGAGGTTCGCACATGCGCTACTGTATATACATACACACTTCCCCCATATCAAGATTCGCGCATGCGCTACTGTATAAACATACACACTTCCCCCATGCAGAGGTTCGCACATGCGCTACTGTATCTACATACACACTTCCCCCCATGCAGAGGTTCGCACATGCGCTACTGTATCTACATACACACTTTCTCCCATACAGAGATTCGCGCATGTGCTACTGTATATACATACACACTTCCCCCATGCAGAGGTTCGCACATGCGCTACTGTATCTACATACACACTTCCTCCCATGCAAAGGTTAGCACATGCGCTACTGTATCTACATACACACTTTCCCCATATAAAGATTCGCGCATGCGCTACTGTATATACATACACACTTCCCCATGCAGAGGTTCGCACATGCGCTACTGTATCTACATACACACTTCCTCCCATGCAAAGGTTCGCACATACGCTACTGTATCTACATACACACTTCCCCCCATGCAGAGGTTCGCGCATGCGCTACTGTATCTACATACACACTTCCCCCGATGCAGAGGTTCGCACATGCGCTACTGTATCTACATACACACTTTCTCCCATACAGAGATTCGCGCATGCGCTACTGTATATACATACACACTTCCCCCATGCAGAGGTTCGCACATGCGCTACTGTATCTACATACACACTTCCCCCATGCAGAGGTTCGCTACTGTATCTACATACACACTTCCCCCCATGCAGAGATTCGCACATGCGCTACTGTATCTACATACACACTTCCCCCCATACAGAGGTTCGCACATGCGCTACTGTATCTACATACACACTCCCCCCCATGCAGAGGTTCGCACATGCGCTACTGTATCTACATACACACATGGTTGTACCATTGGATTTAGTTTAATCATAGTTTAATGTATGCATTCTATATGTACAATTTACAAACTATTTGTTAATATTTGTCAGGATGTGTAGACATTTGTATTGAGTACACCCCACACCCCGTTAAGAGTAAGTATTATTGCTATTATTCTGGCTGCGTCTGTCTCTCTGTATGCGTGTAAGTGGACAGGATAGCTCTAATAAGGTGTGAATGCATGTTGATGTAACGTTGTACATATATAGAGTGTCGACTTTGGAATATATCGGTTGAGGTCTATGGTTAGGGCAGTCCGGGCAGTGCCTTCTCCCATTAACCATATCCACTGTACAATCAAACATTTGTTCTTGTGTGAAATACCAGCGGGGGGGAGGTAAACTACTAGTAATATCCTCAAGTTAATTATCTGTGTTCAATGAGCTATTGAAAATTATGGTTTGTTGATAGATAATCCTCCCAACCGACAGAGCGATCACACACTACGTAAGTTTAATGTCACGTGGCTAAAATTATTAACATTGAGCATTAGCTCTGATAAACCTCTACTTATAAAGTTATTGTTCTAAGCAAACACACATGCTAGCATATCTATGTTGGTTTGTTTTTGCATCGCAACGACAACTTAGGCCATATACAGTCAAACCTGTCTTAAGCAGCCAGCCAGCCAAGGGAGTCAGAGAAAGTGGCTGCTTAGCACAGTTGGCTGCTTAATAGAGGTCAAATATATAGTAAAACAACCAATTGGGAATCTGGCAACTGGCTGCTTAATACAGGTTGGCTGCTTATTGGAGGTGACCACTAACACAGGTTTGACTGTAGAGTCTTTCCAGCTGATGGAGGTGAAAGAAGATCCCCAGATGACCTCTGAGCAGTTTCAGAGGAAAGACTTGTACGCGAACCTTCAGTTGTGAGCGACATGGACGTTGAAATTAGCGATATTAAAAATGTAAACGTTATTTATTTTACAACAATTGCGAAGCAAGTTCTAACAACTTATATTAATCACTCTCGTTGGCGCGGATGAAAGCGTAACTGTGGTCATTCGTGTGGGAGAAAACCGGAGTACCCGAAGTACCCGGAGAAAAGCCACCTGTCCGATCTGGCGACCACCTTACCATCTCACATACTTCCCGGTCCGAGGATCGAACCAGGGTTGCATTGGTGAGAAGCAAGCGCGCAAACCACTGTACTAACCGGACAGCCAATTAGCGACATTAAACAACACTTGGCCACGTATGCCCAATACTACATCAGTAATCGTTCAACATTTTGCCTAATATTAAAAATAATCGGTACTAAAAGTTGGAATGATATGACATTTATCATAATATAGTACTGTACATATTGTTTTGTATATGCCTACCATATAATAAGTTAACACAAATTGAGGCTTTGAACATAGCACTTAACTGTTCCCATAAAATACCTGCTAACCAGCATATGAGAAAGATATGTGTGCGCAGAACCACTGATCCCCCGTACGCCAGTTGGATAACTTCCACACATGTCCAGCGGTGATGGGTTTGAATTGAAGTGACCGTAACCTATCGGCCACGTAGGTCCCACTACACAGTCACATTGCGTATAACCGTATATATGAGATTCTGTTCTCATAATAGTCGTAGATGGGTCGGTAGCCCAGTAGCACTGCGAATCCAGGGATTCGATCGCCCCGTCTGTCCCTAATAATATTAATAGTCTTTCAGTTGGGACTTTATGAGGCATCCTGTGTGTGCTTTTCGCCGTGCATGTAAAATAACCAGAGGAGACTCTGGAATGTGTCTCTGTCTGTATCATTGCACTATCCTCCAAAAATCTAAAATGACGAATATATTTAGGATGCGTCACTCATATAGGCAACCGGTAGCGACGATAAATAAACGTAAAACCTACTCACACCTGTGATGATAATCGATAGGGCATCGCAACGTACGTTATTCATATATAGGTTGGCTTCAGGTGCTAAACGCCCGGAGTTCGTGCCCAGCTGTAGCCGTTACGATAGTGCCCTTAGCCAAGTAATTTAAACTCCACATTGCATCTTCTCTCTCCTTATTGTGATAATCCATCAGGAATGAGGTGTTGAGCTTGAATAATCTAACCTGTTATAACATCATTCACAATCGAGCTAAAAATATGTGTACAAACTAACGAAAACATTTTGTCAACATTAGTCTGTTATGGATGTAAGTTTACCACGACGCATCATTTGTCACCATGGAAGCGTACAGACTTATAGCATTGTCGCATATGTCTCCAGAGATATATACCTGTCAGCTGCTGTATCACTTTAATACATTCGTTGCTCGTACATCTCTGAGAGAGAAACACAGCAGTACAATATGGCACATCTATAAAACGCCATATGAAACATATTTCGCCATATTAGATACGCCAACAGCTTTAGTTGTCTTATGTTTTAGATTTATCGGATTCTGAGGCACTAGAAATTGACGAAATGTACACGCTAGAAGAAGAATTGCCACCGGAGAATCGTCGATCTAGTTTAGAGGAGCCGACAGATATACTACAAGACCAAGAGAAGAAGAGAAAACGACCTAAACCGTACCGAAGAAGTCATTCCCTTGCAGAAATCCGCCGACCAAGTGCAATATTCATACCCGAAGGTAGATATAATGTATTCTACAATTTTATTGAATTACTTATTTTTATTATGCTATGTACTATGTGTGGCGTCCGTGGTCCAGTGGTAGAGCGTCGGATTTGGAATCGAACGGTCCCGGGTTCGATAATCGGCCAGGCCACGTATGTAGTGCCATTGAGCAAGTCACCTCACACACATTGCTTAGTACTGGTTAATCGCTTAGGTCGGCTAAGCCTGCCCAGGAAAACATGTCTAAGTCCCCGCGAGGGGGTTGACATTGAAGGAACATACATACATATATACTTCGTATACATACACCTACACACGTCATACTGTATCCTCAGTCGCTGTTCCCCAACACCATTTGTGAAACATTGATTCGTCTGACGCCGGTGTAGCACCGCTAAACGTCAAAAACTCCCATAAACGTCTTAAACCCGTTAAACGTCATAAACTCCCATAAACGTCTTAAAACCATTAAACGTCATAAACTCCCATAGACGTCTTAAAACCGCTAAACGTTATAAAACTCATTCAGATATGCGTCTTAAGACTGCTAAACGCAATATGCATGACGCTTACCGGAAATGTTTATGACGTTCAGTGGATTTTTATATGACGTATTGCGTGATTTTTTATTTTTTAGGATGCTTAGCGGTTACCAGTTTAAGACGCTTAGCAGAATTTACTATGACGTGTATTGGTCTTAAGACGTACAGTGGAATTTTAATCAAGTTTGGGGGTCTTATTATGACGTGTATCGATGCTATTCACATACACACCATCAATGTCACCATCATTTCAATTAGACAACCAATTTCCATTAGATTATCCAGATACCGGTAGGTTTAAAATATATATGCATTACGTCATCAGTGCTCAACATATAACATATATGTATTACGGCATCAGTGCTCAATATATAACATATATGTATTACGTCATCAGTACTCAACATATAACATATATGCATTACTCATCAGTACTCAATATATAACATATATGCATTACGTCATCAGTGCTCAAAATATAACATATATGTATTACGTCATCAGTGCTCAATATATAACATATATGCATTACGTCAGCAGTGCTCAATATATAACATATATGCATTACGTCATCAGTGCTCAATATATAACATACATGTATTACGTCATCAGTGCTCAATATATAACATATATGCATTACGTCATCAGTGCTCAATATATAACATATATGTATTACGTCATCAGTGCTCAATATATAACATATATGCATTACGTCATCAGTGCTCAATATATAACATATATGCATTACGTCATCAGTGCTCAACATATAACATATATGCATTACGTCGTCAGTGGTCAATATATAACATATATGCATTACGTCATCCGTGCTCAACATATATGCATTACGTCATCAGTGCTCAATATATAACATATATGTATTACGTTATCGATGCTCAACATATAGCATATATGCATTACGTCATCAGTGCTCAATATATAACATATATGCATTACGTCATCAGTGATCAACATATAACACATATGCATTACGTCAGCAGTGCTCAACATATAACATATATGCATTACGTCCTCAGTGCTCAATATATAACATATATGCATTACGTCATCAGTGATCAACATATAACATATATGCATTACGTCATCAGTGCTCAACATATAACATATATGCATTACGTCATCAGTGCTCAACATATAACATATATGCATTACGTCATCAGTGCTCAACATATAACATATATGCATTACGTCATCAGTGCTCAACATATAACATATATGCATTACGTCATCAGTGCTCGACATATAACATATATGCATTACGTCATCAGTGCTCAACATATAACATATATGCATTACGTCATCAGTGCTCAATATATAACATATATGCATTACGTCATCAGTGCTCAACATATAACATATATGCATTACGTCATCAGTGCTCAACATATAACATATATGCATTACGTCATATGTGCTCAACATATAACATATATGCATTACGTCATCAGTGTTCAACATATAACATATATGCATTACGTCATCAGTGCTCAACATATAACATATATGCATTACGTCATCAGTGCTCAACATATAACATATATGCATTACGTCATCAGTGCTCAACATATATATATGCATTACGTCATCAGTGCTCAACATATAACATATATGCATTACGTCATCAGTGCTCAACATATAACATATATGCATTACGTCATCAGTGCTCAACATATATGCATTACGTCATCAGTGCTCAATATATAACATATATGCATTACGTCATCCGTGCTCAACATATATGCATTACGTCATCAGTGCTCAACATATAACATATAACATATATGCATTACGTCATCCGTGCTCAACCTATAACATATATGCATTACGTCATTAGTGCTCAACATATAACATATATGCATTACGTCATTAGTACTCAACATATAACATATATGCATCACGTCATCAGTGCTCAACATATAACATATATGTATTACGTCATCCGTGTTCAACATATATGCATTACGTCGTCAGTGCTCAACGTATAACATATATGCATTACGTCATTAGTACTCAACATATAACATATATGCATTACGTCATCAGTACTCAACATATATGCATTACGTCATCAGTGCTCAACATATAACATATATGTATTACGTCATCACTGCTCAATATATAACATGTATGCATTACGTCATCAGTGCTCAACATATAACATATATGTATTACGTCATCCGTACTCAACATATATGCATTACGTCATCAGTACTCAACATATAACATATATGTATTACGTCATCCGTGCTCAACATATATGCATTACGTCATCAGTGCTCAACATATAACATATATGCATTACGTCATCCGTGCTCAACATATAACATATATGTATTACGTCATCCGTGCTCAACATATAACATATATGTATTACGTCATCCGTGCTCAACATATAACATATATGCATTACGTCATCAGTGCTCAATATATATACTCACACGAAAAAGAAAGTGTGCACTTGGTTAGAGGGAAAATTTTATACTTATATATAGAAGCAATAAATATGTAAATTTAGTATCAAAATGTGCACAAATGTATTTTGTTTTAGTTTTAATTGAAATTTGATAATTATCAGAACACTGTTTTACGTGTGAATATAAGTATATAATTTTCCCTCTAACCAAGTGCACACTTTCTCTTTTGTGTGAGTATATATTATATATATATATATAATTTTATCGTGACATGAGATTCACTTTGTTCAAAGTCAATAACATTTAAAAATAGACTAGGCATATATTTATTTATCTCTTGGCACACTCATCTGATAGTGGTAGACACTATTCCAACTCACCCGTGTTACGCAATTACCTTGACCTGTTCACATTGACCTTAAAAATGGTGGATATTAATACATTTCTAAATTCAATAAAAGCGTGTGTGCACATGTTAGTAGATACACACAACTAGAAGGATGGAAAGTTTTTACGAACAATTAATAACTAATAAAGGAGGTGCAATTAGTTTAATCATATTTTATTGCATTCTATATATACAATGTACAATACAAAACAAATGAACAAACTTGTATAACTATCCATAATGCATGATTCGTGGCATTGTTTGCTCAAGGATTGTCATTATATGTTGAAGCAAATGGGTTGGGCCACAAGTTTTAACAACATTAGTTACGGCCCTCCCCATAAGACTAGATTGTAATTAACAAAGAGACTGAATACAAGAGTTGTGCTAGTACTTTACTAAATTTAATGATACTAATAGAAAAATGGTAAAATGATGAAGAGAATAAGCAACATTTTAGATAATAAGAATTTAGAAACAAAAAACAACAATAAACAAACCAAAAAAAAAAGTTTAGGAAATGTAACTGTAATAGCTACTCCAATCAAGTGTCCCACCATACAACGTTACCCAGCCAGCCACACCCGTCACCACACCCTAACATAGATAGGAGGTGCAATTGTTTTTGAATGTAATATAAATGTAAATCAAATTAAAATAAATGGAAAAGTAAATACATTTGATAGTAGCATACCAAATCCATTAAAAGAAAATATTGGCAATATTAATCAACACTGACTGTATTCGCAAACTGAAAACAATATAGAACCATTGACCGTCCTCAAGCCAGCTGGATAGATTCCTCACATTAAAAGAATTTGGCACCCATAGTGAGATTTGAACCTACAGCGGCGAGGGAGCCATTGCTTGGAAGTCTTAACCGTAACCATTCGGTCACGGAGGCCCCACTGAATAATAGCTCTATATAATAAAGCATTTGAACATCGTAGATCATTTGTCAATATCTAAACAGATAGTTAATACTGTATTCAATGGGTAATACTCAATTCTTGTTTTTTGTGTGTGCGTTGTTTTTGTTTATAAGAATGTATGTCTCTCCCATAATTGGTGTCCGTCACCAGATTACCATACATGTTTCACTTTGTAATGTTTTGTTTATAAGAATGTATGTCTCTCCCATAATTGGTGTCCGTCACCATATTACCATACATGTTTCACTTTGTAATGTTTTGTTTATAAGAATGTATGTCTCTCCTATAATTGGTCGTTGAGATTAGTGTCCGTCACCATATTACCATACATGTTTCACTTTCTAATGTTTTGTATTGATGCTTCGTTGAGATTAGTGTCCGTCACCATATTACCATACATGTTTCACTTTGTAATGTTTTGTATTGATGCTTTGTTGAGATTAGTGTCCGTCACCATATTACCATACATGTTTCACTTTGTAATGTTTTGTATTGATGCTTTGTTGAGATTAGTGTCCGTCACCATATTACCATTCATATTTCACTTTGTAATGTTTTTGCAATGTTTTGTATTGATGCTTTGTTCATGGGCCAGAAATGGGTTATTACGAAATATAGGTATGTCATCTATAAAAGTCACAAACGCATAACTTTAGCATTCTTGTACAGCGTTGGAGTATGTACTCTTCTACAATTACCATATTGTAATTAAAACCACTTCATGTTTATTAGCGAAATTCATCTTAGTAGTGGAGAACATGTTACAGTATAGCATATAAGGTTGTGTTTGTCCCATGAGATGTTATCTCGTTCCATGACCGATAATCAGTCAATATAATTGCAAATATAGAGCCGCCCTATTGGATGTATGAACTGAAAAAAATAGCACCAAATGTGGACCTCAACTGTGATGTATATTCAATTTCCGTACAAATGAAAATGGCAGTGTTGTTCTAAATTTGATTCAGCATTTCCCACACAAAGAGGTTGGCGCATGCGCTATTGTATATACATACACATGTTCCCACATACTGAGGTTCGCGCATGCGCTACTGTATCTACATACACACTTTCCTCCATACAGAGGTTCGGGCATGCGCTACTGTATCTACATAGTTACACACTTTCCCCACATACTGAGGTTTGCGCATGCGCTACTGTATAATATTATGCACACACACTTTTCCCCATACAGAGGTTCGCGCATGCGCTACTGTATATTCATACACATTTCACTCTCGAGACCTCATTCCTGATGGAATCCATAGCCATGAAGGAGAGAGAAGAGGCATGTGGAATTTAATTGCCTTTCTTAAGGGCACACTCGTAACGGCTCCAGCGGGGCTCGAACTCCGGACCTTTCGCACCTGAAGCGAACGCACATCCACTGCCAAACACTTGTATAATTATGATAAATGTATGATTCATGGCATTGTGTGAACACTAATTGCCAATATAATTATGTTGAAGCAATGTTTTGGGCCTCAAGTTTAGATAAGGTCCTCAATCGATATAGTCAGCTTTTCAACACCACCTCCATAGAGATTACTGAGCATGTTTAATCCACTGTGATATTGCCAAGGTTTTCCGTTGCTTGACGGCGAATGTGACAATGTGTGTGGTATTGTTAATGACGTTGAGAGGCGCTTCTGTCTGTAAGATTGAAGTGATATCTCGCGGGAACGAAGTAGATTCAACACTAAATAGAATTACTAAATATACATATTTTGTTTTTCAGTTAAACAACAGCCGCCGCCTCCTCCACAAGGTAAATATCATTTGCTATCTGATACATATAGTTTCCTTTAAAGCGACATTACATCGCAAAAAAGCCAAACTATGCATTGTTCACCTATGAACGCATTGCTACTACAAAGTCTTCCGAATACATTCGAACACTTAACATTGAATCAGTGAACAGTGTTTTTGTGGTCTACACATTTTCAAAATTGAGTGTAGAATTTCATATACCGGTCATCCAAGCTCCTGAATTGGCATTTCTTTGTCATTCTAGTCAATACTAAACGCCTTATACTGTCGCTTAGAGATAATAAATTTAACTAAGATTAGTCTACAAATAAATATGCATAGGCACTATGTGAGATATAACGGTACATCTGTATCATAAATCTCGTTATTCGTGATACACAGGTTGTATTACGCATGTATGTCGACCCTATTTACATTTCTCTGTTATGTCAACAAACCGCGTATACGACGTTTGTTAATTTGTTGAAATACTCAGTTTTTGAGGTAAATATTTGGGGGGAAATAATACCATATAATAAGTAATTACATTATGCAGACAATTGCGTTTTCACCGATGTAGTGTCGCTTTAATATAGTTGTTAAATCGTACAGGAACATAATGATGCACACTGACTTCTAGAGTTATAGTACATCAGATAGCTCCACAGTTTAACCCAATCAAGTCGCTTTTGTAAACATCATAGAGCCAGATCAGACGGCATATAATAAAACGTGCCGTCTGATCAGGCTCTATGCTGTTTGCTATTCGGATAGTGGAGCTAAAACACTTTATTAGCAAGCAATATAGATCCTGATTAGACGCGGCGATACGCCGCGGCTGATCTGGATCTATGTTGTTTGCACAGTCTGTCCACTTTATTCGGCATGTTATGAATTAATCAATGTGTTGGCTATATAACAACGCAAACAACATCTCTTGTCAGTTGCTGGATACATGTTCAGCTGTTTTATCCATTGATAGTTACCTTCGTCAGACCCGTAGCCACACCGAGGCAGCTACCTCGGCAGCTGATTTCCAAAGCAAAAACAATAAATGAAAAATTAAATAAATAAAATGCAAATAATATCCGTTTGCTGTATAAAATGTTGACTGCTAGAGAGCTGAAATGTCAGTACATCTGTCTATACGTCTAAACTCATTAAATCAGAAATCGCTTCTATACCCCAACAATTTTAAGGGGGTAAATGCCCCCGGACCCCATATATTGCCTCCGTTGAAATTTGCATCTGGCTACGGTACTGTCCAACGCTACACGTTTCTGACTTGTAGCTGCATATATATGATACATTGCTACCGTTATTAAACTTCCGTACAATGATACGCACCTTGAGCAAATTCGATGGAGGACAAACCAAATACTCGCCGTGCGCAACGAAATCAAAACGTTAGTTGAATTGTGAACTAATCGTCCGGTGAAATTAACTGGCTCGTTCATTGGAGGTGACCGATTAGTAGAATTGACCGTTAGAGTAGGGTATACTGTATATAACTTGAGCATCTCTGGCACATGTGTGGCGTCCGTGGTCCAGTGGTAGAGCGTCGGATTTGGAATCGAACAGTCCCGGGTTCGATACTCTGTCAGGTCACATATGTAGTGTCATTGAGCAAGGCACCTCACACACATTGCTTAGTACTGGTTAGCCACTTAGGTCGGCTAAGTCTGTCCAGGAAACATGTCTACGTCCCCGCAAGGGGTTTGACAGTAATGGAACATACATGCATACACATGTGAAGGGATCTTTCACTCCTTGTTGGACTCTGACTGACGGCGTAGAGCCAATCTACGAATCATTACCGGCAACTTAATACGGATACAACTCCGAACAAACACCGGCCCCATTAAGAACTGGGCTCCGATGCAATTGGAGGAGAGAACTCACCACCCATCGCCTTCACCTCAAGTTGTAATCATAGAGTCAATATTATTGACGCATGTATAGACATTTAGCAAACTCTATTATACTGACACCATAGCAAAAAGCTGTGCATTTTTAAATATTGAACGTTACGTTTTCGCTACTAATTTTAGAATTATCAATGTCACTATCATGAATAAAGAATATGATCCTTCACACATTGCATTAATTTACAGAGTATTTAAGCGCGTCTACTAGACGTCCAAATGTTCCTATATTTTTAATATATACATTTTACCAGTTTAATGTTTGGTGTTTTGGTGCCAGCATAGAAAAGAAACGAATGTGGGTATTTATTGGATGTGCTCAGTATAAGCGCTCTGAACTGGAAACCTTCTTGTTGAAGGAGGCAATCTTCAACACTCTTGTGATCTACATTCTCTACAATACTTCTATAATATTGGTGGGGTTCCTGTGACTGAAACTGTTGATGAACTCCAATAAAACACCAATAAGTCTACTAGACGCACCAGCATCAAACAGACTACAGAGAATACACACCGACACAAACAGACTACAGCGAATACAAACCAACACAAACAGACTACAGAGAATACAAACCAACACAAACAGACTACTGAGAATACACACCGACACAAACAGACTACAGAGAATACAAACCAACACAAACAGACTACAGAGAATACAAACCAACACAAATAGACTACAGAGAATACAAACCAACACAAACACTCTACAGAGAATACAAACCAACACAAACAGACTACAGAGAATACAAACTAACACAAACAGACTACAGAGAATACAAACCAACACAAACACTCTACAGAGAATACAAACCGACACAAACAGACTACAGAGAATACAAACCAACACAAACAGACTACAGAGAATACAAACCAACACAAACACACTACAGAGAATACAAACCAACACAAATACACTACAGAGAATACAAACCAACACAAACACACTACAGAGAATACAAACCAACACAAACACACTACAGAGAATACAAACCAACACAAACAGACTACAGAGAATACAAACCAACACAAACACACTACAGAGAATACAAACCAACACAAACACACAATAGAGAATACAAACCAACACAAACACACTACAGAGAATACAAACCAACACAAACACACTACAGAGAATACAAACATACAAACCAACACAATCATGCTGTCGGACCCTCAAAATAGTTACATAAGTTATGTGAAAAAAGTGGTGACAAATGTGGAAAAAAGAATTGGTTGCAAATGTTAACGAATATTTGTTATAAATGTGAAAATGTTGTTGACATGTTTACGTGATGATTCTGAGAATTCACTTTGAATATTAATTGATAGTACAACCTTTATTACCTCCAATACTGGAGAGCAGAACAATTAATGAACATATAGTATTTACATGGAAAAGAATATATACAACTTACAATAGCTGTAATAAGAGGGAGTTTTCCTATTACACTTGGAATTTGTGCGAGTGGGTGTTAGGTCTCCAGCGTCCAGATATGACAGTAAATAACGAGTATGTCATACTAAACGACAGCCACCTCCCATCTAGCAACTCTACATATGTACATTATAATACACCCAAGAGTATTTAATATTCCAATTAATTATTGTGGATGTAACCAACCCATTAAATCGCAAATACAGTCGATCAAATTCAGTAACAGAAAGAAAACAATATCACGAGACTGTATCTTCTTGGTTTTACAAATGTTTGACTCAATTTTGATGCTAATAATAACTATTTACCATTCCAATTTACCATTCTATTTACATTCCGCATTGCCTCTTCTCTCTCCCTCGCGGCGATGGCTTCCATCAGGAATAACGTTTCTAGAGTGAGTAATATAAGTTGTAAGAACTTGTTTCACAGTCGAGCTAAAATAAACTTTGAAAATTGTTCTTCTAACTCTAGTACAACGTTGATAACCATTATCTCTGTATTTTTCACAACATAATATAAAATGGTATTCTGATTCTGTTGCATTTTGATTGCATAATTTACATAATGTTTGTTTATGCACTCGTTCCATATTCTTTATTAAATGAATAGTATACCAGCTATTATTATAGACGTTCTGTGATGTGTCTTCACGAACCGATTGAGAACAAACCAACAATAATTCGTTCAAAACATGTTATATACCTACTTATAGTGTTCTATATGCAGAAAGTTATGGTTAGGTTTAGCTATGCATATTTATAATGTGCTATATGCAGAAGGTTATAGCTAGGTTTGGCTAATCCTACTTATATACAGTATATATGTCTACTTATAGCGTTCTAGGTGCAGAATGTTATGGTTTAGTTTAGCTATGTGGTTAATTCCTGCACCACTTCTAAGATACCATACACTGATGCTAGACAAACTATTTGGACACAATCAATCAATATTCAGTTAAATTAAGCCAAACAATGGTGAATCCACTTCTGTGTATCGCTCATATACACTCAACAAAATTGCTAACAAGTGTTTTACAGTATTTGGAGCACATTAATAACCAAATGATATCAATATTCATATCTTCTTATTAGTTATAATTTATTACAGTTCGCTATGCATTGATTTTCTGTATAATCATTTTGGATAAAATGTATTAAATTACAATAAGAAAATATTTATATTGTATGATTATTAATTGGCTCCAAATATTATAAATACTATGTGACGGATTAGTAATTATGTTGAGTGTAGTAGAGAGGAAACAGAATCATCGCCACTCGGCCTGGGGCATTCCATTTTCATTCGTTCATTATTATTGAAATATAATAAAAGTATATACCATGTCATCCTTCTATAAATGCGGACCATATCTTAATGGTATGGTGGTCGCCAGATCGGACAGGTGCTCCGGGTACTCTGGTTTCCCCCCACACGAATGACCGCATTTACGCTTTCATCATCACCAACGAGAGTGATTAATATAAGTTGTTAAAACTTTCTTCGCAATCGTTGTAAAATAAATAAAGCTTTAAAAAATTTACTCTGTATATTTAGCACACATGTATCTTGTTATTCTAACTAAATATCCATTTTGAATTACACATGATAAGCAATGACAAATCAATTTTCAAAGGAGAATGGACTTAATTTCTATTTGTTATTTGTACCGTGTGACATGATAATATTTCAACAATACAATGAGACAACACATGTTTTTCTACTGACATATACATATACTATATACATCGATATAAACTCTTCTATATGCAGTAACCACAGATGATGCATGATATGGACATTCAATGCACCGTAAGCAATATAATGACATCAAGTAGAGTTGTACTCTGTTGATATTAAGTAAACTATGTGCGGGATGCAATATTTTAACAACACGTATATTAATCGTTACATAATATTTGTTACATAAAACCAACTCAAATAATACTAAGTCTACAGTAACACTAACAGTTTAAGTATTAATACGGTTAAGTGAATGTACATGCATATTTTTAGGTTATGCCTGCATTAATTAATTTCGTTTCTTATGTGCTTGTGTAATCAATTTGCATATATTAATTAATACAGATGTATTCCTGGTCTGTAGCAGTTCCACAAATGTATGCACACTTGGGCGAATATAGCAGTAACGTTTTATATACATTGTCCATATTTCTTTGTACATGGTACACTTTAGAACAAAATGGTATTCGTCCTCTATATCGTGGTCATCGCATATCTGACATAGACGCTCATGGGATGGGATGGGATGGATGGATTGGATGGGATGGGATGAGATGGGATGGATGGATGGATGGGGGGGGGGGTGGGGATGGAGGATGATGGATGGGGGGGGTGGGTGGGTGGGTGGTGTGGGTGGGTGGATGGATGGGATGGGATGGGATGGGATGGATGGATGGATGGAGGATGGATGGATGGATGGATGGGTGGGTGGATGGATGGATGGTGGTGGGTGGTGGTGGTGTGGATGGATGGATGGATGGACGGACGTGGCGTATGGATGGCGGATGGATGATGGAGGATGCTGGATGGAGGATGGATGGATGGAGTGATGGTGGGATGGAGGATGGATGGAGGAGGATGGATGGATGGATGGAGGAGGGTGGATGGATGGATGGATGGATGGATGTGATGGATGGATGGAGGATGGATGGATGGAGGAGGATGATGGATGGATGGATGGATGGAGGATGGATGGACGGACGGACGGACGGACGGATGCGAGAGCTGGATGGATGGATGGATGGAGGTGGATGGACGGATGGCTGGATGGATGGATGAGATGGATGGACGGAGGATGGATGGATTGGATGGATGGATGGATGGATGGATGGGGATGGAGGATGGATGGAGGGATGGATGGAGGATGGATGGATGTGGATGGATGGATGGATGGATGGATGGATGGAGGATGGATGGATGGATGGATGGATGGCGGGGATGGATGGATGGATGGATGGATGAGGAGTGGATGGATGATGGATGATGAGGGTGTGGATGGAGGGATGGATGGATGGATGAATGGATGGATGGAGGATGGAGGAGATGATGGATGGATGATGGATGGTGGATGGATGGATGGAGGAGGATGGATGGATGGATGGATGGATGGGGAGGATGGGTGAATGGAGGCTGGATGGAGGAGTAGGAGGAGGTAGGTGGATGGATGGATGGGTGGATGGATGGATGGATGGATGGATGGATGGATGGATGGATGGATGGATGGATGGATGGATGGATGGATGGATGGATGGATGGATGGATGGATGGATGGATGGATGGATATCGTTTATTTCAGTCTCATCAGCATATATACATATACAATACAAACATGTACATATATATAAAACATAACAACACAATGTATGCTGCCGCTCAAACATTGAGTTACAGGAGACGAGATGACAATATAACTCGGAAAATATAATGAATTTGATAATCAATATCTGTTTTTTTATAAATCAGAGTGAAGTGAACGACAGATTAGTGTGAAGAGATCATCACTAATTGGTAATCAGCTTCCTGTATAGAAAAGATGCCAGTAATTATTTCCTAAGTTGAAATTTATGAAATATCTTGCGCATGATGCAAGGATGATCTAAGTTCACCAGAATCAATAGATCTCGGAACAAATTTCTAAATAGCTGCAGCATATACAGAGATAAATCATTATTAAAATGTTATATGTTATAGTTCGGGTTTTACGCCTGCATCAGCACCATTTTGGGCTATATCGCCGGCGGGCAGTTTACCTAACAACACCTTTCCTGGGCAGGCTCCAGCGGTTAACCAGTACTTGGGTGCAC
>CM026404.1:56298604-56431887 GCA_014843695.1 Archivesica marissinica | reverse complement strand
AATATACACCGAGCAAAGCGACCGTGTCAACGGGCCAACTTAACGAAATATACACCGAGCAAAGCGACCGTGTCAACGGGCCAACTTAACGAAATATACACCGAGCAAAGCGACCGTGTCAACGGGCCAACTTAACGAAATATACACCGAGCAAAGCGACCGTGTCAACGGGCCAATGAGTTAATGTGAAGTGATATTCATTTCCCAAAAATCCAGAATTACAGTAAATACAAAATCTTTCTCTTCGTAGTAGGTGTAAGTAACGACAACGCCCAATAGCTAAATCATGTGAGGATGTTTTTAATCGTGTATGAGCAACTATGTATTTTTTTCTTTAATAAAATCAAGGTTTCAATGATAAATTAATGATTAAGCAAACTGTATGTCTATAGACGTCCATATTTATGCATAGGATATATCAACTCATTGGCCCGTCGTCCTAACGAAATATACACCGAGTGAAGCGAAGCGAGGTGTATATTTCGTTAAGATGCGCCAATGAGTTGAACTATCTGACTTAGGCAACGTACATAAGTAGGTCGCGTCTATACGCTTTAGAAGCGTGAAATGTGGCTTTTTCATTTGACCATATGACTGAGCAATGTGTCAAGGATTATTTTCGTCACTCATGAAAGTAAAATCCATAATTTTAAAATTTGTAACGAAAAAGTAACGGTCTGATAACCGCTTTGTAGATACCACCTTTTGACATTTTGTTTTTAGAACTAATTGCAGTACGCCCCTTTGTCACCTGTCAGTTAATCGCTTTCCGATTGGCCGATATAATTCTAATTCTGGACGTGCACAAAAGGGATGTCCCGGAAAACGTATAGTTACGATAACGTATGTTTAATGAGTAATTTGTGAATTAAGGGATTTATTAGGCGATGTTGTATATGGATCATAGTACAGACAAAGAGTCAGAAAGAAGCATATATTTTCTACCATGAGATGCATGAGCAAGATGCAAGGCAAATTCTAAAGCATTTACTTCTGGTCAAAATGTAGAAGGGTGTAGTTGTTGGTTTAATTAAGTAAGTTGCCGTTAACTTCGCTGCCTTCTTTTGGCCATATTACTGGACAATAAAATCTCAGTTGTTCCATGATTTATTACTGGACAATGATATCTCCCTTGTTCGATGCCATATTATTGGACAATAATATCTCCCTTGTTCCATGCCATATTATTGGACAATAATATCTCCCCTGTTCCATGCCATATTATTGGACAATAATATCTCCCTTGTTACATGCTATATTACTGCACAATAATATCTCCCTTGTTACATGCCATATTATTGGACAATAATATCTCCCTTGTTACATGCTATATTACTGCACAATAATATCTCCCTTGTTACATGCCATATTACTGGACAATAATATCTCCCTTGTTACATGCCATATTACTGGACAATGATATCTCCCTAGTTCCATGCCATATTACTGGACAATGATATCTCCCTTGTTACATGCCATATTACTAGACAATGATATCTCCCTTGTTACATACCATATTACTGGACAATGATATCTCCCTTGTTCCATGCCATATTACTGGACAATAATATCTCCCTTGTTCCATGTCATATTACTGGACAATAATATCTCCCTTGTTACATGCCATATTACTGGACAATGATATCTCCCTTGTTACATGCCATATTACTGGACAATAATATCTCCCTTGTTACATGCCATATTACTGGACAATGATATCTCCCTTGTTACATGCCATATTACTGGACAATGATATCTCCCTTGTTACATGCCATATTACTGGATAATAATATCTCCCTTGTTACATGCCATATTACTGGATAATAATATCTCCCTTGTTCCATGCCATATTACTGGACAATAATATCTCCCTTGTTACATGCCATATTACTGGACAATGATATCTCCCTTGTTACATGCCATATTACTGGACAATGATATCTCCCTTGTTCCATGCCATATTACTGGACAATAATATCTCCCTTGTTCCATGTCATATTACTGGACAATAATATCTCCCTTGTTCCATGCCATATTACTGGACAATGATATCTCCCTTGTTCCATGCCATATTACTGGACAATAATATCTCCCTTGTTACATGCCATATTACTGGACAATGATATCTCCCTTGTTACATGCCATATTACTGGACAATAATATCTCCCTTGTTCCATGTCATATTACTGGACAATAATATCTCCCTTGTTACATACCATATTACTGGACAATGATATCTCCCTTGTTTCATGCCATATTACTGGACAATAATATCTCCCTTGTTCCATGTCATATTACTGGACAATAATATCTCCCTTGTTACATGCCATATTACTGGACAATGATATCTCCCTTGTTACATGCCATATTACTGGACAATAATATCTCCCTTGTTACATGCCATATTACTGGACAATGATATCTCCCTTGTTACATGCCATATTACTGGACAATAATATCTCCCTTGTTACATGCCATATTACTGGACAATGATATCTCCCTTGTTACATGCCATATTACTGGACAATAATATCTCCCTTGTTACATGCCATATTACTGGACAATAATATCTCCCTTGTTACATGCCATATTACTGGACAATAATATCTCCCTTGTTACATGCCATATTACTGGACAATGATATCTCCCTTGTTACATGCCATATTACTGGATAATAATATCTCCCTTGTTACATGCCATATTACTGGATAATAATATCTCCCTTGTTCCATGCCATATTACTGGACAATAATATCTCCCTTGTTACATGCCATATTACTGGACAATGATATCTCCCTTGTTACATGCCATATTACTAGACAATGATATCTCCCTTGTTACATGCCATATTACTGGACAATGATATCTCCCTTGTTACATGCCATATTACTGGACAATAATATCTCCCTTGTTACATGCCATATTACTGGACAATAATATCTCCCTTGTTACATGCCATATTACTGGACAATGATATCTCCCTTGTTCCATGCCATATTACTGCACAATAATATCTCCCTTGTTACATGCCATATTACTGGACAATAATATCTCCCTTGTTACATGCTATATTACTGGACAATGATATCTCCCTTGTTACATGCCATATTACTGGACAATGATATCTCCCTTGTTACATGCCATATTACTGGACAATAATATCTCCCTTGTTACATGCCATATTACTGGACAATAATATCTCCCTTGTTCCATGCCATATTATTGGACAATAATATCTCCCTTGTTACATGCCATATTATTGGACAATAATATCTCCCTTGTTACATGCTATATTACTGCACAATAATATCTCCCTTGTTACATGCCATATTATTGGACAATAATATCTCCCTTGTTACATGCCATATTACTGGACAATAATATCTCCCTTGTTACATGCCATATTACTGGACAATGATATCTCCCTTGTTACATGCCATATTACTGGACAATAATATCTCCCTTGTTACATGCCATATTACTGGACAATGATATCTCCCTTGTTACATGCCATATTACTGGACAATAATATCTCCCTTGTTACATGCCATATTACTGGACAATAATATCTCCCTTGTTACATGCCATATTACTGGACAATAATATCTCCCTTGTTACATGCCATATTACTGGACAATGATATCTCCCTTGTTACATGCCATATTACTGGACAATGATATCTCCCTTGTTACATGCCATATTACTGGACAATAATATCTCCCTTGTTACATGCCATATTACTGGACAATGATATCTCCCTTGTTACATGCCATATTACTGGACAATGATATCTCCCTTGTTTTGTTACATGCCATATTACTGGACAATAATATCTCCCTTGTTACATGCCATATTACTGGACAATGATATCTCCCTTGTTCCATGCCATATTACTGGACAATAATATCTCCCTTGTTCCATGCCATATTACTGGACAATGATATCTCCCTTGTTCCATGCCATATTACTGGACAATAATATCTCCCTTGTTACATGCCATATTACTGGACAATGATATCTCCCTTGTTACATGCCATATTACTGGACAATGATATCTCCCTTGTTACATGCCATATTACTGGACAATAATATCTCCCTTGTTCCATGCCATATTACTGGACAATGATATCTCCCTTGTTACATGCCATATTACTGGACAATAATATCTCCCTTGTTACATGCCATATTACTGGACAATGATATCTCCCTTGTTACATGCCATATTACTGCACAATAATATCCCCTAACAACGTATATTAATAACTCTCGTTGGCGCGGATGAAAGCGTATATGAGGTAATTCGTGTGGGAGGAAAGCGGAGTACCCGGTTAAACCCACCTATCCGATCTGGCGACCACCGTACCAGCTCACATACTTCCCTGTCTGAGGATCGAACCCGGGTTGCATTAGTGAGAAGCGAGCGCGCTAACAACTGCGATAATCGGACAGTATGTGCGGTCAATCACGTGGGATGAAATCGGTGTAACTTGAGAAAACCGACACGGCCATCGTAACCATCGCACATATTGCCCGCCCGAGGAACTAACAAGAGTTGCATCGTATGTATGTATGTTCCATTAATGTCAAACCCCTTGCGGGGACCTAGACATGTTTTCCTGGGCAAGCTTAGCCGACCTAAGTGGTTAACCAATACTAAGCAAGGTGTGTGATGAGCCTTATTGCTCAATGACACTACATACGTGGCCTGACCGAGTATCGAACTGAGAAGGGTACGTGTTAGTATCGCAGCATGAGTATGACTCGAAAGCAAAGCGTACCTTTAATGTCAGATTGTGAACGTATATCGTGCATGTAACTGTATACGTATGATGCGCCCTTCAAACGTATGTTTCACCGCACATCAGGAGTAGTGTGTGTTGCTTAAGCTAGTCTGTCACTAGTATTAAATAATATATACTATAGTAGAGAGAGTGAGAACATTGTAGAAAAGTGAATATATAAATATGATATGGTTTATTTTCGATTTACTATAGTGTATGTTAATGTCACAACATACATCAACGGTATAAGTTGTATGAAATATGTTGGTCTCTGGTATAACCTTCCTATGCCTTAAAGCGACACTACATCACTGAAAACGCAAATTTATACAGAATGTAATTTCCTATTATATGGTATAATCTTTTGCAAAATATTTACCTCAAAAACTGAGTATTTCAACTAATAAACAAGCGTCTTATACGCGGTTTGTTGACATAACAAAATAATGTAAACAGGGTCGACATACATGCGTAATGCAACCTGTGTATTCCGAATAACGAGATGTATGATACAGATTTACCAATATATCTCACATTTGTGCCAGACGAGAAACTGTAAAGTTTAAGTCTTAATAAAGCATTCTTCTTCTTCTTCTTCCTATGCATATTTATTTGTAGACTAAACATAGTTAAATTTATTATCTCTAAGCGACAGTATACGGCGTTTAGTATTGACTAGAATTACAAAGAAATATCAATTCAGGAGCGAGGATCAAACACTTTTTATTGATTCAATATTTACGTTCGAATGTACTCGGAAGAATGTGTAGTAGCAATGTATTTATAAGTGAACCCTGCATTGTTTTGGTTTTTTGCGGTGTAATGTCGCTTTAATGGAAGCCAATTAAAACATGAAATGGTTTGTGTTCACTATCTTGGTTTCAAGGTTTCAAGATTATTTTTGTATTATTTTCAATTATCTTTCACCAGTCAATTATCATTAGTGTCAGTAGTATCACTTAGCGTGTTCTAATGACGTAGTGGGAGAACTGTGAGGTAAAACGATATGGCTTAAAGTCATTTGAGAGTTGTTCAGCAACTATTTCAGGATTTGAATCCACCACAGAATAGTTAGTATTAGGTTAAGCGTTATAATCGAAATGTTCAGATTAATCTTCAAAAGGAGAAGACTTATATACGACTCAGTCTTTCATTCTAATACCTTTTCTGTTTTTTGAGTATGTGTGATGTATGCATTGTTCAATATGTATTATATTGGCAAATAAAATATGCTTAAACTAAATCATAAACACTATTTATGCTGTTTTTCTTTCAGATATTTATTACCCGTGATAATTTCAGCCAAAATAACACCGGACATGACTTCATGGTATGTGGTTATTATTAATAACCCAACCTATCTTAGTGAAATACCATTACAGACGGATCTGTGGTCCACGCTGGACTGGTAATCCAGGGATCGCAGGTTTCGACCCCCTGTCTGACACTAATCAAAGTAACAGTGTTTCAGATGTGACTTTAAACCGAGGTCTCGTGTCGATGCTTTACGCAGTGCACGTAACAGAACCAGTGGATACTCTAGAATGGGTCTCTGTCTGTATCATTGCATCATCCAAACAATCTAAATTGACTAATCTCTTCAGGAGGCGTCGCTCATATGGGCAACCGGTAGCGACGACAAATACACGTAAAACACACACGCATACCATTACTACGCCGAACGGGAGCTGGCCGTGGCAGGACGAGCTCATTCGATTACACAGACATAGCCAATTACACTCCCACGCAATTAGCCAATGACACGAGGAAACACGTCACATCCGTAGGAAAGAACCTCCTCCTAGACGATAATGAGTGTCTCTGACCCGCTCCTTCCCGTTAGTGTAGTCATGAAGAGACATCCATACACATTATATCATGTAATGTCACCGAATAATGCTGTACATCTACATATAGTGACAGTCTACAATACTTGAACAATTTCATGTAATATATTTAAAGCGACATTACATCGCAAAAAGCAAATAAAATGCATTGCTACTACACATTCTTCTGAATACATCGAACACTAACATTGAATCAATTTAACAGTGTGTTGTGGTCGACAAACTTTCAAAAGTGAAAGTAGGATTTCATATAACGGTCATCCACGCTCCTGGAATGACGTTTGTTTGCCATTGGAGTCAATACTAAACGCGCGATACTTCCGTTTAGAGATAATTTAACTAAGATTAGTCTACAAATAAATATGCATAGGCACAAATTTGAGATATAACGGTAAATATGTACGATGAACACGCATTGTATACGCATGAGTGTCGACCACATTTACATTATTTTGTAATGTCAACAAACCGCGTATACGACGCTTGTACATTTGTTGAAATACTCAGTTTTTGAGGCAAATATTGGATATATAATTATACCACATAATAGGAAATTACATTCTGCAAACATTTGCGTTTTCACCAATGTAATGTCGCTTTAAGGGACATATACCACTAAATGGCATTATGTTATTGAGGTAGGAGGTATCCCGTCTATTTTCAGAAACCGTTTTAGGAAACATATGCATGTAGTAAGGAAACATCAATCAGGACTTATCTAGCAACATTTCTTATCGAAGCTTTTCCGTTTGACCTGTCAAGTTGAAGAAAACAAGTATCGTTTAATATTGTAAATTATTAATTGGCTATATATTTGTTAGTGCAATAAGAGCGTGAACTCGTCAGTATCGATGCTTAACTCGGCCAATATGGAGCTAGCATGGCCAATATGAGATTTACGCGGTCTGTATGACAATGTCGAAATCTGATTGGTTGTTGCACCTCGGCCTGTATGAGATTGCAGTCGCCATCTTGGAAACAAGCAAAACTCTCGTTCTTAATGTTTGCTACTTTGTTAGTTAGAATCTTTAAACAAAAAAAGAAGAGTGTAATAGCGATCTTTGTTTGGTCACGGCAATTTAGAATTGATTAAATTTTAGTTGTGATAGACCTAGCGTTTGCAATACGCACAGTTCAGAACTTCTCACGTCGACCGTGAAAACTGTCGTCTGGCTGTGTTTACAAACCGTTTACAAACACTAAACAGAAAGTAGAAATAACAGGTAGTGATGAGTGACGATGAAGGTGAGCTGGTGCTCAAACTGTTAGCCAATGATAGATTGCATCTTGTTATATTCTATAGTCAATTAATAAAATTGTCATTAATTACGTGATTTCATATTGGCCTTGTTCATTGGGTTTCAGCCTGTCATATTGGCTTCATCCCAATAACAAGGCCAATATGAAATCACTTAATTAATAACATTATATCACAAATTTGATACTGTTGCAGGTATTATTGCATGTTACAATTTGGACTACTGGACGCAGTAATATTGCAGTTCACAACATGTCTACTGGACGCAGTAATATTGCAGTTCACAACATCTATACTGGACGCAGTAATATTGCAGTTCACAACATCTATACTGCAGTAATATTGCAGTTCACAACATCTATACTGGACGCAGTAATATTGCAGTTCACAACATCTCTAGTGGACGCAGTAATATTGCAGTTCACAACATCTCTAGTGGACGCAGTAATATTGCAGTTCACAACATCTATACTGGACGCAGTAATATTGCAGTTCACAACATCTATACTGGACGCAGTAATATTGCAGTTCACAACATCTCTAGTGGACGCAGTAATATTGCAGTTCACAACATCTCTAGTGGACGCAGTAATATTGCAGTTCACATCATCTCTACTGGACGCAGTAATATTGCAGTTCACAACACCTATACTGGACGCAGTAATATTGCAGTTCACAACATCTCTACTGGACGCAGTAATATTGCAGTTCACAACATCTCTAGTGGACGCAGTAATATTGCAGTTCACAACACCTATACTGGACGCAGTAATATTGCAGTTCACAACATCTCTACTGGACGCAGTAATATTGCAGTTCACAACATCTCTAGTGGACGCAGTAATATTGCAGTTCACAACATCTATACTGGACGCAGTAATATTGCAGTTCACAACATCTCTAGTGGACGCAGTAATATTGCAGTTCACATCATCTCTACTGGACGCAGTAATATTGCAGTTCACAACATCTATCCGGGATGCAGTAATATTGCAGTTCACAACATCTATACTGGACGCAGTAATATTGCAGTTCACAACATCTCTAGTGGACGCAGTAATATTGCAGTTCACAACATCTCTAGTGGACGCAGTAATATTGCAGTTCACAACATCTATACTGGACGCAGTAATATTGCAGTTCACAACATCTCTACTGGACGCAGTAATATTGCAGTTCACAACATCTCTAGTGGACGCAGTAATATTGCAGTTCACAACATCTCTAGTGGACGCAGTAATATTGCAGTTCACATCATCTCTACTGGACGCAGTAATATTGCAGTTCACAACACCTATACTGGACGCAGTAATATTGCAGTTCACAACATCTCTACTGGACGCAGTAATATTGCAGTTCACAACATCTCTAGTGGACGCAGTAATATTGCAGTTCACAACATCTCTAGTGGACGCAGTAATATTGCAGTTCACAACATCTATACTGGACGCAGTAATATTGCAGTTCACAACATCTCTACTGGACGCAGTAATATTGCAGTTCACAACATATCTAGTGGACGCAGTAATATTGCAGTTCACATCATCTCTACTGGACGCAGTAATATTGCAGTTCACAACACCTATACTGGACGCAGTAATATTGCAGTTCACAACATCTCTAGTGGACGCAGTAATATTGCAGTTCACATCATCTCTACTGGACGCAGTAATATTGCAGTTCACAACACCTATACTGGACGCAGTAATATTGCAGTTCACAACATCTCTACTGGACGCAGTAATATTGCAGTTCACAACATCTCTAGTGGACGCAGTAATATTGCAGTTCACAACAACTCTACTGGACGCAGTAATATTGCAGTTCACAACATCTCTAGTGGACGCAGTAATATTGCAGTTCACAACATCTCTACTGGACGCAGTAATATTGCAGTTCACAACATCTCTAGTGGACGCAGTAATATTGCAGTTCACAACATCTCTACTGGACGCAGTAATATTGCAGTTCACAACATCTCTACTGGACGCAGTAATATTGCAGTTCACATCATCTATCTTGGATGCAGTAATATTGCAGTTCACATCTATCCTGGATGCAGTAATATTGCAGTTCACAACATCTACCCTGGTCGCAGTAATATTGCAGTTCACAACATCTATTCTGGATGCAATAATATATAGTTGCGATGCGCCTATTAGAATGAACTGATTTTTAAGATGGACACTATATGTAAATTGAACGAGGAACAGCTATGAACTGGTAGCTAGTAGTAGAGCCATAGGTAGATGCATATTTTAGTGACCCCAGTGGCACGGGGCTTGGAGGCTAAATCGAGTGCCACTAGCAACCGAAGTGTTGTATTAACCCTTTCCCTCATAGAAACACCTCTTGATGCCATTACCAATACGACATACATTGATAATGTAGTAGCCAAACCAATGTTCATAATAAAGGCCAGAACCTCATGTAGTCCCAGTAATATCTATGGAGGTGGGACAGATATGGCGACTAATTATCTACTGCATGATCGCTAAATGGTTGTCGTTTGTATGGAGATATAATAGTATATTTACCTAAATCTCATGTAGTCCCAGTAATATATATGGAGGTGGGATAGATATGGCGACTACTTATCCATTGCATGATAGCTAAATGGCTGTGGTTTGTATGGAGATTTAATAGTATATTAACCTAAATCTCTATGCAGTCCCAGTAATATCTATGGAGGTGGGATAGATATGGCGACTACTTATCCATTGCATGATAGCTAAATGGCTGTGGTTTGTATGGAGATTTAATAGTATATTAACCTAAATCTCTGTGCAGTCCCAGTAATATCTATGGAGGTGGGATAGATATGGTGACTACTTATCCATTGCATGATAGCTAAATGGCTGTCGTTTGCATGGAGATTTAATAGTATATTAACCTAAATCTCTGTGCAGTCCCAGTAATATCTATGGAGGTGGGATAGATATGGCGACTACTTATCCATTGCATGATAGCTAAATGGCTGTCGTTTGTATGGAGATTTAATAGTATATTAACCTAAATCTCTGTGCAGTCCCAGTAATATCTATGGAGGTGGGATAGATATGGTGACTACTTATCCATTGCATGATAGCTAAATGGCTGTGGTTTGTATGGAGATTTAATAGTATATTAACCTAAATCTCTGTGCAGTCCCAGTAATATCTATGGAGGTGGGATAGATATGGTGACTACTTATCCATTGCATGATAGCTAAATGGCTGTCGTTTGCATGGAGATTTAATAGTATATTAACCTAAATCTCTGTGCAGTCCCAGTAATATCTATGGAGGTGGGATAGATATGGCGACTACTTATCCATTGCATGATAGCTAAATGGCTGTCGTTTGCATGGAGATTTAATAGTATATTAACCTAAATCTCTATGTAGTCCCAGTAATATCTATGGAGGTGGGATAGATATGGCGACTACTTATCCATTGCATGATAGCTAAATGGCTGTCGTTTGCATGGAGATTTAATAGTATAGTAACCTAAATCTCTGTGCAGTCCAAGTAATATCTATGGAGGTGGGATAGATATGGCGACTACTTATCCATTGCATGATAGCTAAATGGCTGTCGTTTGCATGGAGATTTAATAGTATAGTAACCTAAATCTCTGTGCAGTCCCAGTAATATCTATGGAGGTGGGATAGATATGGCGACTACTTATCCATTGCATGATAGCTAAATGGCTGTCGTTTGCATGGAAATTTAATAGTATAGTAACCTAAATCTCTGTGTAGGAAAGAGTTTATATATTAGATATCCCTTCAAGCAATGTATTGATCAATGAACTAATCAACCAATCGATAAATCGATAAATCAATGACGACTACGCAATTGTTGGCGGAGGATACAAACATATATTTATATCAATACAATCTCTCATATCTCAAACACTGAAATAGAACTAATTCACTCGTTTAGTAAACGATCAACCACTAATTCATTGGTCATTATTTATATATCGATCAATCAATCGAGACTATATAGTTGCCGGAGAAAGGTACACGCTCGCCCACATGGTTCGCCTGAAGCGAGGGTGAATAAGCCGAATCATCACAAGCACACAGTTTCCTAAATACAAATCTCAAAACCGAACAGTTCACTAAATAAATGAGTGTTTGTTTGATTTGTTTTTTGGTTTTACGTCGCAACAACTGCTTAGGTCGTGTGACGACTCTCCAGCTATTTTTGTTGGAGGCAGACCCTGGGTGCTCCATTCGAACAGTATTTCAGGGTTTTTTCCAGTTTCTTTTTGTCTCTTCCTTTTATATCAAAGCGAAAGATTCCAACAAAATCGTAAATTTCCGAACATTTTTGTTGCATGGATTATTTCCTTCTTGAGGGAAATGGTTAACCCATTCAACCCCAACTAACTGACATGGACTGGTGCATGATATTTTTAGACCAATAAATTAATAACAAAATTACCTTTGGACCAGTTCATTTATCAAAATGGGTAATTTTATCTAAAAATAGTAATAATTATTACTGGCAAAAAGTGCAGATCATGGATCTACACTTTTTGTAAATCTATTTTGAGACATGTAGTGTTGAAATGGTTAATTAATTATAGTTAATTGGTTCTATTTCAGTTTTGTTGTAATTGTTGCCAATAATATATCTGGTTTGCTTTTCTTAATTATTGATATACATAAACAATTATATCTTCCCGTTCACATGCTGTATTCTAGCCTGGGTTCCAGTCTGTCGATTTTTCACCAATTTACTTCTAGCAAAATGACAGAAACTCAATACGGCCCAATTAATTATATCGGTATTATAATATATGTATATGACTGACCGGATCCCAGGCTTGTTGTATTTATATCCCTGTTTCTAATTAGAACAAGTTATGTACTCTATGCTTATATATGGATAACGAGAAACTATTATTGTTCTAAGTCCGCCTCCATGGTCTAGTGGTTAAGGTCGCTGACAGAGATGGTCACGGGTTCGAGCCCCGCTCAGGCCGTGTATCGTTTATATGAAAAAGTTGGCAGTTTCTTAGGGAGGTTGGTGCACCAAGTACTGGTTAACCACGGGAGCCTGCCCAGGACAGGTGTTGTTGGGTAAACAGCCCGCCGAGGATATAGGTCAAAATGGTGCTGATGCAGGCGTAAAACACAAACTAATAAACAAACATTACTGTTCTAAATCATTGTGTTTGTGTTTTACGTTTATTTATCGTCGCTACCGGTTGCCCATATGAGCGACACCTCCTGAAGAGATTAGTTATTTTAGATTTTGGAGGATAGTGCATGATACAGACAGAGACCCATTCCAGAATCTCCTCTGGTTCTTTTACGTGCACGGTGTAAAGCACCGACACGAGACCTCGGTTTAACGTCCCATCTGAAAGACTGTTAATTGTATTAGGGTCAGACGGGGGGATCGAACCTGCGATCCCTGGATTACCAGTTCAGCGTGTTACCACTGGACTACAGATCCGTCTAAATCATTGAATAATTGTTCTATATATTATACTATTGTTGAAACACTGTTGTACAACGATGGACATTGCTGGCTTTTCTATTACCTCCCTTGGCAGATAAAGTCCGATTTATCCCGAAATGAATAGCGGTCCTTTCAGTTGGAATCCTTTGCTTTTACAGTTGTTCCATAACCAGATGTGCAGTTATGATAAATGTGATTTTATCCAAATCATGTTAATTAATTGATAAAAATTGTTAGATTGTTTAATCACTGGATATACTGTAGGATGTCTGTCGTAATATAGTAGCATAATAATTATAAGATGAGAGAATGGAAGATGGTTTATAGAATGTTGTGCAAAGGAAACAACGATAAAAACAGAGGAAACAACTTTAAGAGGACCTACATACCGTTCGGGAGTATTCAAGGGCAGTAACCGACGGATACCTCTCATTATTCAATATCATTATGCATCACTACACCATTGTATACTTGTTTCACATTATGATATATTTGCTATGCATCATTGTATAATTGTTATATAGCATTGTATAAATGTCATACATCGTTGTATAATTGTTATATAGCATTGTATAAATGTCATACATCGTTGTATAATTGTTATATAGCATTGTATAAATGTCATACATCATTGTATAATTGTCATATAGCATTGTATAATTGTCATACATCATTGTATAATTGTCATATAGCATTGTATAATTGTCATACATCATTGTATAATTGTCATATAGCATTGTATAATTGTCATATAGCATTGTATACATGTCATACATCGTTGTATAAATGTCATACATCGTTGTATAAATGTCATACATCGTTGTATAATTGTCATATAGCATTGTATAAATGTCATACATCGATGTATAATTGTCATATAGCATTGTATAAATGTCATACATCGTTGTATTATTGCTATATAGCATTGTATAAATGTCATACATCGTTGTATACTTGTCATATAGCATTGTATAAATGTCATACATCGTTGTATACTTGTCATATAGCATTGTATAAATGTCATACATCGTTGTATGATTGTCAAATAGCATTGTATAATTGTTATACATCATTGTATGATTGTCAAATAGCATTGTATAAATGTCATACATCGTTGTATGATTGTCAAATAGCATTGTATAAATGTCATACATCATTGTATGATTGTCAAATAGCATTGTATAAATGTCATACATCGTTGTATGATTGTCAAATAGCATTGTATAAATGTCATACATCGTTGTATAAATGTCATACATCGTTGTATAATTGTCATATAGCATTGTATAAATGTCATACATCGTTGTATGATTGTCAAATAGCATTGTATAAATGTCATACATCATTGTATAATTGTCATATAGCATTGTATAAATGTCATACATCGTTGTATAAATGTCATACATCGTTGTATAATTGTCATATAGCATTGTATAAATGTCATACATCGTTGTATGATTGTCATATAGCATTGTATAAATGTCATACATCGTTGTATGATTGTCAAATAGCATTGTATAAATGTCATACATCGTTGTATGATTGTCAAATAGCATTGTATAAATGTCATACATCATTGTATAATTGTCATATAGCATTGTATAAATGTCATATAGCATTGTATAAATGTCATACATCATTGTATAATTGTCATATAGCATTGTATAAATGTCATACATCGTTGTATAAATGTCATACATCGTTGTATAATTGTTATATAGCATTGTATAAATGTCATACATCGTTGTATGATTGTCATATAGCATTGTATAATTGTCATACATCGTTGTATAATTGTCATATAGCATTGTATAAATGTCATACATCGTTGTATAATTGTCATATAGCATTGTATAAATGTCATACATCGTTGTATAAATGTCATACATCGTTGTATAAGTGTTATATAGCATTGTATAAATGTTATATAGCATTGTATAAATGTCATACATCGTTGTATAAATGTCATACATCGTTGTATAAATGCCATACATCATTGTATAATTGTCATATAGCATTGTATAATTGTCATACATCATTGTATAATTGTCATATAGCATTGTATAAATGTCATACATCGTTGTATAATTGTTATATAGCATTGTATAAATGTCATACATCGTTGTATGATTGTCATATAGCATTGTATAATTGTTATATAGCATTGTATAAATGTTATACATCATTGTATAAATGTTATATAGCATTGTATAAATGTCATACATCGTTGTATAAATGTCATATAGCATTGTATAAATGTCAAATAGCATTGTATAAATGTCATACATCATTGTATAAATGTTATATAGCATTGTATAAATGTCATACATCGTTGTATAAATGTCATACATCGTTGTATAATTGTCATATAGCATTGTATAAATGTCAAATAGCATTGTATAATTGTCATACATCATTGTATAATTGTCATATAGCATTGTATAATTGTCATACATCATTGTATAATTGTCATATAGCATTGTATAATTGTCATACATCGTTGTATTATTGCTATATAGCATTGTATAAATGGAATATAGCATTGTATAAATGTCACACATCATTGAATAATTGTAATATAGCATTGTATAAATGACCTACATCAGTATATCAATGTTCTACATCATTGTAAATTATATCAATGTCCTACCTCATTATATCAATGTTCTACATCATTATATCAATTTCCTACATCATTATATCAATGTCCTACACCATTATATCAATGTCCTACACCATTATATCAATGTCCTACACCATTATATCAATGTCCTACACCATTATATCAATGTCCTACACCATTATATCAATGTCCTACACCAATATATCAATGTTTTACATCATTATATCAATGTTCTATATCAGTATATCAATGTTCTACATCATTATTTCAATGTTCTACATTATTATATCAATGCTCTACATTATTATATCAATGTCCTACATCATTATATCAATTTCCTACACCATTATATCAATGATCTACATCATTATATCAATGTTCTACACCATTATGTCAATGTTCTACACCATTATTTCAATGTTCTACACCATTATATCAATGTTCTACATCATTATAGCAATGTTCTACACCATTATTTCAATGTTCTACACCATTATATCAATGATCTACATCATTATATCAATGTTCTACACCATTATTTCAATGTTCTACACCATTATTTCAATGTTCTACACCATTATATCAATGTTCTACACCATTATATCAATGTCCTACATCATTATATCAATGTCCTACATCATTATATCAATGTCCTACATCATTATATCAATGATCTACATCATTATATCAATGTCCTACACCATTATATCAATGTCCTACACCATTATATCAATGTCCTACATCATTATATCAATGCTCTACATTATTATATCAATGTCCTACACCATTATATCAATGTCCTACATCCTTATATCAATGTTCTACATCATTATATCAATGTTCTACATCATTATATCAATGTTCTACATCATTATATCAATGTTCTACACCATTGTATAAATGACATGAACACATGACACATCATTGTACAATTGTTCTACATCATGGTAATGAACAATGTAGTTTCCATCGTTATTCAAGACAAATTTAAACAATCATATTGAAATTACATAGCCATTGTGGATAGAATTATAAGAGACATATTACAACAAAACATATCACATTATAAAAATCACACGTTGCTCATTTCAATTTAAATGGTATGGAAAACAAAAGGTATAAAACACTGAATAGAAAATCAAGCAAAAGAAATATCTTACAAAATCACTAATGCACTATAAGAAATATCGTACAAAATCACTAATACGCAATAAGAAATATCTTACAAAATCACTAATGCACTATAAGAAATATCTTACAAACTCCACTAATACGCCATAAGAAATATCTTACAAACTCCACTAATACGCCATAAGAAATATCTTACAAAATCCACTAATACGCCATAAGAAATATCTTACAAACTCCACTAATACGCCATAAGAAATATCTTACAAACTCCACTAATACGCCATAAGAAATATCTTACAAAATCCACTAATACGCTATAAGAAATATCTTACAAACTCCACTAATACGCCATAAGAAATATCTTACAAACTCCACTAATACGCCATAAGAAATATCTTACAAACTCCACTAATACGCCATAAGAAATATCTTACAAACTCCACTAATACGCCATAAGAAATATCTTACAAAATCCACTAATACGCTATAAGAAATATCTTACAAACTCCACTAATACGCCATAAGAAATATCTTACAAACTCCACTAATACGCCATAAGAAATATCTTACAAAATCCACTAATACGCTATAAGAAATATCTTACAAAATCCACTAATACGCCATAAGAAATATCTTACAAACTCCACTAATACGCCATAAGAAATATCTTACAAAATCCACTAATACGCCATAAGAAATATCTTACAAAATCAACTAATACGCCATAAGAAATATCTTACAAAATCAACTATCACCCTGACATCAAGCCAAGTAACATAAATAAAGATATATTTTAATATATACATGAGAACATAGAAAACGTATACCTACATTATATACTAGAGAACATAGAAAACGTACACCTACATTATATACTAGAGAACATAGAAAACGCACACCTACATTATATACTAGAGAACATAGAAAACGTACACCTACATTATATACTAGAGAACATAGAAAACGTACACCTACATTATATACTAGAGAACATAGAAAACGTACACCTACATTATATACTAGAGAACATAGAAAACGCACACCTACATTATATACTAGAGAACATAGAAAACGCACACCTACATTATATACTAGAGAACATAGAAAACGCACACCTACATTATATACTAGAGGACATAGAAAACGCACACCTACATTATATACTAGAGGACATAGAAAACGCACGCCTACATTATATACTAGTGACATAGAAATACACCTACATTATATACTAGAGAACATAGAAAACGCACACCTACATTATATACTAGAGAACATAGAAAACGCACACCTACATTATATACTAGAGGACATAGAAAACGCACACCTACATTATATACTAGAGGACATAGAAAACGCACACCTACATTATATACTAGAGGACATAGAAAACGCACGCCTACATTATATCTTTATTATTACATGAAACGAAATACGAAGGATTCCATCAAAGATAATTATATCACATCTTTATTACAAACACAAACTGAACAACTAAAATATTCCGGATACTGTAGACGGATCTGTAGTTCAGTGGTAACACGCTGGACTGGTAATCCAGGGATTGCCGGCTCGATCCCCCGTCTGACCCTAATACAATTAACAGTCTTTCAAATGGGACATTAAACCAAGGTCTCGTGTCGGTGCTTTACACCGTGCACATAAAAAACCAGTGGAGACTCTGGAATGGGTCGCTGTCTGTATCATGCAATATCCTCCAAAATCTAAAATGACTATATAATATCTTCAGGAGGCGTCGCTCATATGGGCAACCGGTAGCGACGATAAATAAACGTAAAACACACACACAGGTATACAGTAAATTTAGATACACGTTATTAGTCATTAGTTTCATTATGTATTACCTTACTGCAAGTCTTGATAGCGCAGTAGATGCGCGTTCGCTTCAGGTGCAAAAGGTCCGGAGTTCGAGCCCGCCAGTTACGATTGTGCCCTTAGACAAGGCATTTAAATTCCACGTTGCCTCTTCTCTCTCCCCCGTGGCGATGGATTCCACCAGGAATGAGGTCTCGAGAGTGATTAATATAAGTTGTAAGAACTTGTTTCGCAATCGAGCTAAAATAAATTTGTATAAACTACTGCAAGTGTTACCACGGTATGTTTGGAATGTATACCTAAATACACAATACTGAAAACATGTTTGTCTTCCCATGTCGGTACGAAGACATTAATGGTAAAATGTTGGTTAGAATTATTTACCTAACCAGAATAGTCATTACTTTATAAACTGTTGGAAACTCACGTTGAAAACCGAAATTATCACAAAAGGATGAATCGATACATGAGGACTTATTTGTGGCAAAACCAGTTAAGAATGCTTATTAATGAAAGAAATCTCTAAGATTCTAATACCTCCCTTGGCAGATAAATCCTTTGTGTTTACTGTTGTTCCCAAACCAGATTGTGTCCGATTAGCGCAGGCTCCCTTCTCACCAATGCAACCCCGGTTCGATCCTCGGACAGGGAAGCATGTGAGATGGTACGGTGGTCGCTAGATCAGACATGTGGGGTTTTCTCCGGGTACTCCGATTTCCTCCCTCACGAATGACCACATTTACGCTTTCATCCGCGCCACCGAGAGTGCTTAATATAAGTTGTTAGAACTTGCTCCGCAATCTTTGTAAAATAAATAAAGTCTAAACGTTAACAAGAGTTTACCCAAATCGTGTTAATTAACTGATAACATTGATACGTACCCATCGATAATACTGTAGGTGATCTGTCGATATCTAGTAATTTAATAATCATAAGAAGCGATAGTGGAATCAAATTGCTAGCATGTTGTGCAAAGGAAACAACGATAAAGATAGAGTAATACACTTAATAGGACCTATCTAGTGTTAGGGAGTTTTCAGCGGCAGTGACTCGTCGATGTCTCTCATTACAATACTATAAAATCACTACATTAGGCGTATATTATCAACGCTGGTATATTGTTATCAATAAATCTGGACGTCTATTATAATATTGTACTATTAATTTATCTTTGAAACCTTTTTTTATTTTTTTATTATTTTAATTTATTTTATTTTAGCTCGATTGCGAAACAAGTTCTTTCAACTTATATTAATCACTCTCGAGACCTCATTCCTGATGGAATCCATCGCCATGAAGGAGAGAGAAGAGGCAATGTGGAATTTAAATGCCTTGCATAAGGGCACAAAAGGCACACTCGTAACGGCTCCAGCAGGGCTTTGAAACCTTGATTTTATTAAAGTAAAAAATACATAGTTGCTCATACACGATTAAAAAACATCCTCACATGAGTTAGCTATTATTGAGCGTGATCGTTACTTACACCTGCCACGAAGAGAACGATTGTGTATTTATTGTAATTCTGGAGTTTTGGGAAATGAATATCACTTCATACTAATCTGTACACTTTATTCACTTCTTTAAAAGACATTACCATACTTTGCGGACTACATTAACCATTTATCACGCAAATCCCAAAGCATATCACCACTGATCTTTCCAAATTTATATATTTTGCGATTAAACAACCAATACATCTTTTGTAAAATTACATTTCGCTGCCTGTTTTACTGTTTAATTGCTATAAACAAGTTTCTGTTTTATCAGGATCTATTTGATTGACAGGATCGTGTCACGATGGGGTAATCTCGTTAGTTCTCGGCCGTCGAAAGATTTGATGAGATGTCATCGACTCGCTGAAGAAATGTTACCAGAAAAAGCTGTTATGTTAATCTACAAACCGTAATTAAAATTGAAATAGCGTAGCCAAATTATAAGGTAAGTGATGTTCTTTACTACAATATACGTTTTGATATTGTTTTATCTATCTACGTTCCTGGTTGTATGCAATAAACGTAGAATACCGAGAGATCAAAGACACTGTAACTGCTGTAATACATTAGACATAGAAGACGAATATTATTTTATATGTATATGTTCATGCTTTAGCAATATACGTAAAAAGTACTTACATAAATATTACCATTCTAAACCATCGATGTATAAGTATTTAGAATTGATAAAGTCAACCGATAAAAAATGTATATGTAACTTGTCCAAATATGTTAAAGAAGCAATATCCATAAGAAACACGTTGTTGAATAACCAAACTCTTATTTAGTATACTATATGTTCACCCTCTTTACCGTAAATTGTAATCAGTAATATACTGATTAACTTTCTTATTAGAATGATAGAAATTATATTAATATTATTGTACTATTAACTATTGTTATACACCGTCCTTACATCACATGACAATAACTATGCATAATATATTGTATACCTTTCGACGATGTACTATGTACAAGTCTTGAAAATAAAAAATCTGTTCTGTTCTGTGTTGTATTGATTGAAGATTTGACTGCTATCGACGTGTATGATTCGCGTCTTACAGATATTGTTTTTCCATTTGGGTGTAAATTGTGATATAAACAGCTTTTTTTTGACCGTGTACTTAAAGCGACATTACATCCCAAAAAGCAAAAAGCAAATAAATGCATTTGTTCACGTATAAATGCATTGCTACTACAAACTTCCGAATACATTCGAACACTAACATTCAATCAATAAATAGTGTTTTTGTGATCTACAAAATTGAAAGTAGGATTTCATATAACGATCATCCACGCTCCTGACGTGACGTTTGTTTGTCATCCGAGTCAATACTAAACGCGAGATAATATCGTTTAAAGATAATTTAGCTAAGACGGTGTACAAATAAATATGCATAGGCACACATGTGAGATATAGCGGTAAATCTGTACCGTAAATCGTGTTACTTAGGGTACATGAGTTGTATTACGCATGGATGTCGATCCTATTTACATTATTTTGTTATGTTAACAAATCGAGTATACCACGTTCGCTTATTCAGTATTTGAAGCTAATATGTGGCAAAAATGGTACCATATAATAGGAAAATACATTTTGCATAAATCTGCGTTTTCACTAATGTAGTGTCGCTTTAATGTTGAAATTTAGGCTTGGACACAAGCGATACACTGTCGCAAAGAAAACACTATTGGCGAGTTAGATTAATTGCAAATGTCACAGTTTATAAATTGCATGTTGTCTGATCATCTTTGCAATTAGCTAATAGACATGATGATAGATAAAAAGTCTAGATACCTGAAATAACATTGCTGCGGTCCACAATTTCCTATTACATAATATATCAGTTAGGTTTGAGTTAAGTTGATTTCATTCATTGGCATGGAAACGACATCAATAATGTGTCAAGAATGATCCCAGTAGGGCCTGAAATAGATTCTACGCCATTAAGACATCTCCAGTGACATGCACTTAAATACATATTTACACGCTTAAGTACTATCATGGGCGTAGCTAGCCTCTTTGCATTTGACTATCACAGAAGGTACAGTGATGCTGGAAGGGTGTGGGGATGCTCCCCCAGGACAATTTTGAATCATAATATAAGTAATGTCGTTGTGTACTCTGACATGTTCTAGACGTTCAAATCTCGATGTATTTTTTCAAAACGTTACCAACTTGAGTATAGAATTGCTATGGTATACGCAGATGGACTGTCACATTGACTACAACAATGTATGATGGATTCGTGAGATATATGACCGCTATGTATATCCTTGTAGTAATTACTGTAAATCCTAGTTGTAATGTGTGTTTTACGTTTATTTATCGTCGCTACCGGTTGCCCATGTGAGCGACGCCTCCTGAAGAGATTAGTCATTTTAGATTTTTGGAGGATAGTGCAATGATACAGACATAGATCTATTCCAGTGTACAGCAACGACACGAGACTTCGGTTTAAAGTACCATCTGAAATACTGTTAATTTATTAGGGTCAGACGGGGGATCGAACCTGCGACCCCTGGATTACCAGTCCAGCGTGGTACCACTGGACTACATATTCGTCTTCTAGTTGTAAGATTTCGTTGCAACTATTTATACCATCTTACAAATACAATCTATGAATAACACATACTGGCAGGCAGGTCTTAGTTTATACACATTTCTTTTAGCTCGATTGCGAAACAAGTTCTAACAACTTATATTAATCACTCTCGAGACCTCATTTCCTGATGGAATACACAAACACGAGGGAGATAGAAGAGGCGGGGTGGAATTTAATGCCTTGCATAAGGGCACAATCCAGTGGGGTTCGAACTCCGTGCCTTTCGAATTTCGTTAAGTCAAACGTCGGTTATGTCGAAGTATTGTGTTCGGTTCGACAGAATTCGACATAACGGATGTAGGCTGTATATATAATACAAGACATTACACGTTCAAGAAAAGCAAACGGATCGGGCCACATGTTCTAGCAACATTAGTTAAATATGAAGCTTACATATTAAGCTAATCAATGTCTGTGTGTTTTACGTTTATTTATCGTCGCTACTGGTTGCCCATATGAGCGACGCCTCCTGAAGAGATTAGTCATTTTAGATTTTGGAGAATAGTGCAATGATACAGACAGAGACCCATTCCAGAGTCTCCTCTGGTTCTTTTACGTGCACAGTGTAAAGCACCGACACGAGATCTCGGTTTAAAGTCCCATCTGAAAGACTCATTCGGACAGTTTAGAAACATCACACCACTTTGGTATACGGAACACAAACGGGAGCTCATTCGGACAGTTTAGAAACATCACACCACTTTGGTATACGGAAAACAAACGGAAGCTCATTCGAACAGTTTAGAAACATCACACCACTTTGGTATACGGAAAACAAACGGAAGCTCATTCGAACAGTTTAGAAACATCACACCACTTTGGTATACGGAAAACAAACGGAAGCTCATTCGAACAGTTTAGAAACATCACACCACTTTGGTATACGGAAAACAAACGGAAGCTCATTCGAACAGTTTAGAAACATCACACCACTTTGGTATACGGAAAACAAACGGAAGCTCATTCGAACAGTTTAGAAACATCACACCACTTTGGTATACGGAAAACAAACGGAAGCTCATTCGAACAGTTTAGAAACATCACACCACTTTGGTATACGGAAAACAAACGGAAGCTCATTCGAACAGTTTAGAAACATCACACCACTTTGGTATACGGAAAACAAACGGAAGCTCATTCGAACAGTTTAGAAACATCACACCACTTTGGTATACGGAAAACAAACGGAAGCTCATGCGGGCCAGTGTGATCGCGCCATAATTAGTTATATGATCATTCTGCAGATTACTTTCAAGGACACGGAATGAGGGTGTGATTCAGCATGCTAATTGGACTGCTTCCGTCAGGATTAGTTCTTTAGAAATTAAGTAAAGTGTTGTTCTTGAAGGTTAAGTTATTGACCTAAACATGGCAGTTATAAGTTATTGAGCTAAACATGGGCAGTAATAAGTTATTGACCTAAACATGGCAGTTATAATATATTGACCTAAATATGGCAGTTATTGACCTAAACATGGCAGTTATAAGTTATTGACCTAAACATGGCAGTTATAAGTTATTGACCTAAACATGGTAATTATAATTTATTGACCTAAATATGGCAGTTATTGACCTAAACATGGCAGTTATAAGTTATTGAGCTAAACATGGGCAGTAATAAGTTATTGACCTAAACATGGCAGTTATAATATATTGACCTAAATATGGCAGTTATTGACCTAAACATGGCAGTTATAAGTTATTGACCTAAACATGGCAGTTATAAGTTATTGACCTAAACATGGTAATTATAATTTATTGACCTAAATATGGCAGTTATTGACCTAAACATGGCAGTTATAAGTTATTGAGCTAAACATGGGCAGTAATAAGTTATTGACCTAAACATGGCAGTTATAATATATTGACCTAAATATGGCAGTTATTGACCTAAACATGGCAGTTATAAGTTATTGAGCTAACATGGGCAGTTATAAGTTATTGACCTAAACATGACAGTTATAATTTATTGACCTAAACATGGCAGTTATGACTTATTGACCTAAACATGGCGGTTATAAGTTCATAAAATGTTAGTTTGGAATCAGATAATGTGGATTTTAGCTACACACGTGACAATAACTTAGTTGGTTATGTAGAGGACAATTCTGATAATGATATATGCTGCAGGTGGTCTGTAAATGAGATGTCGCTAAGCTGTAAATGGAGAGAGAGATCTATAGCTGGTAAGTAGGGTAGTGCAGAGAAAAGCCGCGGATGGCTGTCTGTGACGTTGAAACTGATATCTTGCAAGAATATAGCTTTTGTATTATGTACTGGAAGCAAAATACATTACTTGCGTGCATTAGCAAGTAACATGGACACTGTCTGAAGGTCAAGAAAGCGTGTATTGAATCCTTTACCCATTCTAAAATCTGACAATGCTGCAACATTATCCCTTGTGTTTATTTTATGGACGTTTATTTGAGTGACAGGCAGTTTACACCACCTTTCATGGACAGGCTCCAGCGGTTAACTAGTACTTGGTGCACCAACCTCCGCAAGAAACTGCCAAGTTTTTCATATAAAGAGACACGGTCTAAACGGGGCTCGAACCCGTGACATTCAGTGATATATACATTGTCCCTTAAGGATTGCCAACGAGTATATAACATATATAGCATTTGTGGAAGTCGTGATAGCGCATTGGATGCGCATTCGCTTCAGGTCCGGAGTTCGAACTCCGCTGGAGCCATTATGATTGTGCCCTTTAGGCAAGGCATTTAAATTTCACGTTGGCTCTTCTCTCTCCCTCGAGGCGATGGATTACATCAGGAATGAGGTCTCGAGAGTGATTAATATAAGTTGTAAGAACTTGTTTCGCAATCGAGCTAAAATAAATTTGTATAAACTAGTATATAACAGTGTGATGCTCAAGTACATTAACTATTTTTAAATCAAAAGTTAAGCGCATATTTAAAGTCACTTTATGAAATTTTGTTTTTCTTCAGTTGGAAATAATGCTTATAATTCATATGCAAATATATTCGAATTTTACTTTTAGTAAACCACCATTTACAGAGTTATTGATGATTTTGTTTAAAGCAGCATTACATCGTATGAAATAAAAGATATTTGAAAACTTCAAATTTTACGTATGGGTAGCAATGCTGCTACACAATCTAACATTATACTGTGTATGTTTATGTTCATTTGGTAAACAGTGTTTTTTTGCGATAAAACAAACTCGAAACCGAAAGTAGGACTTTCCGAGTCGATCGGTCACGCACTTGTTTACAACCGGAACGCATCGTCCGCACGTGTTTACATTCGGAATGCATCGTTCCCATTTGTCCCACGATGTCTTTTTAATTAAATTACTTGATATGTTGATTCATACCTCTGTTAGCTAAGTCTTTTAGGAACATTTCTACATCCCCGCGAGGGGTTCGACATTAGAGGAAGATAGATAGATAGTCTTTCATGTTCAAAATATATACGTTGTTTTCTACATCCTCTGTTGTTTCACGCATGCGCGCTGTGCGTGTTGACAGTTCGTGTGTTGACAAACAAATTCGCGTATACGACGGTTTAAATTTCTTGGAATTGTATCGTTTCTGAGCGACTATTTCGATTTTTGTAAACACACACACATTAGTATTTATATTTTACCTAAAACATCCTTTATTACGATGTAATGCTGCTTTAAAGAATACTAATAAATGGACACAATTTACAAATGGTAATTTCACAAAAGTAGGTTCGTTTGTGGCCATTTTTTCCGAATTTTAGTTTTTACCTTAATAAAGTATTATTGAAAAATAAAAATATAAGATAATAATCACAATATCTAATCATCCGCTCCTTACAATATCTTAGTAAACGCATAATGTGGCTTTAAATATCCTGATGTTCACATCGTTTCTTGAAAAACAAAACGCAGTCGATAACTCATGTAGCCAGTCTAGTAATCTAAAGGATGCCGGATAGGAATCATTAAAAAGAAAATTGTGTGACCAGTGATTCTGACATCTGAAATCGAAAATGTTGAGTACTGCTTCTTTCATTGTAAATGATATAGCACTTAATGAATACAGGTCCTTAAAGCGACACTACATCGGTGAAAAATTAAATGCCTGCAGAATGTAATTTGCTATTATATGGTATAAAAAAATTCAAATATTTGCCTCAAAAACTGAGTATTCCAACAACAACAAAAACGTCGTATACGCGGTTTATGACATAACAAAATATTGTAAATACGGTCGACATTCATGCGTAATACAAAGCGTTTATCCTGAATAACAAGAGTTATGCTACATATTTACCGTGATATCTCACATGTGTGCCTATGCTTATTTAGTTGTAGACTAGTCTTAGGTAAATTAGCTCTAAACGAAAGTATCGCTTGTCAATGACAACAAACGTCAATTCAGGAGTCTGAATGACCTTTATATGAAATCCTACTTTCACGTTTGAAAGTTTGTATACCACAAAAACACTGTTAAATTGATTCAACGTTAGTGTTCAATGTATTCAGAAGAATCTGTAATAGCAATGCATTCATACGTGAAAATGCATTTTATTTGATTTTTCCGATGTAATGTCGCTTTAATGCATTTATCCATCAAACTATAAATTAAAGCTGATATTGTTTATTAAATGGGTGGGGGGTATATACAGACTGTGGAAATAGCTTCATCGTCTTGGAAATACAAAACTTTATTAAATCCTGAGTGTTTCAAATTACCATTTATAAGTTTGTAATGAATTAAGCATTATCTCATATATAGAATCGTGCGCTTTTCTACTGGCACAGGAAGTACGTGCATGCGGACTCATCTTTATATCCTGCTCAATCTCACCTGCCTCTCGCAATCTCTCTATCGTTTGCCTTCATTCATTAACTTGTATTAAGATAGTGGAATATTATATAAGACTGTTATCACAGCGTCTATGTCATGTGGCATAGCTAAATTACATCACATTTTAATCATAACGCTTAACCCTTTCAACACGACATACCTATAAATATGCTTACAAAAAGTGTAGATCCAGATGAGCCGGCTCGAGACGAGCTTGTGTATACTTGGAATTGTTGATTTACCGTCCAGGCTGATACGAAATGTTACCGTGCACGTCAACGAACCAGAGGAGACTATGTAATGGGTCTCTGTCTGTATCATTGCACTATCCTCCAAAATCTAAAATTACTAATCTCTTCAGGAGGCGTCGCTCATATGGGCAACCGGTAGCGACGATAAATAAACGCAAAACACACACGAAATGTTCACTAATGAAAAGCAGCACTTCTGAATCAACTTCACAATCATAGCATGCACTGCAGTTCACTGCAGCAACGTATATGTTCCAACCAAAGTATTTCTTCTGAGAGGTGCTTGATTGAAGGGGACGTGTTTGGGAATACAGAACAATCCATCAGTTTCCCAGTTTTCAATGATAAGGAAGGAGATTTCAGTGAGCCGACTTGTAAGCAGATCTCGAGTGTCGAGCATTTGAACTAGAGATACGACACCGATGCAGCATAGTTCAAGGATGTATCGCAAATGACCTGGTCCCGAGGTTATTAAAATAACTTTTCTCAGATCTCAAACTCAAGCTCAGGTGATCTGATTGGTTGATTCTGGGTGTTATTGTCAGGTGAAGCAATCAGACGATTGAGACTGAGTTTTGAGATTGGAGAAATGTTTTTATAAACTCGGACAATTGTCTATGGTGTCATTATTTCACTTCCGGTCTGAATCAGCAAAACTTATATGCGCCAATCAATGCGCACTTTAATATAGTCACACTCTGCAATGAATAGACGCTTATTCAAATGCATACATAAAGGCTTCTAGATAATTATCAGATGGATCTGTAGTCCAGTGATTGTTTCACCTATTTGCGATTATTTCACCTATTTGCGATTATTTCACCTATTTGCGATTATTTCACCTATTTGCGATTATTTCACCTATTTGCGATTATTTCACCTATTTGCGATTGTTTCATCTATTTGCGACTATTTCACCTATTTGCGATTATTTCACCTATTTGTGTATCTAGTCACAAAGAAACTGGCCATTCAATGTTCATTAGGTCGACAGACGGATACGTAGTCCATTGGTTAACATGATGGACTGGTAATCCAGGGATCGCAGGTTCGATCTCCCATCTGACCCTAATAAAATTAGCAGTCTTTCAGATGGGACATTAAACAGAGGTCTCGTGTCGGTGCTTTACACCGTGCACGTAAAAGAACGATAGGAGACTCTGGATTGGGTCTCTGTCTGTATCATGCACTATCCTCCAGCAATCTAAAATGACTAATCTCTTCAGGAGGCGTCCCTCATATGGGCAACCGGTAGCGACGATAAATAAAAGTAAAACACACACTATGGTGTCAGCATCTCAGTGGCAGGTGCAGTGAGTGACAGGTGCAGTGACAGGTGCAGTGAGTGACAGGTGCAGTGACAGGTGCAGTGAGTGGCACGTGCAGTGAGTGACAGGTGTAGTGACAGGTGCAGTGAGTGACAGGTGCAGTGAGTGACAGGTGCAGTGAGTGACAGGTGCAGTGACTGGTGCAGTGAGTGGCAGGTGCAGTGAGTGGCAGGTGCAGTGGCAGGTGCAGTGACAGGTGCAGTGAGTGACAGGTGCAGTGACAGGTGCAGTGAGTGACAGGTGCAGTGACAGGTGCAGTGAGTGACAGGTGCAGTGACAGGTGCAGTGAGTGACAGGTGCAGTGACAGGTGCAGTGAGTGACAGATGCAGTGAGTGGCAGGTGCAGTGACAGGTGCAGTGAGTGGCAGGTGCAGTGACAGGTGCAGTGAACATCGCATGCACACACTGCGGTACGACGACAGGTCTGAGGGAACGTGGCTTTGTACCGGAAATACAAAAGAGGAGTGTATTTCCAGTAATGGTTTCTTATGTTCAATTGAAATTACATACGACATACATGCACGCTCTTTGCCATAGCTTCCTCTCTTGTGTTACTGATATTCCCACACAATTCTCACACAGTATTGATGTTGACATATTAATCAACTTTAGCTCAATTTCTAAAGTAATGACTAATCTCTCCCGAGATCACATTCCCGATGGAATCCATTGCCACGAGGGAGAGGCAATTTAAATTTAAGTGTACTTTATAAAGACACAACGAGTTTGGTGTTGGTGGTGCTTGAACCTCTCGGCTGCGCGGACACCTCAAAGTCCATTACACAAAACGGTTGTTGTACACACAACGGAGATAACACCACGGATGATCCACATATAACGGAGATAATACCACGTATGTTTCACATATCACGAAGTTACTACCACGGATGATCCACACATCAGGGAGAAAATACCACGTATGTTCCACACATCAGGGAGATAATACCACGGATGATCCACATATAACGGAGATAATACCACGGATGTTCCACACATCACGGAGATAATACCACGTATATTCCACACATCACGGAGATAACACCACGGATGTTCCACACATCACGGAGATAATACCACGGATGATCCACACATCACGGAGTTACTACCAAGGATGTTCCACACATCACGAAGTTAATACCACGGATGTTCCACACATCACGGAGTTAATACCACGGATGATCCACACATCAGGGAGATAACACCACGGATGTTCCACATATAACGGAGATAATACCACGGATGTTCCACACATCACGGAGATAATACCACGTATGCTACACACATCACGGAGTTACTACCAAGGATGTTCCACAAATCACGGAGATACTACCACGGATGTTCCACACATCACGGAGGTAATACCACGGATGTTCCACACTTCACGGAGGTAATACCACGTATGCTCCACACATCACGGAGTTACTACCAAGGATGTTCCACACTTCACGGAGATACTACCACGGATGTTCCACACTTCACGGAGATACTACCACGGATGTTCCACACATCACGGAGATAATACCACGTATGCTCCACACATCACGGAGTTACTACCAAGGATGTTCCACACATCACGGAGTTACTACAAAGGATGTTCCACACTTCACGGAGAAACTACCACGGATGTTCCACACTTCACGGAGATACTACCACGGATGTTCCACACATCACGAAGATACTACCACGGATGTTCCACACTTCACGGAGATACTACCACGGATGTTCGACACTTCACGGAGATACTACCACGGATGTTCCACACATCACGAAGATACTACCAAGGATGTTCCACACATCACGAAGTTAATACCACGGATGTTCCACACATCACGAAGTTAATACCACGGATGTTCCACACATCACGAAGTTAATACAACGGATACTCCACATACCACTTAAGACTTCAACACGGAGGCTCCAGAAACAGTGGAAGGCTCACAAACCTCGGAGTCTACACCATGGAAGCTTCACACACTACGGAAACGTCACACACTACGTAAGCTTCACACACTACGGAAACTTCACACACTACGGAAGCTTTACACACTACGGAAGCTTCACACACTACTACGGAAGCTTCACAAACGAAGGGAATGTTCCATATATCACGGGGGTTCGTATCGACCATGTTCTTAAAAGGTTATTATAAAAATGTAAACAATAAGAAATTCAGAAATATGTAACACAAGCAGAAGAGACTAATAATGTTTCATAAATAACATGTATATGGCTATTACATGCTGTCCAGTACTGTGTTTGTTTGTTCGGGTATTACGCCTTCATCAGCACCATTTGGGCTATATCACCGGGTAGATTACCTAACAGCACCTTTCGTGGACAGGCTCCAGTGGTTAACCAGTACTTGGTGCACCAACCTCCGTAAGAAACTGCCAACTTGTCCATATAAGTGAGACACGGCCTGAGCATGGCTCGAACCCGTGACCATCAGTGATGATAGGTTACAGAGATATACAAGTCAGCGAACTTAACCACTCGACCACGGATGCTTATTTGTTTGTTTGTTCGGGTTTTACGCATTTATCATCAACATTTTGGGATATATCGCCGGTGGGCAGTTTACCTAAAACATCTTTCCTTGGCAGGCTCCAGCGGTTAACCAGTACTTGGTGCACCAACCTCCGTAAGAAACTGCCAAAGTGTTTCTTATAAACAGATATGGCCTGGGCGGGGCTTGAACCCGTTACCACCAGTGATGATAGGTTACAATTATATACAAGTCAGCGACATTAGTTTATACACATTTATTTTAGCTCGATTGCGAAACAAGTTCTTACAACTTATATTAATCACTCTCGAGACCTCACTCCTGGTGGAATCCATCGCCACGAGGGATAGAGAATAGGCAACGTGGAATTTAAATGCCTTGCCTAAGAGCATAATCGTAACGGCTCCAGCAGGTCTCGAACTCAGGACATTTCGCACCTGAAGCGAACGCGCATCCACTGCGCTATCACGACTTCCAAAGTCAGCGACCTTAACCACTCGACCACGTAGGCGGACATGTCCAGTACTAGTTCAATCACTGCGAAAATGATATGATGGCCTCAACATGTAGCATAAAGTAAACAATATCGACAGCGAGCGAAACGTGACCGTAATGTAAATCGGAAGCCCTAAAATGCATAGCCCAAGTCAATTGCCAATAAATGACGAGGAATCCAAACAAACATTTCCTAATTAAATGACATAACTATCAGTGGTGCTCATTACTTCATACCACGTGTTTTTTTTGTCTGTCTGCGGACATGATTGTGAAGTGTTACATTCAGAAACGTGAATCTGGAGTAGAAGGAGCCAGGAAAGGAAATGGAAGAGTGTCACATTTATCCCTTGGGCGTATAAAAGCTTTCCTGTCATTATGGTAGATTATTTTATCAATTACGTTTGCGACTTACCATACTGATGTCACGGAAAGCACATAGTTCTTGTTATTTTATGATATTGTCACATCTGAGTTCAACAGGCATTACCATACTGATGTCACGAAAAGCACATAGTTCTTGCTATTTTATGATATTGTCACATCTGAGTTCAACAGGCATTACCATACTGATGTCACGAAAAGCACATAGTTCTTGCTATTTTATGATATTGTCACATCTGAGTTCAACAGGCATTACCATACTGATGTCACGAAAAGCACATAGTTCTTGCTATTTTATGATATTGTCACATCTGAGTTCAACAGGCATTACCATACTGATGTCACGAAAAGCACATAGTTCTTGCTATTTTATGATATTGTCACATCTGAGTTCAACAGGCATTACCATACTGATGTCACGAAAAGCACATAGGTCTTGCTATTTTATGATATTGTCACATCTGATTTCAACAGGCATTACCATACTGATGTCATGAAAAGCACATAGTTCTTGCTATTTTATGATATTGTCACATCTGATTTCAGCAGGCATTACCATACTGATGTCACGAAAAGCACATAGTTCTTGCTATTTTATGATATTGTCACATCTGATTTCAACAGGCATTACCATACTGATGTCACGAAAAGCACATAGTTCTTGCTATTTTATGATATTGTCACATCATATTTCAACAGGCATTACCATACTGATGTCACAAAAAGCACATAGTTCTTGCTATTTTATGATATTGTCACATCTGATTTCAACAGGCATTACCATACTGATGTCACGATAAGCACATAGTTCTTGCTATTTTATGATATTGTCACATCTGAGTTCAACAGGCATTACCATACTGATGTCACGAAAAGCACATAGTTCTTGCTATTGTATGATATTGTCACATCTGATTTCAACAGGCATTACCATACTGATGTCACGAAAAGCACATAGTTCTTGCTATTGTATGATATTGTCACATCTGATTTCAACAGGCATTACCATACTGATGTCACGAAAAGCACATAGTTCTTGCTATTTTATGATATTGCCACATCTGATTTCAACAGGCATTATCATACTGATGTCATGAAAAGCACATAGTTCTTGCTATTTTATGATATTGTCACATCTGATTTCAACAGGCATTACCATACTGATGTCACGAAAAGCACATAGTTCTTGCTATTTTATGATATTGTCACATCTGAGTTCAACAGGCATTACCATACTGATGTCACGAAAAGCACATAGGTCTTGCTATTTTATGATATTGTCACATCTGATTTCAACAGGCATTACCATACTGATGTCACGAAAAGTTCTTGTTCTTGCTATTTTATGATATTGTCACATCTGAGTTCAACAGGCATTACCATACTGATGTCACGAAAAGCACATAGTTCTTGCTATTGTATGATATTGTCACATCTGATTTCAACAGGCAGTATTGTTTGGCAATATTAAACTGAAACATTTGCATATTCCGTGAACTTACTTCGTTAATAATCGGATTTCCGAAGTAAAATAAGAGCTTTAGATTATGGTACACTTACTTACTGACTTGATTCAAATATTAACGGTAAAAACCTAACGTATGTCCTGGTCGTAGTTCACGGAAACTTACGATGGCTTTGGCGGAGATTAACGAGTCTCAGTTTAATGTTGCCAAGTAACAAGAATCTGCAAATTCTTCTATTAGTTTTTTTTATTATTATTATTTTAAGCTTATTTAACGTCGCTACATGTTGCCAATTTGAGCGACGTGCAGTTTACCTAACAACACCTTTCCTAGCTGGCTCCAGCGGTTAACCAGTACTTGGTGCTCCAACCTCCGTAAGAAACTGCCAAATTGTTCGTATAAAGAGACACGGTCTGAATGGTGCTCGAACCTGTGACCATCAGTGATGATTGGTTAAAGTGGTATACACGTCAGCGATCTTAACCTCTCGACCACGAAGGCGGACTGTATTGACTTCTACTCGTGAATGTTGTGTTTTATAGGGCATTACACACGTTCGGCCTACGTACTAGTCCCCTGCTTTAAAGATCCATCCAATGTATCTACCATGTCTGTCTTACTAACCAGAAAATCAAAATATTGGTTTATACAAATTTATTTTAGCTCGATTGCGAAACAAGTTCTTTTAACTTATATTAATAACTCTCGAAACCTCATTCCTGATGGAATCCATCACCACGAGGGAGAGAGAAGAGGCAACGTGGAATTTAAATGCCTTGCCTAAGGGCACAATCGTAACGGCTCCAGCAGGGCTCGAACTCCGGACCGTTCGCGCCTGATGCGAACGCTCATCCACTGCGCTATCACGACTTCCACAATATAGTACATCAATATATCAAAATATTGATTTGCATTGCTTTTCGCTCGTTGCACGGTTGCGTATGTGTGCATGTACCATTGACGCAAGTGTCAGACATTTCACTTCAATGTAGCCATGCAGCATTAAAAGTATAAACTTTTCTCGTTTGTATGTTTGATCATTCGTTTGGGATGTAACCGGAGTACCAGGAGAATACCACATGTCCAATATGGCGACAACCGTACGATCTCACGTACTTACCGGTCCGCGGTTGCATTGGTGAGCAGCGAGCGTGCTAACCATTGCGCTAATCGGACAGCATTGTACTAGTGTGTATGCTGATGATAAGCTGGATTGACTATTTCTAAATCATGTCAGGGCAAGCATACCATTATATGAGGTGCTTTATTTATAACTCATAATTTTCAAATTTTAATATAGTTACGAATAGCTAACCGTAGCAGGTCATATCAAAAATTAGATGAGTAGGAATTTGACAAACAGAGCCGCGATCGCGATCATATCCCTGACACTATGCAGCAAAAAACATTTAGTCGATATCCAGGTATTATTTAATTGGTGTGTGTGTCCCCAACCCACCAAAAAAGTACAAGAACTATATTAAATAATTCAACACGACTAGAAACATATTGTTTATTTAAACATTCTTTTAAATTTGAATCATATCTGGATATCATAACTGAAAGTAAATATAGAACAGCACTAACTAAATTTAGAACATCATCACATGATCTTTTTATAGAAAAGGGACGTTACTTAAATTTACCTAGGCACCAACGACTATGTACTCAATGCAATATGAATATGATAGAAAGTGAATTTCATTTTCTCCTAATATGCCCTAAATCTACTGACTTAAGACACAAGTATTTTAAAAGATATTACTATACCTGGCCTACGTTACAAAAATTGACCAACCTTTTAACAGCCGAATCAAAAGAATTATTATTAAAACTGTCCAAATTTATTTACTTTGCAAATGTATTAAGAAAGTAACTTCATTACACAATTAAAATTATTTGTATTTGTTAAGCACTTCTCTGAAAATCCATGACTGTCTACTCATATATAGTGTGTATTTGCTATAAGCATATGACTATGTTTTATGCAATAAATTGTTGTTGTTGTTGTTGTTGTTGTTGTTGTTGTTGTTGTTGTTGTTATATTAACCGTTCATCCCGACTCCGGGAATCATTTGTCAAGACCTCAGGCTAATAATGTTTGAAGATTAACCTTTGACAAATTTAGTTATGACAACGCTGATAGAAAACGTGATCACTATAACAAGCACTAACATCATTGGGCCTATCCTGCGGCAATGATTAAATCTCGTTTCCTACCATTACATCTTTAGTGGACGATTTATTGCAATTTAATTATCTCATTTATCTCCCTCAACAGGAATGGTCTACTTTGTTCAATATTCAGGGTGTTAATTTTGTCTTGTAACAAATGAGGACCTCTAATTGTGTGGGGTATTTAAGTGTAGTCACAGCATATGATTTAAGCTGTCCATGGATTAATACGCTAATACGCGACCTTCTATAGCCATTAACACATATACAGCGTGGCGTTTTTCTATTATAAAAACACATTTTAGCATAATTATAATAAAAAGAACATTCGTTCGTTTAAGCGACTGATATAATTATATTACACCACTAGTGATAATATTGCTTTCAATGTTTAGTCGATGAAATAGGATTCGATCGTGCAATAAAACACACAAATAACCTTATTATATATTAAGCAGAAATGTCTACTGGTAAAAGTTACGTCCCTTGTTAAATAGTGTAATAAGTAGAACATGCTTGTTCCAAGAGTGGTCTAATATTATGCATACAATTGCAATGTCCATCCAGTAGATTGGAAGTATTTAATTCATTTCTTTAAAACCACAATAATTCAGTGTCTATTGTTATATAGTGTTTAAAAGATACAAATCGGAATTTTCAAACTACCTAAATGAATGCAGAACAGCATGTGTGCGACCAAATTATTAATGGACAAACAATGTACAGCAATGATTTACCTATGGCTCTTACCAATACAGTTGCATGCCTGCATATTTGCTAACGATACAACTATATCCGCCTTCGATCAATCTCTTGACACTCTTGCTATTTCTGTACCTACTGATTGGATAAATGCGCATCAGTGGTTTCTTAGACAATCGTATAATTCTCAATACTTCTAAATACCTCTGAAAGCTCATAGTGTTACTGAGTCTGCCCTTGACGTGAACTTGAACAACACCATCATACATACATCCGAGTAATGTTGAACGGCTACTTGGAGTCACGATCGACAACACACTATCCTTGGATAAACATAATGGCAATGTTCTTACAAAGTGTAACTCTTATGTATATGTACGGACTCATATACAAATATTTCTCTCTATTGCCAATCGCAAACTCTTCGACAATGCGTATGTATTGTCTAACTTGATACATTAAACCCCAAAAACAAACAGAGACCAATTCCAGAGTATTATTGTTCTTTTACGTGAGCGGTGTGACTGATGATCGAACCTTGGATCTACAGACCAATGTGTTCACCACTGGACTATTGACCCGTCTGTATTTGATCTATTAATCTCACCTCACAGATATATGGGACTACTGTATGACCAGTCTGAGACAGCCTGTATATTACACATACTAGAATCGCCGGTATAAAAAGACATGCTGATACAACAGTTTGTATTAATGAATGGAATCTATTCAGTATTTACATCATTAGATATTGTGGTAACATGTAAGTACCGTAGACCCTATTCAGTATTTACATCATTAGATACTGTGGTAACATGTACATACCGTAGGCCCTATTCAGTATTTACATCATTAGATACTGTGGTAACATGTACATACCGTAGGCCCTATTCAGTATTTACATCATTAGATACTGTGGTAACATGTAAATACCGTAGACCCTATTCAGTATTTACATCATTAGATACTGTGGTAACATGTAAATACCGTAGACCCTATTCAGTATTTACATCATTAGATACTGTGGTAACATGTAAATACCGTAGACCCTATTCAGTATTTACATGTACATACCGTAGGCCCTATTCAGTATTTACATCACTAGATACTGTGGTAACATGTACATACCGTAGGCCCTGTTCAGTATTTACATCACTAGATACTGTGGTAACATGTACATACCGTAGGCCCTATTCAGTATTTACATCATTAGATACTGTGGTAACATGTACATACCGTAGGCCCTATTCAGTATTTACATCATTAGATACTGTGGTAACATGTAAATACCGTAGACCCTATTCAGTATTTACATCATTAGATACTGTGGTAACATGTAAATACCGTAGACCCTATTCAGTATTTACATCATTAGATATTGTGGTAACATGTACATACCGTAGACCCTATTCAGTATTTACATCATTAGATACTGTGGTAACATGTAAATACCGTAGGCCCTATTCAGTATTTACATCATTAGATACTGTGGTAACATGTACATACCGTAGACCCTATTCAGTATTTACATCACTAGATACTGTGGTAACATGTAAATACCATAGACCCTATTCAGTATTTACATCATTAGATACTGTGGTAACATGTACATACCGTAGACCCTATTCAGTATTTACATCACTAGATACTGTGGTAACATGTAAATACCGTACGTAGACCCTATTCAGTATTTACATCATTAGATACTGTGGTAACATGTAAATACCGTAGACCATATTCAGTACTTACATCATTAGATACTGTGGTAACATGTACATACCGTAGACCCTATTCAGTATTTACATCATTAGATAATGTGGTAACATGTAAATACCGTAGACCCTATTCAGTATTTACATCATTAGATACTGTGGTAACATGTAAATACCGTAGACCCTATTCAGTATTTACATCATTAGATACTGTGGTAACATGTAAGTACCGTAGGCCCTATTCAGTATTTACATCATTAGATACTGTGGTAACATGTAAGTACCGTAGGCCCTATTCAGTATTTACATCATTAGATACTGTGGTAACATGTAAGTACCGTAGTCCCTATTCAGTATTTACATCATTAGATACTGTGGTAACATGTAAGTACCGTAGGCCCTATTCAGTATTTACATCATTAGATACTGTGGTAACATGTAAGTACCGTAGGCCCTATTCAGTATTTACATCATTAGATACTGTGGTAACATGTACATACCGTAGGCCCTATTCAGTATTTACATCATTAGATACTGTGGTAACATGTACATACCGTAGGCCCTATTCAGTATTTACATCATTAGATATCGTGGTAACATGTACATACCGTAGACCCTATTCAGTATTTACATCATTAGATACTGTGGTAACATGTAAATACCGTAGGCCCTATTCAGTATTTACATCATTAGATATTGTGGTAACATGTACATACCGTAGGCCCTATTCAGTTGCTTCAACGTTATTTACAGACACATGCAATGCGCGACTCTTCCATCAGCTTAGATGCAGCAACGATATATAATATAACATGAGCAATGTAGGTATAGTATTGCCCGATTGTGAAGAAATGCATCCATTGATCATATTTCATTATGTTATCCTTCATTTCTAGAATTTCGTTATATTGAGAATATTTGAATATTTTACATGTAAATCTGGAACATACCCTTGAAAATGAAATAATATTTAACAACATATTCCTATTAGCAAAGAAGTTTTGGGGTGGGAGCACTGTTTTGCATTTAAGCAAAAACGATGTATAAGTATAATAAAAAGTCTGGCATGTTTAACAATTCATTATATGAAAACTACGTATCAGATTTTAAATATTGTAGCACGATTGGAAAGCTGGAAACAAACCTGTTATACTGAAATAGATTATACATTCACAGTAACAAGAAAGATTTAGTGGGTGCCGTGTTTTCCATTCCAATACCGGCGTGTTAAAATATCTGGGGGAAAAACGCATCTACGGATTTGACCAACTACGTCATATTGGATTTAATATAGAGTGCATGTCTGGAGAGGCCTGTGTGTTAGGTTTAATTCGATATAAGAAAGATTAACATATTCCAAGAAATAAAGAAGTTATGAATAATATATACAGGGGCGCCGTGTTGTGAACATGGCCGATGTTGATATTTGCGTGCGAAGATGCGTGCACCGGAAGTTTAAATTTCAGACTGTGTCACTGTTATTACGGTCATACGACGAAAGAAAATCTTAGCTGCGACCGAAGACTTACGACCGTGTTGATAAAACGGTCGTACGATTGTCGCAGGAAACGTCGTAAGTAGCGGTTTTAAGATAAGACCGACTTGCGACCGACGTTGTTGATAAAACGGGGCCCTGTTGTTTAATTTGGGGAAACTGCAACCCACCTTTAGAAGATAAACGAATTCGGTTCCAAAAGAGAGCAGCTAGAATAATTCTAGATCAGGATTTCACAACGACATCGCAATTATTATTCTCCCAATTAAAACGGATGACATTCCAGAACGAATGTCAGAAGGCTATACAAATGTATAAAACATTACACGGAGCTGCTCCGGAATACTTAAAATCTTTCTTCACTTTTACTTCTGATATGCATCCTAGAATTCTCAGAGCAACCTCAGAGTATCAGTTATACACACCAAGACCAAACTGTGAATTATTTAGTAATACATTTTCATTTTCAGAATCATCTAATTGGAATTCATTGTCTCACTCAGTTCAAAATGCTCCAACAATCCAACAGTTCAAAAGTATCTACGTAAGGTGGAACAATAACAATACAAACTAATCACATAGTTCTACTATTATTACTTCAGATGATAGTGTACACAGTTTTAGCACATTTCAGCATTACCATTGCAATATTTACTAGATTCTGTGAATGGCTGTCTCTAAGCTGAGTTCATACTTATTTTCAAGATACCCCTATAGTCATATATGCAGATATAGATTTATTGTCATTAATGGTCTCATTCCCCCTTTTCTACTCTACTAGACAATTTCACATATCATCATATTCCATAACATATTATACATAGTTTCTATATAGTTTCTATACTGTTCAGGTTTAACGTTACTATATAATTATAATATGCAGTTTTCACTTATAGTCCTATCATTTCAGTTGTATACATGGTAGATTAACTTTCGTTAGACGAGTTCCCTTGTAAAATAACGTCTATATTATTATTATTATTATTATAAATATTATTACATAATTTATGTATAATACAGTTCATGTGGACAGAATCGTCGTCATGTCGTTAGCATCATAAAATATAATTATAAAAATACTGTGTTTTAACTATTTAAAGCAGCATTACATCGTAATAAAGAGTGTTTTGGGTAAAATATAAATAATAATGTGAGTGTGTTTACAAAAATCGAAATAGTCGCTCAGAAACGATAAAATTCCAATAAATTTAAACCGTCGTATACGCGAATTTGTTTATCAACACACGAAATGTCAACACGCACAGCGCGCATGCGTGAAACAACAGAGGATGTAGAAAACAACGTATATATTTTGAACATGAAATACTATCTATCTATCTTCCTCTAATGTCGAACCCCTCGCGGGGATGTAGAAATGTCCCTAAAAGACTTAGCTAACAGAGGTATGAATCAACATATCAAGTAATTTAATTAAAAAAGACAACGTGGGACAAATGGGGACGATGCATTCCGAATGTAAACAAGTGCGGACAATGCGTTCCGGTTGTAAACAAGTGCTTGACCGATCGACTCGGAAAGTCCTACTTTCGGTTTTGAGTTTGTTTTATCGCAAAAAAACACTGTTTACCAAATGAACATAATCATACAAAGTATAATGTTAGAATGTGTAGTAGCATTTCTACCTATATGTAAAAATTGAATTTTTCAAATATCTTTTATTTCATACGATGTAATGCCGCTTTAACAATATAAAGTAACCAAAGTTGTCATAAAAAATAGATTCTCCTTGGTTCATCTATATGTATTTACATCCATTATTGCGTTTAATTCGAAGAATTATGCAATGATTATATCCATGTTCGTATGAATTTCCTAACTAATGATATGCAACTGACATGCATTTCGAAGTTACGGGCACACGCATTCGCAGTGCCAGGCAGCTTTCATCACAGGACAAAGCGTGTTTTACAGTTTAACCTGTTCCATCGATACTTCATCATCACTGTCAACAGTTGTATTTGTGTTTGTTTGTCTGTTTGTTGCTTGTTCATTTGGGGCTTAAAGTCGCACCGGTAGATGCGAATCTCCAGCTGTCAATGTTGGACGAATAGTGAACCAGTGTCCTTCCACAAACCAGCTGGATAGTTTAGTTTATACAAATTTATTTTAGCTCGATTGCGAAACAAGTTATTTCAACTTATATAAATCACTCTCGAGTCCTCATTCCTGATGGAATCCATCGCCACGAGGGAGAGAGAAGAGGCAACGTGGAATTTAAATGCCTTGCCTAAGGGCACAATCGTAACGGCTCCAGTGGGGCTCGAACTCCGGACCTTTCGCACCTGAAGCGATCGCGCATCCACTGCGCTATCACGACTTCCACGGATAGCTTCCTCACATAAAAGAATTTGACACCTCCAGTGGGATTCGATTATACAGCGGTGACGGGTATGTTATTTGAAGTGAACGACCTTAACCACTTAGCCACGGAGACATCCAAATGTCAGGGATCGCAGGTTCGATCCCCCGCCTGACCCTAATAAAAGTAAACGTCTTTCAGATGGGACATTAAACTGAAGTCTCGTGTCGGTGCTTTACACCGTGCACGTAAAAGAACCAGAGGAGACTCTGGAATGGGTCTCTGTCTGTATCATTGCACTATCCTCCAAAAATCTCAAATGACTAATCTCTTTAGGAGGCGTTGCTCATATGGGCAACCAATAGCGACGATAAATAAACGTAAAACACACACGCCCAATGTCTGAAAATACTTTTCGTGTTAATATAATATAATTCTATGCAACAATGACCTGACGTTGCGTCTTACTCCCGTATTAGATAGAAGATAGAGATGTATCCTTTTCCATTCTTTAATCTGTTTACGCCTAATTTTATTTTCCATCTCCATGACAATGAGAAATCAAATGCTAAGCCGCTCATGTAATAAATCAGAATTAAATGAAATCAGAACCATGTTTGCAGATTATAAACCATTATACACAAATGGATAATAAGACGACAGCAAAGATGGCTGTGAGAGGGTATTCGTGGCAGAATCGTTACGGTTGTTGTCTCCAAATCACGTGCCCCTCTGCGTCGAATCATTTCATGTGAGGAAGCTATCCAGCTTGCCTGCAGATGATCGATGGTTCTACTAGGGTGTCCGTCTGCGCCTGAAGTACTTGCACCCTGGGTCTTCCTCCACCACCAATAGATGGAAGTCGCCACACGACCCAATGTGTTAACCCCCTCCCCAAAACAAGCAAAATAAAGTTGGCGTGTCTGCTTATTTCATATTAATGGTACTTGACCATAATTCCAGCAGGCAGAAGTCCATGTACTATTGATAGTCGTCGTAATGCAGCGGTTGATTAATGTGCAAAACAAGCACTTAGTCTGGAGTGTACAACGAACTTGTTTCGCAATCGAGCTAAAATAAAGTTATATTAACTAATTCCAGTCATCTAATAATGTGGAACACACATTGAAAGACTATGTAGGCTTAGTACCCATTCGTTAAAAACAGTATACATTTAAGACAATGAAAGAGCCTTCGACACTGTCGATGTTTATTTAATAAGTCATGGCATGTTTACAACTGACTATATATCGACTTGTCAGTACATCTTTGCTACACCTTGCATATATTTGATTCACAATACTTCACGCGGCACAATTAAGGAATGAAACGCGGGTAAATAGTTTACATCGGGGTATGAACTACATTAGTGAGGAAATTCATACAAAAATGGAAACAAACATGGAATATACGTTCATGAAAGGAAATGCAATATCGATACAAATATGATAGATTGAGCTGTGCTGATGCACCTTTATATCCTTACTCAACAACTAACTCACGCACTAAGCCAATTATAAAAAATTAGTATTGGAGTTTAATCTGAATAAGAAAATTGAAATTTGTAAATGTCTATTGGTGGATAATACACATCTTAGTCATCATAAAAACTTTATATTACCAAAACTCATATACTAATTGGCAGTACTAGAAATTACAAGTGAACATATTCCCAACAAGATAAATGTTGATATTTTCTCATTGGATTGGAAGCCCAGATAAGACTGCAATACACATAATAACTATGGACTGCAAAGAAATGAAACTGAAAGCCATCTGGGTAAATGAATAATAGAATAATGGTAACTGGAATGGCAACATAGGTTCAGAGTTCAGAGGTAGATTACAATTTGATTAAAATTTGAATCAAACATGTCGAAAACAAATGCATTACCAACAGTCATGGTTAAACTGGCTGTACTATCGTGGGCAAGCGCCATTACCAACAGTCATGGTTTAACTGGCTGTACTATCTTGGGCAAGCGTCATTACCAACAGTCATGGTTAAACTGGCTATACTATCTTGGGCAAGCGTCATTACCAACAGTCATGGTTTAACTGGCTGTACTATCTTGGGCAAGCGTCATTACCAACAGTCATGGTTAAACTGGCTGTACTATCTTGGGCAAGCGTCATTACCAACAGTCATGGTTAAACTGGCTATACTATCTTGGGCAAGCGCCATTACCAACAGTCATGGTTAAACTGGCTGTACTATCTTGGGCAAGCGTCATTACCAACAGTCATGGTTAAACTGGCTATACTATCTTGGGCAAGCGCCATTACCAACAGTCATGGTTAAACTGGCTGTACTATCTTGGGCAAGCGTCATTACCAACAGTCATGGTTTAACTGGCTATACTATCTTGAGCAAGCGTCATTACCAACAGTCATGGTTAAACTGGCCATCTTGGGCAAGCGTCAATTTCACTTCAAAATGGTGTCAAAATGGAAATATCTCTCAAACGTAATAAGTGTAGCTACCAAAAAACTATTATTTTTAAAAATGATGGATCGAATCATTGATTATACAAACTGGGAACTTTAATGACTGCAATGTTATTTAGATAGTTATGATGTAGAGAAATACGGAAGTTCTAAAGCTTCATAATTTAATTTTTTAAAAATCCAGCATCAATCAAGGCAACAATTATGCAAGGAAATGAAATAAAAGCTATTGTAGATATGTTAAAACATAATATCTTAAAATAGAAGAAACCAAATGAATACACATATGAACAGATGATTGAACCACAATGTAAGCATCGATTTGGTTGAAATTTGGAGTATATAAAATAAAGAGGTAGGTTGCATTATGGGTATATTGTGGTAATAGCTATCCTTTTATCGCGGCAAATGGCCGACGCCCTCGTGTGGGTGTTCATACAAAGGTAGTTACAATAAAAGTATGTGAGTATTTCATATAGACCTTAATCTATGTAATAGGTAAGTCTAGCAGTAAATTTATCATCTGAACATAAAACATGAATATCGTTTTAATCTCACACACGAGAACAACACACAGTTTTAGGCCCACAGTGGGGGCGCCACCTTGATATATCATCGCATGTTAACATCACAGAAGAACGTTTATAATCACTACATTTGGAGGGAAAAAAATGTTTTATAAACATATTTCAGTAGGAGAAGCACTTCTCTGACGTTATTTTATGCCCATATTTGATAGTTACCGGAAATACGCAGACTACCAGTATCCTAAACACGTGATCAAAACACGTCATAAATATTAGATAGCAGACGGCCATTTTACAAAGTTGGAATAAACATAAATATATATGACGGACATATGGAGTACACTTAGATAAAGGGGGTGGGGTACTTGTACATGTAACTTGATATTCAGACAAGCATCTTTCATGGTGGTTTATTTACCATTTATGTTGACAGTTTACGATTTCTTGTTTAGCAACACATGTTTAGATTGCTGGGCTATAACTGATCCAATGGAAAGAGTGATAGGTGGCGTTAGTTTACCTCGTTCTGGAAATGTGGATTTGATACAATACCAGAAACGCATTATCCTACGTCATACAGTTCGACTGTCAGTTCTAGACTCCGCCTGCCTGTCAATCATAGAGTTCGTCTGTCAATCAATATAATCTGACGATAGAGTCCATTTCTCAGAATTAGTAGCTAGTCTAAGTTGGAAGATGCATTTATAACTCTGATATGGGTATATATATATCAATCACATATTATATATATATAAAACATATATCAACAAACCGATCAAAACTGGACTAAGACAATTGACAATGTTTCGCATTTCCTACCATTTAGTTGAAATTTGGTCACTACAATGAAACCTATATTAGTGGTCACCTCTATTAAGCAGCCAACATGTATTAAGCAGACAGTTTCCAGATTCCAAATATGTTGTTTTACTATACATATGACCTCTATTAAACAGCCATTTTTATTCTGTGATTCCCTTGATTGGCTAATTAAGACAGGTTTGACTGTAGGCTCAAAAATCAGGTCAACTATATAAAGCTCTTACACTAAACAAAAAGGAGCTGACTATATATGTATAAATAGACCAGTAGAACGTGAATACAAATATTCAATTTTATGAGTTTGAATGCATGAGATAATGTGTATACTGACACAATTAAAAACTGTGCACTTTTATTTTGAGAGTTACTTTTTCGTTACAAATTTTAGAATTATGAATATTGCTATCATGAGTGAAGAAAATAATCCTCCACACATTGCACTAATTTATCCAATATTTCGCACATTTCGATACCAAATTTGCCTATATTTTGTTTCTAAACGGATATAAATATTACCTCTAAGGCAAGTGCACAGTTTCCCTTTGTTGTTAGTATATAAACAAAACCACAGAAACTTTATTCGCCTTACTATATTCATCAACATACAGTATAACCGTCGGATTAAACTATTCACTGTACTATATTCATCAACTTACAGTATAACCGTCGGATTAAACTATTCACTGTACTATATTCATCAACTTACAGTATAACCGTCGGATTAAACTATTCACTGTACTATATTCATCAACTTACAGTATAACCGTCGGATTAAACTATTCACTGTACTATATTCATCAACTTACAGTATAACCGTCGGATTAAACTATTCACTGTACTATATTCATCAACTTACAGTATAACCGTCGGATTAAACTATTCACTGTACTATATTCATCAACTTACAGTATAACCGTCGGATTAAACTATTCACTGTACTATATTCATGACCGCCGGATTAAACTATTCACTGTACTATTTTCAGCAACTTACAGTATGACCGTCGGATTAAGCTATTCACTGTACTATATTCATCAACTTACAGTATAACCGTCGGATTAAACTATTCACTGTACTATATTCATCAACTTACAGTATAACCGCCGGATTAAACTATTTACTGTACCATATTCATCAACTTACAGTATAACCGCCGGATTAAACTATTTACTGTACCATATTCATCAACTTACAGTATAACCGTCGGATTAAACTATTTACTGTACCATATTCATCAACTTACAGTATAACCGTCGGATTAAACTATTTACTGTACCATATTCATCAACTTACAGTATAATCGCCGGATTAAGCTATTCACTGTACTATATTCATCAACTTACAGTATGACCGCCGGATTAAGCTATTCACTGTACTATATTCATCAACTTACAGTATAACCGTCAGATCAAACTATTCACAAAACTATATTCATCAACTTACAGTATAATCGCCGGATTAGACGTTTGAGAGTTCTGTCCCAGAATGTTCTCGACCGGATGGACGGGTATTTCAGACACATGAATATAACGAATATGGAAAATATCCCCACCGTAACTATGCCAAATAAAATACCCGTCAGCTGCACAGTCGCAACTGAAATAGAGAGAACAATTGATAAATTAAAATAATAGTATGTTACACAACAAGAAATTCACATGTAGCACCGTTTCCGTGGCCCAGTGGTTACGGCGTCCGCCTACGAAGCAGGAGGTCGACGGTTCAAATCTCGTCTGGGGTTCGTTATGATATGGCCGATTGGTTAGCCGCCAGCTTGTTAAATAATGGTTACCGATTGCCTATCAGCTGTCCGTTTGCCGTGGGTGGTGCCTCGTAAGCCAGAGAAGAGGGGCCTAGTTATTGACTGGGCTGCCCGGCTAAGACATCACAGTTCGAAACACACTGGTAAATGTATTGTGGCGATTGTATGTGTCCAGTTCGCTCGGTAGGCTGGTTCACCAGGACACCCCATAGTAACGTTTACAATTGTATGTGTCCTATTCCTTAGTTTATACAAATTTATTTAGCTCGATTGCGAAACAAGTTCGTTCAACTTATATTAATCACTCTCGAGACCTCATTCCTGATGGAATCCATCGCCATGAAGGAGAGAGAAGAAGCAATGTGGAATTTAAATGCCTTGCCTAAGGGCAGAATCGTAACAGCTCAAGCGGGGCTCGAACTCCGGACCTTTCGCACCTGGAGCGAACCCGCATCCACTGCGCTATCATGACTTCCACTTCGTATTCCTTGAACATATTCTAGAACACCTTCTTCTCTACGACAAGTTATATAACGTACCTAGATACTTGATTATTGTTTCTGTGTTGGGGTATACCATCGCAATAGCTTAGGTCATAATGGCGATTTTCCAGTTATTATTAAATTTTATTTATTTTACAACGATTGCGAAGCAAGTTGTAGCAACTTATATTAATCACTCTCGTTGGCGCGGATGAAAGCGTGCATGTGGTCATTCGTGTGGGAGGAAACAGGAGTACCCGGAGAAAACCCTCCTGTCCGAGCTGGCGACCACCGTACCATCTCACATACTTCCCGGTCGGAGGATTGAACCCGGATTGCAATGGTGAGAAGCGAGCGCGCTAACCACTGCGCTAATCGGACAGCCTTATTATTAGTGGAGGAAGTATTCCAGGCGCGCACACACCACACACTCGATAGCTTCCTCACATGAATAATTCAACACCCCCAGTGGGATTCGAACCAGCAGCGATGAAGGGCAAGTGATTTGAAAACAACGACCTTAACCACTCGGTCACGAAGGCCCCTTGTTTGAGTATTAACTCAACTAACGCCACATTTCAACAATGCAGGTGTACCAAAATCCGTTAGAAATCTTCAAACTAGAAACCTGCTTGTCAAAGTGGAAAATAATCACTATTCTCGAAATCTAGTTTCTCTTGCATCATTCTGCAACCGTGCACACAAGCCTCTACGCCCATCCATAGGGGTAATTCACGCCCTGATATTGCTTGGGTTGCTGAGACTGAGAGTGTGGACGGGTTAAGATGCCACTGGCGCATCAAAAGTTCAAATAAACGGCAGAGAAATACAAACCAACACAATCGTGCTCACATTTTACACTCATGTGTCTAGTTTTAACAATATATTCAATTCAAGGGTATTAGCAGTATCAGCAATACATTGTTTTTGGCCATTTACATAAGTATAAACTATGGCAAAGACATACACAAATACATAAATGCGTACATACATATTTTAAGACACGGTGATATTATCTAGGGTATTTTTTCTTATATTTCGGGTTTACGCCTGCATCAGCACCATTTTGGGCTATATCGCCGGCGGGCAGTTTACTTAACAACACCTTTCCTGGACAGGCTCCAGCGGTTAACCAGTACTTGGGTGCACCAACCTCCGTAAGAAACTGCCAACTTTTTCATATAAATGAGACACGGCCATTTTTTCTTAGAAACATAGATTCCTTTATATACTTAGGTATGTTTAACAATTCTATTTTATTCTTAGATGACATGATAGCATTGAATTTCTGTACACACGGCCAAGATATATTACCAAGGTATTTAGTTCTTAAACTTGTGTATCTCGTACAACATAGCAAAAAGTGATACTCCGATTCAACCGACTTTTGGTTACATAGTCTACATAAGCTATTTTCTCTTTCTATAGCATTATATCTACCAACTTCAAGCTTGTGTGAACATAATCTTAAGCATGTGAAACACTTCCGTAAATCATCACTAACAATCGTATCAATATATTCTTCAAATATAAATTCATTTTTAAATTTACAATAATAGTCTAATTTTGTCATTGTGCTTGTATGTAAACTGATACAATGGCAACAGCGATTGAATGTGTACATTCCAGGTATCGTGCCGGTGCTTTACACCGTGCACGTCAAAGAACCAGACAATACTCTGGAATGGGTCTCTGTCTGTATCATAGTACTATCATCCAAAATTCTAAAATGACTAATCTCTTCAGGAGGCGTCGCTCATATGGGCACCCGGTAGCGACGATAAATAAACGTAAAACACACACACACACTCGTACGCGGGATTTGTTGTTAGTCTAAAATGACAATCATAACATGTCTATTTGTAACACAATCTCTGTCCGACAAGAATGCGGTCATATATACAGAAGAGTAACTCCAGTGGAGCAACGTATGCTACAGGTTTTTATAACATAACTTTGCTTGTTTTCAGTGTGATACAGTCATCTAATAATTTCTTATATGTACACACGTTTAATGGAAGGATTGTGATTGGTTGAGAGAATAATCCTTATAAGTTGTAAAATAAACTTTAACGTATGCATATTTGATTTTAATTGGTACATGCAGTTAATGCTAACACAAACTACGATTTAAAAGAAGTCTCAAGGCAATTATAACGCTATTTAAAACATAAATATGACGCTGTTTTGCGTAGTGACGTCATGACAATTTAGTGACGTCATGACAATTTGTGCTGACAAATGGCGCCAAAATGAAAGTTGCGCCGTTATTTATTAAAACAAGATCGCTATGGTAATGTGATAACAGTATCATACACTGATGATTTCTGCCCATAGTTTATGAAACTCCTTCAATGGCTCGCTTAATAACAAAATTTCAAAACGAGTTTCATAAAATATGGTATAAAATCACCACCCATGTAATATTCTATATATATATGTAGGCCCTAGAGTAGGCTAAATGTAGTTATTAAATGCTCGCTTAATAACAAAATTTCAAAACGAGTTTCATAAAATAATTTATAGTATAAAATCACCACCCATGTAATATTATATATATATGTAGGCCCTAGAGTAGGCTAAATGTAGTTATTAAATGCTCGCTTAATAACAAAATTCCAAAACGAGTTTCATAAAATATGGTATAAAATCACCACTCATGTTAGATCCTATATAGATCTATATGTAGAGTAAATGTAGTTATTAAATGCTTCCTCATAAATATGTCATATTCAGCTTCTCACAGCTCCTAAATAACAACTGAAAGAATGTCTGAAGGTGGTTATTTAGCAACGGGGAGAATGTCTGAAAGCATTTTAATAGTTTTGGCGTACGTTTGTTAGTTATTTATTTTGTTTGGGTTCATAAACTGTTTTTGTATAAAGCTTATGTAAACAAATTTAAGTGGAAGTCGTGATAGCGCAGTGGATGCGCGTTCGCTTCAGGTGCGAAAGGTCCGGAGTTCGAGCCCCACTGGAGCCGTTACGATTGTGCCCTTAGGCAAGGCATTTAAATTCCACATTGCCTCTTTTCTCTCTCCCTCGTGGCGATGGATTCCATCAGGAATGAGGTCTCGAGAGTGATTTATATAAGTTGAAATAACTTGTTCGCAATCGAGCTAAAATAAATGTGTATAAACTAAACAAGTTTATAAACTGATCGTCCGTCCGAATGCTAAATATTCATTAAAGGTTTGATATGAGCTTAATTTATTATTATTATTAAGTCCATAGACACATCACAGTTTCATTGCCAGGGGCGTAGCTAGCCTTTTTGAATGTGTAGGCACGAACTAATAAATTAAGCACCACAATGACAGTGGTGCTGGATGGGTATGGGGGCATTCCCCGCCAGGACAAGTTCGAATCCTATAACGACGTGTATGCACACTGGCGCATTTCAATGTACTTTTTAGTCGCTCAAATTTCGATGTACGTTTTAAAATAAATTTGAAATGCACAGAAATGAAATGTCGCATTGACAAATATAGATGTCGTGATAGCGCAGTGGATGCGCGTTCGCTTCAGGTGCGAAAGGTCCGGAGTTCGAGCCCCACTGGAGCCGTTACGAGTGTGCCCTTAAGCAAGGCATTTAAATTCCACATTGCCTCTTCTCTCTCCCTCGTGGTGATGGATTCCATCAGGAATGAGGTCTCGAGAGTGATTAATATAAGTTGACATAACTTGTTTCGCAATCGAGTTAAAATAACTTTGTATAAACTAAATATAGATGATCGTGTCATGAGATGTGTGACCACTGGTCAAGATTTTATACTATACAGACATGCTAAATACACACTCAAATTTGTATTGTATTTTTGACCGACATGTATTTATAATTTTTATTTTCTGTGACAATCTGCAGGCCCGGGCCTTCAGTGCAATGGATAGACAAACAGTAATGCATTGTGCGAATGTATGTTAGTACGTAAATAACATTGCTGGCATCTTAACCGTCCATTGTTAGAGAATATGTGTGTCCTTGATTTCTCTGTAAACTGACTGCTCAGTGCCTGAATATATGTGTCCTTGTGTCCTTGATTTCTCTGTAAACTGACTGCCCAGAGCCTGAATATATGTGTCATTGAATTCTCTGTAAACTGACTGCCCAAATCCTGAATATATATGTCATTGAATTCTCTGTAAACTGACTGCCCAGAGCCTGAATATATGTGTCCTTGATTTCTCTGTAAACTGACTGCCCAGAGCCTGAATATATGTGTCATTGAATTCTCTGTAAACTGACTGCCCAAATCCTGAATATATATGTCATTGAATTCTCTGTAAACTGACTGCCCAGAGCCTGAATATATGTGTCCTTGAATTCTCTGTAAACTGACTGCTCAGAGCCTGAATATATGTGTCCTTGAATTCTCTGTAAACTGACTGCCCAGAGCCTGAATATATGTGTCATTGAATTCTCTGTAAACTGACTGCCCAGAGCCTGAATATATGTGTCCTTGAATTCTCTGTAAACTGACTGCCCAGAGCCTGAATATATGTGTCCTTGAATTCTCTGTAAACTGACTGCTCAGAGCCTGAATAAATGTGTCCTTGAATTCTCTGTAAACTGACTGCCCAGAGCCTGAATATATATGTCCTTGAATTCTCTGTAAACTGACTGCCCAGAGCCTGAATATATATGTCCTTGAATTCTCTGTAAACTGACTGCCCAGAGCCTGAATATATATGTCATTGAATTCTCTGTAAACTGACTGCCCAAATCCTGAATATATATGTCATTGAATTCTCTGTAAACTGACTGCCCAGAGCCTGAATATATGTGTCCTTGAATTCTCTGTAAACTGACTGCTCAGAGCCTGAATATATGTGTCCTTGAATTCTCTGTAAACTGACTGCCCAGAGCCTGAATATATGTGTCATTGAATTCTCTGTAAACTGACTGCCCAGAGCCTGAATATATGTGTCCTTGAATTCTCTGTAAACTGACTGCCCAGAGCCTGAATATATGTGTCCTTGAATTCTCTGTAAACTGACTGCTCAGAGCCTGAATAAATGTGTCCTTGAATTCTCTGTAAACTGACTGCCCAGAGCCTGAATATATATGTCCTTGAATTCTCTGTAAACTGACTGCCCAGAGCCTGAATATATATGTCCTTGAATTCTCTGTAAACTGACTGCCCAGAGCCTGAATATATATGTCATTGAATTCTCTGTAAACTGACTGCCCAAATCCTGAATATATATGTCCTTGATTTCTTTGAATTATTTTCCGTGGCAAACGGATTGTTTGTCTATTCATGTACAGTGTTTTTTGTGGAGCTCAATAGCCAGCAATCGTCAAGAGTGAGAAGTTTCAGGTTAACGTGCGCAAATGGGAAATATGAGACGATTGGTCAGATTATTTATGTACATTGTATTATTTCTAATTAGAACATGTATAGCTACATTGTTGAACTCGTGTTCTGGAGAAAAAAATCAAGAGATGAAAAATTACTATCATTAATAATATTAAGTTACCACGTTACCACGTTAAACATGCTTTGAAACGATATTCATGTTGATGGCTTCATGGTGGATTAACTTTTGTTAAATGAGGTCTCTCGTAAAATAAATTCTTTACTATTATTATTATTAATGGCGGGATATTTGAATATAGCAGTAGCTAATAAGGCGGCAGCCGTGGCCGAGTGGTTAAGGCCACTCACTAAAAATAACTTGCCCATCACCCCTGTAGGTTCCAATCACACTGGAGCTGTCGAATTAGTTCATATGAGGAAGATATCCAGCTAAATTGCGGAAGGTCGGTGGTCCTACACGGGTGCCCGCCCGTCTGCCCATGAAATGCTGATCGGATGTGCATCCGAGGGTCTTCCTCCACCAATATGGCTGGAGATTTGCCATATGACATATGGCGTGACCTTGAACTCCAAAATAATCGTATAAATGATATAAATTTCTCGAAGCACGTCCAAAGGATTTTTTCTCTGTTTAGGACTAATCTGCTGTTTTTACTGAATTTGATACTATTGTTTGGAACTAGAGGCGAGGCGGCACATACTAAAATCTATATATTAGCCGTCCGCTTGTGGAGAAACGAGATGACGTACAGTGGTTTAATTCTAGGAAGTATCGTGATATATCTCTACATGGAGTGAACACGGGAAGAAATGGAGAGAAAATACAAGCGATTAGCCGAACAATAGTACATATATGATGGCCATCAGGGGATTTCATCTCTACTAACTAATGATTCTTAAGCTCTGCTATTGAGCATGCTTTATGCATTCCGGCAAGTGTGAGGCTCAATTCCTCTCATGAATCGCAACGTATTTATAAACAGGATATAAACAGGATAATGTCCAACACAGTCTCTGTCCTAGCCTTGGAACAGGCGATGATATATTTTGCTTGGTCAGTCAAATAAATATATTTTAACATCGAGACTCTTAATTGGGCCGTATTGAGTTTCTGTTCATATCAACGTGAACATGTCATTTTGCCAGAAGTTAAAAAGTGAAAAATCGACAGACTGGCACCCAGGCTACCTCTATCCTACTCTTGTGCGCTTCGTTCTAGTTCAGTTCTAACGGTTTTGATTGTTTGTTTTCAGTCGCACCAACACATACGTGGCATATGGCGACTCAATCTATTTTTTTTATTTTTATTTATACAAATTTATTTCAGCTCGATTGCGCACAGACACGTAGTTAAACACGAGACAGACAATTAAAATAATGAATATGTCTACTTATAAATAGTGCAGTTGGACTAATGCCTGGGCTTAATTTAACATACTTCAAAGAATTATGTATGGAAACCCTACCGGAATAATAAGCTATATAAAAACATGACGAAATTGTGTCACTTCTAAATAGGTTGTATAGGCTCGTGACGAGCTGTCTCATCAGGATCTGCACTATTTGCCAGTAATATTACTATGTTGAGACAAAATTACCCATTTTGATCAATGAACTGGTCCAAATGTAATTTTCTTATTAATGTATAGGTCTAAATATAGCATGCACCAGTCCATGTCAGTTACTTGGTGTTGAATGGGTTAACTCCAAATGATGAATTTAGCGTGGACTCTGCATTGCAGACTGTGCAACCGTCGAATAAACGAGCTCCGGCCCTCAGCACTGGCATAACCCATTGGCGGATACATTATATAAAGCCGCATATGTAACATGCGGTCTTCACAGTTAGCCATAATGACATGTTTTCACTCGCGCCCAATGTGTTCCAATATAATAAATTGATCTTGATTATAAAACTTCACGGATCACAGTCCTCATTTCCTGCCGCTGTTGCAAAAAACGTAATATCACCTCCCACCACCAATCAATAGCATCGCAAATCTAAAGTGACGAGACAATTTACGTTGAATAGTCCGATGTTTCTAATAGAGGCCGGGCAACCTGTTGTATCGTTGCAAGGTTATATAGGTTTATCCATATTGTGGTTTTCCGGTTATCATTAAGTACGGTATGCGAGTAAATAGGCTGCCAAACAGATCCATAGAAAAAAATTCATTTCTATTAGAAATAAAAGGGGATTTTGTTTAAAGTTTAAACAAATCCATTTTAGCTCGATTGCGAAACAAGTTTGTTTTACAACATTATTTTAATCGCTCCCCCGACCTCATTCTGATGGAAATCTACCTGGACGGCTCGCTGAATGTGTATACTCACTATAATGTAATATACAATACACTGTTTCTGGGTGGCTATTCCAAAGAACTATGTGTAGTTATGCCTAATTGAGCTGTACATTATCTAGATACCTGCATTGTAAATTATCTAGATATCCGCAATTTGCCATAACTACTGAATATATCCTAATGCGCACGTACAAGCTCCAACCATATCCTGTCATTTAACAATCGAATGTTCTTTTTCTGCGTTTCATCGAGGTATGAAATGTTAGCTGTTACGCCTAATTTAAAAACCGGACATTTCATATCTAATATTTTACAAATTACAAAACATTTTTTTTTGTTATTCGTCCCACAATAGAAAAAGTAGTCCGCTATTAATATTAATGAGAATAGAATAATTTGGCAATTTATTGGGTTATGAAATGTGATCACATGGGCTGAATCAGCCAATCAGATTCGCGGTATTGCAAGAAATTATACATAAGTATCGTAATTTGAATATCACCAATGTATGCATGCGATCATTACAACAGTTTTAGTTTTAAATTTAGTTTGTATTAAAGTCTCATCCATGTACATCACCTAAAATATGTACAGATATACTTAAACATACTAACAACAGTACATGGCCATTCATCAGAGAATTACAAGAGACTATATCACATTAACCCATTCAACCCCAAGTAACTGACATGGACTGGTGCGTGATATTTTCAGACCAATACATTAATAAGAAAATTACCTTTGGACCAGTTCATTTATCAAAATGAGTAATTTTATCTAAAAATAGTAATAATTATTACTGGCAAAAAAGTGCAGATCCTGATGAGACGGCTCGTTACGAGCCGGCTCATCTGGATCTACACTTTTCATAAGCCTATTTAGAGGCCTGTGGGGTTGAAAGGGTTAAGACCATCACATGGTTATAGTACAAGTCCTAGGGTATTTACAAAATAAAACAAAGAATAAAAAGGAGAGAAACTAAATAAGCTCTGCTTCCGTTTTTATCCTTTCCTATTCTTTGATTTTGTGTGCATGTATTGTTTTGTGAATGTATATGAAATAAATATGTTTAACCCAAAGAATTAAAAGGTACGTACAGTGTATAAAAAGTTACATTTGTAGATTATATGTAATGAAGTGCTCCATCTACAATGTCGCAACATTGACCCACGTGGTCTATCTGCATTGTAAGTTACTCAAACCTTCACACGACAAAACCTCATGTAAACGGGGGAGTGGGCATGTGGCCGAGTTGACTCCATATCACGTGCCCTCACCGCTGTAGGTTCCAATCCCACTGGGGTGTCGAATTCGACCAAGTGAGGAAGCTATCCATCACCTCTTACCGTGCACGTGCACAACCCGTGTTCTATCTTATACCTGTGCCGTAGATGGAATTCGTGTCACAGACGGATCTGTAGTCCAGTGGTAACAGGCTGGACTGGTAATCCATGGATCGCAGGCTCGATCCCCCGTCTGACCCTAATAAAATTAACGGTCCTCAGATGGGACTTTAAACCGAAGTCTCGTGTCGGTGCTTTACATCGTGCACGTAAACGAACCAGAGGAAACTCTGAAATGGGTCTCTGTCTGTATCATTGCACTATCCTCCAAAAATCTAAAATGACTAATCTCTTCAGGAGGCGTCGCTCATATGGGCAACCGGTAGCGACGATAAATAAACGTAAAACACACGCACATGAATACGTGTCTCTCTTCCAATGATACGCAAGTAGATAGTCTCTGCATTAACTTGATTCGTGCACAGTGTATTACATGTGAGTAATTGTGCATTAATTGGATAGTGTGTGCATCATGAGACAATCACAACTAATATTACTAGGTAGAAGTATTGAATCACGACCATGTCTAGACGTTATGCAAATGAAACCGCGTTAATGCACACCCATGTCAATGACGTGATCTATGCTACAAGCTATATATTTCATAGAATTGTTCAAGTATGCATGTCGAATTAGATCATGTTAATGAATCATCGGTGCAATGCTATATATAATGTAATGGCTATATACTGTATACTGTATATGGTTCGCCGGAGACGAGGGTAAATAAGCTCAATCATCATCATACTGTCTACCTCATTCATACTGAACTCCATCGCCATGAGGGAGAGAGAAGATGCAATGCAGATTTAAGTGCAGCTCTGCATGGGGTTACTATTAATGTGTGTTTTACGTTTATTTATCGTCGCTACCGGTTGCCCATATGAGCGACGCCTCCTGAAGAGATGTGTCATATTAGATTGTTGGAGGATAGTGCAATGATACAGAGAGAGAGACATTCCAGAGTCTCCTCTTGTTCTTTTACGTGCACGGTGTAAAGCACCGACACGAGACCTCTGTTTAAAGTATCATCGGAATGTCTGTTAATTTTATTATGGTCAGACGGGGGGTCGAACTGGGGTTATTGTTAACCCAGTCACCAGCTTTTATAACCACTATAGGCAAGATATTCTAGGGTGGATGTCAACATAAAAACAAGGAATGGAAACATTCTTGACACAAACACTAATGATACAGTTTGTACATAAACACACATTATATGCATAGCATAGTATATCTATATCCTATATTACATTTTTTAAGTTTAAACTTGATTTATTTTACAACGATTGCGAAGCAAATTTTAACAACTCATATTAATCACTCTTGTTGGCGCGGATAAAAGCGTAAATGTGGTCATTCACGTGGTAGGAAACCGGAGTACCTGGAGAAAACCCACCTGTCCGATCTGGCGACCACCGTACCATCTCACATAATATTTATATTTTATTCTTTATTTCAGTCTCATCAATGTACAGCATATAACAAACATAGAATATAGTTTACATATTAAAAAGTACATTGCCACTCAATTCAGAGTTACAAGAGACTATGTATATATACATCATTCATCTATAACATATTACACTACTATAGTATATACATGTACATGTGATAACTACATGTGTGAGATAAAGCTGAAAAGCAGTCGCTAATTGAAATTTAAAATCTTATTAAGATGTAATGGAATGAAAAATACTGAACGCAAAATAAGCACTACTGCGCAAACTAAAAAATGTTTTAAAAGATCAAACAACAATTCCAATCAGATTGGGATTAGCCTAATTAGCAAATGCTTTTCAGTTGTAATAAAATATGAAGACGACATATAAAACAATCAATAGGTATTAAGAGGTACGTCGTTGTAAAATACTAAAACAGGTTTTGGCAGCTAATCTAATAATGGGTGCATTTGTGAATATGAACTTAAGTTGTTCTTGACTAGACATATTAACAAAACCAGGTTGTATAAGTTGAGTTCTATCAAATAATATGCTTCTTAAATCATCATAAAGGTTACATTCAAGGATAACATGTGACTCATCTTCAATTGTGTTACAGAATGTACATGTTCTGTCTTCTACTGGTAAGTTTTCGTACCAGCCAGTTTCAAGCCTTATAGGTGCTACGCCACATCTAAATTTACTAAATGCAGCCCGATGCGATCTAGACATAATACTTTTACAATAGTTTTCAATTAAAAACTGTTGTTTAAATGTACAGTAAGTCCGTAGCTTATTCCTACCTCTCCCTGATGTGCTATCTGCTCTACTGATCGACTGGAGCCATTCCAGTTTATATTTAGACATAAATACATGTTCAACCTTCGAAACAATAGTATGTTTAGGTATGACATTATCCAGACTACAATATTGATACAATTCAACTTCGTTAAGTGTTTTTCGAACATTATAAAACCAATTGCTACATTTCATGTTTGCTAAGGAGTTTGCCCAGACTGCCGTTCCTCGATTGATTCTGTCCGAATTCATATGAAATATACTAGACCAAAGACGGGCAATAGATTTTAACTGACGAACATATGGCGGTAACCAAGCCAATTCACCGACAACGGCTGCGTTTGGAGTCTATTTGCCAACTCCTAGATATAACCGCATGGCACGATTTTGAACCGCATTGATGCAAGAGTAGTGTTTGTATCCCCAAATTGCTGCACCGTAATCAATAACGGGCCAAGCAATGGAGTCGTATAGTTTGGTAAATACATTATATGGAATGCCACCAGCGGATTTACATTTAGCTATAAGAAGACCGAGCGTGCGACTAGCACTCTGAGCAACCATTTTAGCAGTTATATTATAATCTAGATGTTCATGCAACACAATACCAAGATATAAATATCTATCAACTATTTGTAGCTCGACAGCTCCACATGTAAACGAAATATTTGTTACCGGAGTAGATTCCTGGCGAAAATGAACTATTTTACTTTGGTCACTATTAATACACATATCATTTAAATTGCACCAGTCTTTCAAAGCACTTAATAATACGTGCAGGTCATTTGGGTTTTCAGCTAAAAGTACATTGTCATCTGCATATAATAATAAACAAATGGTATCATCACCGTAGGTGACACCTACTCCAACAGATTTCAGATACAAAGCTAAGTCATTTATATATAGATTAAATAGCAATGGAGAAAGAATACATCCCTGGCGTAAATGGCAATTAACATCAAACCAATCCGTGTTAAATTGAGTTACCCTTACACAAGATGACACGGATGAGTAAAGTGATTTAATTGCCACGAACATTTTACCAGTAATGCCATTATCAACAAGTCTTTTCCATAATTTATCCCGGTTAATGTAATCGTACGCTTTACGAAAATCAATAAAAGCGGAAAATGTGGCAAGTTTACGTTTTTTCCTAGTTTCAATGATACTAGTCAATGAAGAAACATGGTCTAAGGTATTGCATATTTTGCGAAAACTATCTTGCTCATCCGAAATTTTCCCATTCGATTCTGCCCATGCACTAAGACTTTCGTTCAAAATGCTACAGTATACTTTATACATTGAAGAAGCTAAAGCAATTCCCCTATAAGACAATGGATCTCTGGGATCAGATTTAGACGATTTTGGAATTGGATTGATGATACATTTCCCCCATATAGATGGAATTGTACCGTTATTAAAACATATGTTAAACAATGCATGCAAAAACAAGACAGCAGTATCATTTTTTAGAGCCGCCGAAGGTATATCATCAACTCCATTAGCTTTACCACGCTTAGCTTTATCAATAGCTTTCTTAACCTCTAATACATAATGTACTTGTATTACATCACACGATGTTCAACCATTTAGTTTCATATCATTTCCGGGTTATCATAAGAGATTATCTGCCTAAATACAAAGTGGGTAATTTGTACCCAATTGTGGAATGTTAAATTACCTCTACCGACAAAATTATAACGTAGAATAATTTTCTGAAATGACGAACCATAACTTTTACTAATTAGTAATTTAAATAATTATGTATAATTATGTACCTTCCTGTTCATGCACGCTCCGGAGATATTAATTGCGGTGTAACAAAGCTTTCTCTGTAGCAGATTCCTAAGTACATTGCTTTTGCTTAAAGCGAAATTACATCGCAAAAAGCAAATACAATGCATGTTTTCACATACAAATGCTTAGCTACTACATATTCTTCTGAATACATTCGAACAGTAACATTGAATATAAAAAAGTGTGTTTGTGGTATACAAGCTTTCAAAATTGATAGTAGATATTCATATAACGGTCATCCGCTCTCCTGAATAGACGTTTGTTTGTCATTGGAGTCAATACTAAACGCGAGATACTTTCGATTAGAGATAATTTAACTAAGATTAGACAACGACTAAGTCACATGGTCCAATGAAAAAGCCACATTTCTCGCTTCTAAATCGTATAGACGCGACCTACTTATATACGTTGTCTAAGTCAGATAGATCAACTCATTGGCTTCGCTTCGGTGTATATTTCGTTAAGACCAATTCGTGATATATCCTATACTTAGTCTACACATAAATATGCATAGGCACACATGTGAGATATCGCGGTAAATATGTACCATACCTCGTGTTATTCAGGATAAACGCGTTGTATTCCGCATGAATGTCGACAATATTTTGTTATATCAACACGTATACGACGCTTGATTATTAGTTGAAATACTCCGTTTTTGAGGCAAATATTTGAAAACACAAATTATACCATATAATAGGAAATTACATTCTGTATAAATTTGCGTTTTCACCAATGTAATGTCGCTTTAAGATAAGTGATATTCTATAACAGCTGTAGCCGTACAATTGTGCCCTTAGGCAAGGCATTTAAATTCCACATTGCCTCTTCTCTCTCCCTCGTGGCGATGTATTCCATCAGGAATGATGTCTCGAGAGTGATTAATAAAAGTTGTAGGAACTTGTTTCGCAATCGAGCTAAAATATATTTGTATAAACTAACAAAGGTAGCAATGTCTTTAATTTGAAATTATCTTTAAACATATTCAGTATGCATGACTGAGACATACTATTGTAACTTATAAGAAGCAGTTGATAGCGTTTAAACGTCCGCGGGTATTGTGAAATAATTAGATCACGGGAAATAACTCATTCGGATTACTTAGTTGTGCCAATTTTACAAGGTGCGTGTGACGTCATAATTACGTGACAGCTATGACAGCAGGATTCAACTATAAATTATGCCAGCAGACGGATCTGTAGTTCAGTGGTAACACGCTGGGCTGGTAATCCAGGGATCGCAGTCTGGATCCCCCGTCTGACCCTATTAAATGTACAGTCTTTCATATGGGACATTAAACCGAGGTCTCGTGTCGGTTCTGTTCACCGTGCACGTAAACGAACCAGAGGAGACTCTGGAATGGGTCTCTGTCTGTATCATTGCACTATCCTCCAAAAATCACCAATCTCTTCAGGAGGTGTCGCTCATAAGAGCAACCGGTAGCGACGATAAATAAACGTAAACACACACACACACGCAATCGAGCTAAACTCTGTTTTGTATAAACTAACAAAGGTAGAAATGTCTTTAATTTGAAATTATCTTTAAACATATTCAGTATGATTGTGTGGCTGTGAAATACTATTGTAACTTATAAGAAGCAGTTGATAGCGTTTAAACGTCCGCGGGTATTGTGCACTAATTAGATCACGGGAAATAACTCATTCGGATTACTTAGTTGTGCCAATTTTACAAGGTGCGTGTGACGTCATAATTACGTGACAGCAGGAATCAACTATAAATTATGTTGTTATGTGTTTTGAAGGTTCCGACTGTCAAATCACGTGTGTGACAACATACAATTTCGTCAATTTTGGGTATAATCTTCAACACTCACCGGAATTGATTCGCCGTCGGGGAGGGACGCTGTTGCTGCTTTAAAATGTATTTAATTCGTTATTTTGTTCTATATTACGGTTCAAAATTGGCGATAATTTTGACGCAATTTCGCTGAATTATAACGCTATCACTGCATTGCCTAATATGGAAACAGCAATTAGGATATCATTCAGGTATCAAATGACTCCATATATTGCTGTCGTCTCACTAGCTTAGTAATTTTAAATTGATGTATACATTCAGTTTTGTGATTTAAATTTTTTTTTTTTAAATTATGAAATTATAACAATTGCGAGCCACGAATATGCTCTTGGTGTATTTCTTTATCCTGAAAGTCATAAAATTCATAAATTTTAGTTTAAACTTTATTGATTTTACAACGATTGCGAAGCAAGTTTTAACAACTCTCGTTGGCGCGGATGAAAGCGTAAATGTGGAGGACACAGGAGTACCCGGAGAAAACCCACCTGTCCGATCTGGCGACCACCGAACCATCTCACATACTTCCCGGTCTGAGGATCGAACCCGGGTTGCATTTGTGAGACGCGAGCGCTAATCGGACAGCCGTACATTTTGTTTAGTCGTTGTGCTTTTCCGTTTAGTACATCATGATCATAATTTTTTTTTATATGTATAACTGACAGTACAGAGATGATATTACACTTATTGCACGGGTTCGAACCTCGGACCGGGATGTATGTGAGATGGTACGGTGGTCTAAGGCGACTCTACAGCTAGTATTTGAGGATGAAGAACCGGGGTGCCCCTCCGAGCAGTATTTCAGGCGCCAACTGGACCCGGGGTGCACCTCCGAGCAGTATTGCAGGCGCCAACTGGACCCGGGGTGCCCCTCCGAGCAGTATTTCAGGCGCCAACTGGACCCGGGGTGCACCTCCGAGCAGTATTTCAGGCGCCAACTGGACCCGGGGTGCACCTCCGAGCAGTATTTCAGGCGCCAACTGGACCCGGGGTGCCCCTCCGAGCAGTATTTCAAGCGCCAACTGCCATCAGGGTAGAACCACCGACCTTCCGCAAGTCAACTGGACATGAAATAATCCCGACACCCAAGTAGGATTCAAACTTACAGCAGTGAGGGGCAAGTGGTGATTTGAAGCCAATGACCGTAACCACTCGGGCCACGGAGGCCCGGATGCCGCACTACGTGGAATAAATCAATACACACATAAATCTCCATACGTTTATCTTCAACTACAATAATTGTGTCTATTAGTTAATACAAATTTATTTTAGCTCAATTGCGAAACACATTCGTACAACTTATATTAATCACACTCGAGACCTCATTCCTGATGGAATACATCGCCACGAGGGAGAGAGAAGAGGCAACGTGGCAATTAAATGCCTTGCCAAAGGGTACAATCGTAACGGTTCCAGTGGGGCTCGAACTCCGGACCTTTCGCACACGGAACGAACGCGCATCCACAGCGCTATCACGACTTCCACAACGTTTCTATTCTGTTTCTATTCTGATTTCTGTATATTTCCGAAGCTTCTCAATTCACATCACAACTAGTTTACGCACTCAAAACAATTAACACTACACGTATAAATAAAACAAAGTACAAAATAATAATCAACTAGCAATATAATGTAGCTCTCTATATACATTCAAAATACGTAGATGTAGTTTTTGATTCATTCTCTCTAGCGTCTACCTATCTAGTTCACCATCTTCTCGTCATCTCTAGTGATTGCCTAACTCTGTCAAGGGTACACTCGTAAAGTGATAACAATACCTAAGTACACGTAACGGCCATGACTGACGAATAAATGTTCCTCTATGTACAGTTTTTTTAAAGTCACAACGTCTCTCGTGTTTAGTAGATTGTTGGTTGGCCAAGACAGATTGGAAGCCTTAGAGTGTAGTCTGGCTAAATCTGTAGTAATGTTTGTTAGACAGATATATTCCTATTCAAACAAATTGTCACCTAAAAATAATACAACGTTGCTATCCTATAAATGTATTCGTGATAAAATCACCATTTTCACAAGTTTTACATTAAAGAAATCTATTTTTAAAACATTTTTAACGTACTTGAACATTGTTGAAAATGATTTAATCTTATATTGACTAGGTAAGCCGTTCAAGATTCTGCGTATATCTGTCTCTCAGGAAAAAAATCAAAACAGCAATGATACTAATATGCGTACATCACTTTTAGCATGTGTAATATGCGTACATCACTTTTAGCATGTTTAATGTGCGTACACCACTGTTAGCATGTTTAATGTGCGTACATCACTTTTAGCATGTTTAATGTGCGTAAACCACTTTTAGCATGTTTAATGTGCGTACATCACTTTTAGCATGTTTAATGTGCGTACATCACTTTTAGCATGTTTAATGTGCGTACATCACTTTTAGCATGTTTAATGTGCGTACATCACTTTTAGCATGTTTAATGTGCGTACATCACTTTTAGCATGTTTAATGTGCGTACACCACTTTTAGCATGTTTAATGTGCGTACACCACTGTTAGCATGTTTGATGTGCGTACACCACTTTTAGCATGTTTGATATGCGTACATCACTTTTAGCATGTTTAATGTGCGTACACCACTTTTAGCATGTTTAATGTGCGTACACCACTTTTAGCATGTTTAATGTGCGTACATCACTTTTAGCATGTTTAATGTGCGTACACCACTTTTAGCATGTTTAATGTGCACAGATGGCTGCTTAATAGAGGTCATCTGTATAATAAAACAACATATCGGAAATTGGCTGTTTAATACAGGTTGGCTGCTTAATAGAGGTGACCACTAACACAGGTTTGACTGTATATTGACCCCTGTAACAGTGTACATGTAGTTCAGTAAGAGTTATTTATATCTCCTATTTGACTGAAATGTTGTTTCACAGACGGATCTGTAGTCCAGTGGTAACACGCTGGACTGGTAATCCAGGGATCGCAGGTTCAATCCCCCGTCTGACCATAATAAAATTAACAGTCTTTCAGATGGGACGTTAAACCGAGGTCTCGTGTCGGTGCTTTACACCGTGCACGTAAAAGAACGAGAGAAGACTCTGGAATGGGTCTCAGTCTGTCTCATTGCACTATCCTCCAAAAATCTAAAATGACAAATCTCTTCAGGAGGCGTCGCTCATATGGGCAACCGGTAGCGACGATGAATAAACGTAAAACACACAGAGATGTTGTTGATATATAATCGTGTTAATTTAGAAGTGGTCTACTCCCGCGACAAGCGTAATAATTTCTAGTCACATAATTGCACTGCCATTTAGTTGCATGGAATGGTCAGACGCACTTAGAGCCGTAGACAGATCATTCGTACGTGGTCGGTTCCAGAACTAAGTGTCATAATTCTAGTCACATGTTCCTTACTTGCAATACTGAGAAGCATAAGCCGGGTTCTTCCTCCAACAATAATACTTGAAGAGTAGCCAGATAACATAACATGTTGGTGCGACTTGAAGCACAAACAAGTATTAGTGACACTTGGGTAGAGTAGTCGATTATGCATATTCAAGAATAATAAAACGTCTTTATAACCGACCGACCCTATTGACCGCTTCCGTGGTTACGGTCGCTGACTTGTATACCACTATTACCTATCATTACCGATGGACACTGGTTCTAGCCCCGCTCAGACTCCGTGTCTCTTATATGACAAAAGTTGTTTGATACGGAGGTTGGTGCACCAAGTACTGGTTAACCGCTGGAGCCTGCCCAGGAAAGGTGTTGTTATGTAAATTGCATGTAACTCAAATAGGCAACCGGTAGCGACGTTAAATAAACTTAAATAAAAATAATAATAACCGACCCAATATAATAGTTCTGTTACAAGCTTTCTGCTACATGCTTTCTGCTGCATGTTTTCTGCTACTTAATATACAAGACATGAGTTTCCTGTGTCCACGTATTGTCATTAAACGTTGGCTGTCCGATTAGCGCGCTCACTTCTCACCAATGCAACCCGGGTTCGATCCTCGGACCGGGAAGTATGTGAGGTGATACGGTGGTCGCCATATCGGGCAGATGGGTTTTCTCTGGGAACTCCGGTTTCCTCCCACACGAATGACCACATATACGATTTCATTCTCGTGTTTGTGTGCTTTACGTTGATTTATCTTCGCTACCGATTGCCCATGTGAGCGACGCCTCCTGAAGATATTAGTCATCTTAGATTTTGGAGGATAGTGCATGAGACAGAGAGCCATTCCAGAGTCTCCTCTGGTTCTTTTACGTGCACGGTGTACAACATCGACACGAGACTTCGGTTTAAAGTCCCTTCTAAAAGACTGTTACATTCTCGTTAATATAAGTTGTTAGAACTTGCTTCGCAATCGTTGTAAAATAAATAAATATGTTTAAACATAGACGTTGATACTAATAGCATTATTAGATTGAATATTTTCGCACTAACGTTGCTTACGTTAAAAGGCGAACACATTGTTTTTTTACGTTTATTTATCGTCTCTACCGGTTACCCATATGAGCGACGCCTCCTGAATAGATTAGTCACTTTAGATATTTGGCGGATAGTGCAATGATACAGACATCCCATTCCAGAGTCTCGTCTTGTTCTTTTACGCACAACACTGACACGAGACCTCGGTTTAAAGTCCCATCTGAAAGACTGTTAATTGTATTAGGGTCAGACGGGGGATTGAACCTGCGAGCCCTGGATTAACAGTCCAGCGTGTTACCAGTGGACTACAGATCCGCCTGGCGAAAACAGCCTGCATTGCCTTGTATTGTAGCGCAATGCATGTACGTTGTTACCCCATATTCAGATATACACCATACGTTACTGTCTGTTAAAAGTTTAAACTTTATTTATTTTACAACGATTGCGAAGCAAGTTCTAACAATCTCGTTGGATGAAAGCGTATATGTGGTCATTCGTGTGGGAGGACACCGAAGTACCCGGAGAAAACCCACCTATCCGATTTGGCGACCACCGTACAATCTCACATAATGTATGTTGACAGGTTAAGCATACATTGATAATGTTTTGAAGGGATATCAACATTACATAGCATGGCGAGAGTTTTACTGTAGATATTAGTTACATTTCCTAAACCCTTTTTTTTTTTTTGGTTTGTTTATTGTTGTTTTTTGTTTCTAAATTCTTATTATCTAAAATGTTGCTTATTATCTTAATCATTTTACCCTTTTTCTATTAGTATCATTTAGTAAACTACTAGCACAACTCTTGTATTCAGTCTCTTTGTTAATTACAATCTAGTCTTATGGGGAGGGCCGTAACTAATGTTGTTAAAACTTGTGGCCCAACCCATTTGCTTCAACATATAATGACAATCCTTGAGCAAACAATGCCACGAATCATGCATTATGGATAGTTATACAAGTTTGTTCATTTGTTTTGTATTGACATTGTATATATAGAATGCAATAAAATATGATTAAACTAAACTAGAGTTTTACTGGAAGGTTATTACTCGCACTTGCCATTTAGCTCAAGTTTGACTTGTTTCATTCTAGTTTGACATTCAAGCTGAACTTATTCATCGATCTGAAGCGTATTTAATTATCTACTTTATGTTTTACATCCATGAAATGGGAAACATTGTTTTTATTAAACCGAATTAGAATTCCTGTTTCTCTTTCTGTGTGTTGTACTTTTTGTGTTTCTGACAAAACAAAACAAAAACATTGTGTTATTATACCACGTGACAGTTTTGTTGATGGAGCAAAATCGCAGTCGAATAAAAACAGGTAGGTAGAAACAGATAACATGATGTAGGTAGAAACATATAACATGGTGTAGGTAGAAACATATAACATGATGTAGGTAGAAACATATAACATGATGTAGGTAGAAACAGATAACATGATGTAGGTAGAAACAGATAACATGATGTAGGTAGAAACAGATAACATGGTGTAGGTAGAAACATATAAAACATTGTAGGTAGAAACAAGTAAAACATTGTAGGTAGAAACAGATAACATGATGTAGGTAGAAACAGGTAACATGGTGTAGGTAGAAACATATAAAACATTGTAGGTAGAAACAAGTAAAACATTGTAGGTAGAAACATATCAAACATTGTAGGTAGAAACATATAAAACATTGTAGGTAGAAACAGGTAAAACATTGTAGGTAGAAACAGGTAAAACATTGTAGGTAGAAACAGGTAAAACAGAAAACGACTACATGTATATAGAAACAGTTGCCTTTCGCATGGCTCTTACAGTTTCTTAATATATAACCTCCTTACAATGGAAAACAAACCAACAGCGGTGTGGTAACCTGTCCGACACGACAATCACTCGACCACAGAAACCCAAGTGAAATATCACGTTTCCAAATTCAACAACGGTTTTATTATGAAATCCATCGGTGGAGTATAAGCTGAAACGAGTGGGTGAGATCCTCAGAACACACCCAATACCCGCAGTACTTCCGGGACTGTGAGACAGGAGCTATACTGACACCAAAAAGAAACTGTGCACTTGCCTTAGAGGTAAAATTGATATCCTTTTAGAACAAAATATGGCAAATTTGGTATGGAAATATGCGAACTATTGGGTAAATTAGTGCAATGTGTGAATGATTATTTTCTTCACTCATGATAGTAAAACCCATACTTCTAAAAATTGGTAACGAAAACATAACGTTCAATATAAAAGTGCACATTTTGTTATGGTGTCATAAGAATGATCTAACTTCTACAGAAACCAAGACAGCAAACATGGAAGTGTTTGTCTTCATGGTTCACACATGGAAGCTAATGTCAGTTTAATAGTCTTATTTGTATTTATCCACCATCATGGATTTGAAGTTGTTGCCTTTAAAGCAACATTACATCGTAATAAAGGATGTTTCGGGTAAAATATAAATACTAATGTGTGTGTGTTTACAAAAATCGAAATAGTCGCTCAGAAACGATAAAATTCCAATAAATTTAAACCGTCGTATACGCGAATTTGTTTATCAACACACGAACTGTAACACGCACAGTGCGCATGCGTGAAACAACAGAGGATGTAGAAAACAGCGTATATATTTTGAACATGAAATACTATCTATCTATCTATCTTCCTCTAATGTAGAAATGTCCCTAAAGTCTTAGCTAACAGAGGTATGAATCAACATAGCAAGTAGTTTAATTAAAAAAGACAACGTGGGACAAATGGGGACGATGTATTCCGAATGTAAACAAGTGCGGACGATGCGTTCCTGTTGTAAACAAGTGCGTGACCGATCGACTCGGAAAGTCCTACTTTCGGTTTCGAGTTTGTTTTATCGCAAAAAACACTGTTTACCAAATGAACATAAGCGTACAAAGTATAATGTTAAAATATGTAGCAGCATTGCTACCCATACGTAAAAATTGAATTTTTCAAATATATATTTCAGTACACGTCAGTCTGTTTATCCTTTCGTCATGCCTTTTGTAATGGAATGTAAATGCACTAATGCACTTGGATTCAACACGGTAAAGGCAACATGTGTGTACAAGGAATATAGAGTCAAATATGGAATATAGTGTACACTCACTATTTTTTTAAATCGATGTATGTACATAGCATGCATTGATTTTATGTATTGGATATAATATACTAGAGGACATAGAAAACGCACACATACATTATAGTATTATTACAAGGATTCCATCAAAGAGATATCACATATTTATTACAAAACACAAACTGAACAACTAAAAATATTCCAAAATGTTTAAAACTATGTATTTATATGTTTTTTCATGTAAAAAGACACTTATAAGAAGTGTGCGTTTTCTTTGTCCTCTAGTATATTGTACATTCACTATTTATAAATCGATATATGTATATAGCATGCATTGAGTTTATGCATTGAGCTTAATATTAGACATTCTAACACGACCCAGCTAATAACGTACATACTTGTATAGTAATATCTACCTCGGGTTATTCTGCGATATACATACCTTGAACTATGCTGCTCGTGCACCGCATTTTGGCTATTCCATTTATACAATGCGTGTAAAGTTTTATGAATGAAAGTCACGTGATGTTTGTAAATACAACCGTGGGAATTCGCGGAAGTGAGCTATTTTTAGAATCAGATAATCTCTTGTCCCTCTTGTTTTCTGTTAAGTAACGTTTCAGTTACTATTCTGTACAGTTTTATTTGACAAAATAAATAAAAGTATTGATCAGTTACAAATTTTGTTCATTTATGCACTAGATTGATATTTTCCATAAATAACGTCATCACCCCTTACGCGGGAGGAAATTTCGAAAGCCTAATGCACGGCGTTTGAAGAAAATACTCCTTTCTCGTCTAATATTATTAGAAGTAAGTTGTGTTAGAATCGAAATTATTTCTTAATAAGCAAAGAAAACATTGTCAAACTACTAGGGGATTGCTCTCTGACCCCTACTAGTTATTTGACGAGGGTACCTCATTTGGGGCCTGAAACTGAACAGGAAACCAAAACATTTCTCAACAGTAAGCATTTCCGAAATAGTGTCATGAATATTGCTGATGGTCAAACTGCGATACGTGTTGTTCAAATTTATCTGAAGTAGGGATCCAATCACCACAAAGTGATTTTCGCTGTTTTAACCAATCTTATTTACGACGTCAAATTCACAATCTGCACGGAAAGATCTCAAGGAGCTGGATCAATGAAATGCGAAGAGCTCGACAACTTGGCTGATAACATTGCAGAATCGGGCAAGCAAATTAGTTTTATAAGCAATGCCTCTTTCCACGCAAAATATCTTTAATAGATACAAGCTTAGATTGCAGTAACTGACTAACTATATCTTTAGTAGTGTTAGAAAATTGATCCAACACATCCGCCCATTTCGCGTGTTGTTCGCCTCTTATCATATATACGAATATATAGGATATTAAACGAGTGGTCATTTGTTATTGAATTTATTAACGAGTCGTCACCATAAATACGAGTCTCGTGCGAGGTTTTAGAAGACGAGTTAAATAAATTCAATAACAAATGAACACGAATATAAGATCCTATTTATGACATAATCGTTCAAAAAGCTGTACATTCACTGAATTGCAAATGTTTCATGTATCTGTGCTTCAGTTACAATCAAGGAAGTCGTAGTAGCGCAGTGGATGCGCGTTCGCTTCAGGTGCGAAAGGTCCGGAATTCGAGCCCCACTGGAGCCGCTACGATTGTGCCCTTAGGCAAGGCATTTAAATTCCACATTGCCTCTTCTCTCTCCCTCGTGGCGATGGATTCCATCAGGAATGAGGTCTCGAGAGTGATTTATATAAGTTGAAATAACTTGTTTCGCAATCGAGCTAAAATAAATGTGTATAAATTAAAAGTTGCAATCAATGAAGTATGTTATGCGGTCAGTTGTAAATGAATAGTAAAGGTGTCAAACCGTACTTCACATTTTATTTGTAATTTTACTCTCATTGATTACTTTGCTTACGTGATAATCAGCTTTTAGATTCATGAAACTATTATAAAGCCGAAACTAGTACATGCATTCTAAACAACAGTGTGCGTTCCGCGTGTATATTATTAAGTATGTATGACTATGACGTCACAACAAGTACTTTACTATAACGTCACAACAAGTATATATTTACAAGGTCGGTAAAAATGTGTAGCGTTTAAATACCGGCTATTTGCACGTTTTACATTGCAACTGTAGCTGAATATAGCTGATGAAGAATTAAGCGATAGAGCAGGAGTTGTCGTGTCTATAGCCCGTCGTGCAGGATTAATAGCGTTTATAGCTCCGTGATGAGTTTCAGTGCCACCAGAATTGCGACGCCATGTTGGTTGTTTATTTTGTTTACAGCGCGTATGAATACACACAGCGCGCATTTGTATTGTTATAGCACTAGTGTTGGTTGTTTATTTTGTTTACAGCGCGTATGAATACATACAGTGCGCATTTGTATTGTTATAGCACTAGTGTTGGTTGTTTATTTTGTTTACAGTGCGTATGAATACATACAGTGCGCATTTGTATTGTTATAGCACTAGTGTTGGTTGTTTATTTTGCTTACATCGCGTATGAATAAATACAGTGCGCATTTGTATTGTTATAGCACTACTGTTGGTTGTTTATTTTGTTTACAGCGCGTATGAATACATACAGTGCGCATTTGTATTGTTATAGCACTAGTGTTGGTTGTTTATTTTGTTTACAGAGCGTATGAATACACGCAGCGCGCATTTGTATTGTTATAGCACTAGTGTTGGTTGTTTATTTTGCTTACAGAGCGTATGAATACACTCAACGCGCATTTGTATTGTTATAGCACTAGTGTTGGTTGTTTATTTTGCTTACAGAGCGTATGAATACACGCAGCGCGCATTTGTATTGTTATAGCACTAGTGTTGGTTGTTTATTTTGCTTACAGAGCGTATGAATACACTCAACGCGCATTTGTATTGTTATAGCACTAGTGTTGGTTGTTTATTTTGCTTACAGAGCGTATGAATACACTCAACGCGCATTTGTATTGTTATAGCACTAGTGTTGGTTGTTTATTTTGCTTACAGAGCGTATGAATACACTCAGTGCGCATTTGTATTGTTATAGCACTAGTGTTGGTTGTTTATTTTGCTTACAGAGCGTATGAATACACGCAGTGCGCATTTGTATTGTTATAGCACTAGTGTTGGTTGTTTATTTTGCTTACATCGCGTATGAATACACGCAGTGCGCATTTGTATTGTTATAGCACTAATGTTGGTTGTTTATTTTGCTTACATCGCGTATGAATACATGCAGTGCGCATTTGTATTGTTATAGCACTAGTGTTGGTTGTTTATTTTGTTTACAGAGCGTATGAATACATACAGTGCGCATTTGTATTGTTATAGCACTAGTGTTGGTTGTTTATTTTGCTTACAGTGCGTATGAATACACACAGTGCGCATTTGTATTGTTATAGCACTAGTGTTGGTTGTTTATTTTGCTTACAGAGCGTATGAATACACTCAACGCGCATTTGTATTGTTATAGCACTAGGGTTGGTTGTTTATTTTGATTACAGAGCGTATGAATACATACAGTGAGCATTTGTATTGTTATAGCACTAGTGTTGGTTGTTTATTTTGCTTACATCGCGTATGAATACACGCAGTGCGCATTTGTATTGTTATAGCACTAGTGTTGGTTGTTTATTTTGCTTACATCGCGTATGAATACACGCAGTGCGCATTTGTATTGTTATAGCACTAGTGTTGGTTGTTTATTTTGTTTACATCGCGTATGAATACACACAGCGCGCATTTGTATTGTTATAGCACTAATGTTGGTTGTTTATTTTGCTTAAATCGCGTATGAATACACGCAGTGCGCATTTGTATTGTTATAGCACTAGTGTTGGTTGCTTATTTTGTTTACAGCGCGTATGAATACATACCTTTGCAATAGTATAGCACTAGTGAAATACAAACAATATTTAATGGCGATACATGTATTACCCGTCTGTAGCGCAAAATATGTTATAAAATGACTACATAATGTTACCACTGACTGGTTGTTATGAAAGAAGTGACCGTAATATTATTTCGAGTACGCATGTCAGCTACATATCATTAGTGGGGAAATTCATACGAAAATGGATACAAACAGTGTATATACGAACATAGAAGCAAATGCAGTAGCGATATAAATAGCATCCTTTGAAACGTCATTACAACCGCGTCGCCAATGGTAACCAGACGCAGACGATAAATAAACGTATTCAAAATAATAATAAGAATAATTTCAGATCAATTTATTGATTATTTGTATGAAAAACGAAAATTTACTATTTTTAACATAAAAATTAGTAGTAATTCACATACAACGTCTTCTTACAATATTGTGATTCTGATTGGCTGATTCAGCCCATTTGATCGCCGTTCATAACCCCAGAGTTGCAAAATTATTCTATTCTCATTAATATTCATAGCGAACTACTTTTTGTAATGTGTGACGAATCAAAACAACCACTTGATTTGTATTTTGTGAAACACTACTTGTAATTATAACAATTTGAATGTTCAGTTTCTGTGATACATCGAGGTATGAAATGTTAGTTTTTTACACCTAATTTCATGAAAATCCGAAGACATTTCATACCTCGATAAAACGCAGAAAAGAACACCCACTTGTCATAAGTACAACTAATATTATGCAAATTAGGTGCCAAACACTGACATTTCATACCGCGGGGTAACACAGAAACTGAAGTAGTGTTGTACAAAATACAAATCAACAAGTTGTCGTTTTGATTCGTCACACATTACAAAAAAGTATTCCGCTATGAATATTAATGAGAAGAGAATACTTTTGCAATTCTTGGGTTATGAACTGTGATCTATGGGCTGAATCAGCCAATCAGAACCGCGATATTGCAAGAAGTTATGCGTGAAATACTACTAGTGTTTATGTTATGACACGTAGAAATAGGAACATTCAATCATTATAATTACACATAACATTTATAAATGAAAAGTAGGCGTAAAGCACTGACATTTCATATCTCGATGACACGCAGAAAACGAGCATTCAAATGTTAAATCACTGACTGTAGCATGTTATTGAGTCGCTTGTATTACTATATCATTCACTACTACGATCAAGTTTCAAGATCACTCTAAAACAATCCAGCTGTATAAATTGTTGCATTGTTTTAAGTCACAATCCATATTCAGCACTGTACATTTAAATATAAATTCTTCTGATATTGATTGTTACTAATTTAAGCGCCGCTTGCTAATTTATATAGTACTGTGGGTGGTTATGATAACTATATTACAGAACATTCAGGATGAAAGGTAGGTTGTGATATTTTTTTACGTGTGTGTTTTACGTTTATTTATCGTCGCTACCGGTTGCCCATATGAGCGACGCCTCCTGAAGAGATTAGTCATTTTAGATTTTGGAGGATAGTGCATGATACAGACGGAGACCCATTCCAGAGTCTCCTCTGGTTCTTTTACGTGCACGGTGTAAAGCACCGACACGAGACCTCGGTTTAACGTCCAATCTGAAAGACTTCACCACTTTCAATTACATTTTTTACATACTCGTCGATAACATTATGCTGTCACGTAATTGTAAACGATACAGCTTTATTTTGTATTAAGGTGTAACATTTTGCTGTTGTTTTTACTTAGCATCCACTGATAGCTTATGTCATGTGGCTACTCTCCAGCTAGTATTGTTGGAGTAAAACCTCATGTACCATGCAGACAATAAATACGATTTCATTTCATTTGGTATGCCCTTCAAACCAGGCACGGACCGGCACCCGAGTAGAAGCTTTTGTGTGTTATGGGGTTATAAGTCCCACCAACATTTTAGTTCATACGGCGACTCTCTGACTATTATTGGTGGAGGAATACCTTGGCACTGACGGGTAGAAACACCGACCTACCACAAACCAGCTTGATAGCTTCCTCAAATGTAAGCATTCGACACTCTAAGTGGGGATTCTAACCTACAGTGGTGAGTATCAAGCGATTTGAAGTTCCCGACCCACCGCAAGTCAGCTGGATAGCGTTCTCTCATGATATAATTCGAATATGCACCGGTGAGTGTCATGCGATTTGAAGTTCCCGACCTTAATCACTCGGACATGGAGCACGTGGTTGCAGCACCGACTTCAGAAACCAACTAGAAAGAATTCGACACCCCCAGTGGTAATTGTAACCCAACCACAGTAACCACTTCACCGCGGAGGTTCCATAAGGTATAGCAAACAGCGGAGGCTCCATAAGGTATAGCAAACAGCGGAGTTTCCATAAGGTATAGCAAACAGCGGAGGCTCTATAAGGTATAGCAAACAGCGGAGGCTCCATAAGGTATAGCAAACAGCGGAGTTTCCATAAGGTATAGCAAACAGCGGAGGCTCCATAAGGTATAGCAAACAGCGGAGTTTCCATAAGGTATAGCAAACAGCGGAGGCTCCATAAGGTATAGCAAACAGCGGAGGCTCCATAAGGTATAGCAAACAGCGGAGTTTCCATAAGGTATAGCAAACAGCGGAGGCTCCATAAGGTATAGCAAACAGCGGAGGCTCCATACGGTGTAGCAAACAACGGAGGCTCCATAAGGTATAGCAAACAGCGGAGGCTCCATAAGGTATAGCAAACAGCGGAGGCTCCATAAGGTATAGCAAACATGATATAATATACTAGAGAGTAAAGACACAACCAATATAACCAGGCCCCGAGGTTATAAAACTGTTCTCCAATCTCAAACTCCGACTGATTAGTTCCGCTGAGTTTAAAGCTCAGACTCAACCAATCAAATTCCTTTAGCTCGAGTTAGAGATAGGAGAAATGTTTTATAACTTCGAGGCCGGTACTACTTTTGGAAAGCAAACTACAGCGTTGTCACTATTCATGTAATATAAGTTCTGCCTGGTATATAGCGTTATCTTGGACACTGCCGTGCAATTTTCCATGGTACAAGTTGAAAGCTATTTAAACCTAAACGGATTAGGAGAAGTACTATAGTTTCTGCTTCGCCGACGCCGATCACCGTAACCTGCTATTAATCGTATACTGAATAATGCAAAGAAAACAACAGATAACACGGGTTCGATCCTCGGACCGGGAAGTATGTGAGATGGTACGGCGGTCGCCAGATCGGATAGGTGTGTTTTCTCCGGGTACTCCGGTTTCCTCCCACACGAATGACCACATATACTCTTTCATCCGCGCTAACGAGAGTGATTAATATACGTTGCTAGAACTTGCTTCGCAAACGTTGTAAAATAAATAAAGTTTAAACTCTACATGTTGTCTACATGTTTATTGTTGTAGATGCCGCTAATTACAAAACATACTGGCAGGCAAACAGGAACGCCTTCACCATCACCTGCTGATCTCTTAAACACCCTTCTGGTTGTGAAAGACACGATCAATGCAACGCTACTTAACGAACATACACGATCTGCAGAGCTAGCAAATGTTCTGACTGAAGTGGAAGATCAGATCAGAGAGGCGGTTGAACAAACGATCAAATGCCTAAAGACTGAACTCGAAAAGCGAAGAAGGAAACTTGTACCAGGCATAAAGAAGCTGCAGGATTCGCTAAAGAGGTATACTCGCAAGAACCAACTTGCTAGCATCGATACGAAACTATACTATTTAATACAGCCTGTTCCACATAATTTTTAAAAAGTTATTATTTAACTTCCAATTTATTAATTGTGTGTAACTCATCAATGTTATTATTAATTGTTGGCTTCCACTATTTATCCTCTTTTCCATTAGAAATGTATTGCTATTACCTTACGCAACGATGTGTGTGTGGGGGGGGGGGTCGTTAAGCATTATTGAGTGGAAGTCGTGATAGCGCAGTGGATGCGCGTTCGCTTCAGGTGCGAAAGGTCCGGAGTTCGAGCCCCACTGGAGCCGTTACGATTGTGCCCTTAGGCAAGGCATTTAAATTCCACGTTGCCTCTTCTCTCACCCTCGTGGTGATGGATTCGCTAAAGAGGTATACTCGCAAGAACCAACTTGCTATCATCGATACGAAACTATCCTATTTAATACATGAATAAATGAGGTATTACAATCAATACAATACATGCGGCTCATAATATTACTAACATAATTTTTTAAAAGTTATTATTTAACTTCCAATTTATTAATTATGTGTAACGCATCAATGTTATTATTAATTGTAGGCTTCCACTATTTATCCCCTTATCGGCTGTCCGATTAGCGCAGTGGTCAGCGTGCTCGCTTCTCACCAATGCAACCCGGGTTCGAGCCTCGGACCGGGATGTATGTGAGCTGGTATGGTGGTCGCCAGATCGGACAGGTGGGTTTTCTCCGGGGTACTCCTGTTTCCACCCACACGAATGACCACATTTACGCTTTCATCCTCGCTAACGAGAGTGATTAATATAAGTTGTTAGAACTTGCTTCGCAATCGTTGTAAAATAAATAAAGTTTAAAGTGTATCCCCTTTTCCATTAAAAAAGGTATTGCTATTATCTTACGCAACGTTTGTGGGTGGGGGGGGGGGGTTAAGCATTATTGATACACATGTCTGACTATTAATAGAAATATTTCAATAATGATATGTTGCTATAAATATATATGGAATAAACTTGATATATTGCGATACATGTAGGTACAACATGTTCGTGAGTTATCGATCCGTATCGCAATTATTTCTATTTCTAAGGAAATACATTATTATTTTATTATACTTATCTATTTGCTAACAATTGGCAGCATGTATATTTGAATATGCTATTCGAGTAGTTCAATGTGTTCTAACTCGATGATGTCATTGTTGTTATTATCATTGCAGTTTGTCGAAATCAGAATCCAGATGTAAAGCGACAGAAAGGTCTTGTAAAAATGCAGATACAAAGAAGGCCAAACGTCGCATCAAGGATGCCCAGAAAACGATGCAAGATTTCACGACAGCGAATCTTGAGATAGGAGTCGCAACATACGTTGCAGATCAAATCACGTTACTTTGTCAGCGATTAATGCAAGTTCCTCAAACAGTAAGAAACACGCAAATAACCGATGACGCTTATGAAGCTCAACTTAAAGCTAAATCAGATTCTGATTCGGACAACAGTAGTCGTACAAATACTCCTACTCATCATATATATACTGAACTAGATTCATTTCAACCGCGGAATTCTATCTACACATCTCCTAGACAGTACACATGTGCGTCACCATTCCAAATCGACGGGAATAGTGAAGAAATTAACCAAGTCGGTCATGGTACTAGACTTAACAGCGTTGTGTTGTTTTCCAGCGATAGCGAAGACGAGTGCGGCTTTCGGAGGAATGGAACGAAATTCTATGACACTAGACAACCAAATAATGGTTGCCGACGATCACGATCTCATAAAAAGAAGCGTACAAAACATTCGAAAAGTCCTAATTACGAGATACTTGATCAATCAACAAAAGACAATAGTTCCATATTTGGAACCAAATCTAATGCAAAGAGAATTAGACCAACATGTGTCAGATCACCTTCTCCTATATTATACGATGCCTACGAGAAACAATTTAAACGAGAAACCGATAGCCTTGTAGCCCCAATCAAAGAATATAGCAAGCGAATGTCACCTTCGTGTGATGCTGAAGATGAAAACAAACATCATGCATCAGATTCACACGTTCAAGAAACCAACTTGAGAACTAAAAGTAAGGATGCTTCTGCTGGTAAGATAGTTGTGTTAATGGCGACAGATGAGTCATCACCGTCATCTGCCAGAACGACGCCGAAACGGTTACTACCCGCAACTCCAAAACAGATTGCTGATCAAGAAGACGAAAATATGCATCACAATACGGCTTCTAGATTACCAACTACTTATCCCTCTACACGATACCGCCCCTATCGTGACGATACAGATGCCAGCTTAGCGGTGGATATAGCTGATTCAATTAGCGTATCGACTGCTAACAGTACCATGGAACTGTTTGATGTTGCTAGCCTCCCAACACTCTGTCATGCAGAGAAGCAAATGCAGGGCAATGCTGGACGCTCGGATGGTGTATATAACAATACAGACGAACTACTTACGGCTGATCAACATCTTTTAAGCACGGTATATATGCAGAGAATGGATAACCTTCAATCTCCAGATAATGGAACATACACAGCTATTAGATCGAACAAGTCGAAAGCAGAAAGAACACCAGACCCGGATTACGTTGATATAGAAGAAATAAAATTTAGGGAGTCAATCAGATCAACAAGAAGGGAGATAATAGATAAATTGAAAAGTAAATACACACACAGTAGCAATGTAATAGCACACCCAATACGTACCGATGCTGATTCTCAGACGTTTACGCGAAAATTTCAAACAAATTTACGAAAATTTGATTCTATTTGTGCGACTGATTTGGAAGAGATCGACAACAGTTCGTATGCTCCATATTCCAACTCCTCGCTTGGTGAGGAACGTCTACCGTTCACGAGTAATTCTGAAGCGAAACTAGCTCACAATCGAGAACTTGGCAGCACGCCATATGCTAGAAACAACATTACACAAGTGAAAGATGTTGTCGCCGGAATGAATGCAAGCACACTACACCAGATAGGTGACGGATTAAAACTATTCAATGAGTCCGACAGTGCAGTAGATGTACACGATATTGGGGTTTATAAAAGCAGAGTAGCTTACACATATGATGTCAGACGCCTGTCGGACTATTCTAAATATTCTACAGATACCATACCGAGAAGTTCAACTTCAATTGTAACCTCGGCAATAGCAAAGTTTGAAAAGGCATTAGTTAAAGATCCACACAACAATATTCGACCGAAACAACAGAAACTGGTTGTTAAAACTGGCCACGGTGTAAGATATAGATCGGCTAGTGAGCATCGTTATAGCGGATCATCGTGTAAAGATAATTTAAGAAGCCATGCAAAGTATGCGTCAAATCATGTCATTAGAAGTACCGGAACAAATAAGGGAGTACTTCAACAGTTTCAGAATGTTGATGTCCACGGCAGAGAAAATGGAGAAGCCATTTGTAGAGATTCGACAAACTTAACCAAGTCTTATACAGAACACGATCTGCTAAATCTGGTCAGTAGTCAGTCATGCAGCTCAATACGCAAGCAATGGACTAAACGTAGGTCATCGTCAATGGCACCACGAATTAATTACATGAAGCCAAGTCAAGGACCAACATATGAGTACTGGATGTCATTTTCTATTCCTGACATACCATCGCGATGTTTTGTATCTGCAATTATCATACTAGATAACAGAAGTATTGTTTTACTCGATGAAATGAACAGTTGTCTCCACCTTTTTGATCAAGCGTTTAAACACACTGATCAGTACAGAATTTTGGACTTACCTAGAGGTTGCGTAAAAGTAACGGGGCAAACTGTAGCTGTTGCTTTTCCCTACAAGAAATGCATTTGCACATATTGTATACAAATCGGTGCCATACTGTTCAAATGTGAAACGAGTGTCCCCTGTTCAGAATGGATAGTAGATATTGGATTTGCCAGAAGTGTGTTTTACGTATTGTGTAAAAGAGGCGACATCCATATCCTTACAGAGACTGGTTCCGAAACCAATCGAGTCAGCATCGGGATGAATGGGTTACTGTTTATTCCTACTACAGAGAAACGCCTGTACGTTATGGAAAAAAGCAAAATATCTAAATTTAGCATCGACGGCACATGCATGTCTAGCAAAGCTGACACAGAGGCACATTCGATGATTATTATAGACAACAGGATTTATGTTGCTGATAGGCAGCGACATAAATTAGTTCCACTATCTGAGTCTACAGACGTTCTGAATTTGACAGAAGACCGGATCGAATATCCTTTGGCTATTTGTAGCACGAGTATCGGAGACATTTTGCTTGTAAGCCAATTTGAAGAATCAATGGATGCAGTATTAACAAGGACAATTAAGGTCCTCAAATTGAAGAGAAAATAATGTGTCTCTGCAATTATACCATGTAGTATATGTGTCTAACACTTATACAATATGATACGACTAGTATTTATGCACATACACTATTGTCTATTTTCACACACTGCTATATTATATCTAGTGTCTGTTTGAACACATATATACATACTGATATACTGTATACTATTTATTCGCGATATTTGCTATCTAACTTGATCACGAATTTATGATTCTCGCGAATAATAAGGTGTCCGAATGTAGAGCTATATCCGTACATGTGTACATTTTATCAACATTTTGAAAGTCAATGCAATTATAAGCGTTCTACATAAGCAGTCATATTCATTTGTTGGCGATATATCATGGTTTGCGCGAATTCAAAACTCGCGAAATTATAGTATTTCACAGTAGTTTATACAAATTTATTTTAGCTCGATTGCGAAACAAGTTCTTATAACTTATACTAATCACTCTCGAGACCTCATTCCTGATGGAATCCATCGCCACGAGGGAGAGAGAAGAGGCATGTGGAACTTAAATGCCTTGCCTAAGGACACAATCGTAACGGCTCCAGCGGGGCTCGAACTCCGGGTCTTTCGCACGTGAAGCGAACGCGCTACCACTGAGCTATCACGACTTCCATAGCGTGCGTGGCGTGTGTGTGCTTGCGTGCGTGCTTGCGTACGTGTGTTTGGGGGGGTAAACAACGTGCCAACAGCTTATCTCAACTCTAACTATTATTGGTGGAGAAACTCCCCAGGTCCCGCCTCCCCGCAGTCATATCAGATCAGTCCAAAGTAACATGTTCCAATTGAGGGGTACAATGATTACAAAGTATGATAATGGGTAGAATAGGTAGTTGTTAGTATACGACTATTGTTTATTTACACACAGTGATATGTTGTCATTACTGCGTATGAATACACACGGAATAGTGTTTTTACGTTTATTTATCGTTGCTACCAGTTTCCCATATGAGCGACGCCTCCTGAAGAGATTAGTTATTTTAGATTTTGGAGGATAGTGCAATGATACAGACAGAGACCCATTCCGGAATATAGTATCATTATAGTGTATACATGCATCTATTTATAGTGTTGTTGTCATTGTCGTCGTCGTCATCGTCGTCGTTGTTGTTGTTGTCGTTGTTGCTTGAGTATGTTATCCTCGCCGCCGGATAATCATAGATTTAGTTCGTACCTCGAATATATGTGAAATAATGTGTATAGGTCTTGAAGTATCTAAGTCATAAAATGTTAACAACCGGAAGACAACCGGAGGAGGCCTTTACATCCTTTACAGGGGTGACAAGTCATGTGGTGAGATTCTTTCTTTCCACAACGTTCGCGTCTGGGACCACACTCCCAATGTTGGTGGGACCACACTCCCAATGTTGGTGGGACCACACTCCCAATGTTGGTGGGACCACACTCCCAATGTTGGTGGGACAACACTCCCAATGTTGGAGGGACAACACTCCCAATGTTGGAGGGACCACACTCCCAATGTTGGTTGGACCACTCTCCCAATGTTGGAGGGATCACACACCCAATTTTGGTTGGACCACTCGCCCAATGTTGGTGGGACCACACTCCCAATGTTGGTTGGACCACTCTCCAAATGTTGGTGGGACCACACTCCCAATGTTGGTGGGACCACACTCCCAATGGTGGTGGGACCACACTCCCGATGTTGGAGGGACCACACTCCCGATGTTGGTAGGACCACACACCCAATGTTGGTGGGACCACTCTCCCAATCTTGGTGGGACCACACTCCCAATCTTGGTGGGACCACACTCCCAATCTTGGTGGGACCACACTCCCAGTGTTTGTTGGACCACTCTCCAAATGTTGGTGGGACCACACTCCCAATGTTGGTGGGACCACACTCCCAATGTTGGTGGGACCACACTCCCGATGTTGGAGGGACCACACACCCAATGTTGGTGGGACCACTCTCCCAATGTTGGAGGGACCACACTCCCAATGTTGGTGGGACAACACACCCAATGTTGGTGGGACAACACAACCAATGTTGGAGGGACCACACTCCCAATGTTGGAGGGACCACACTCCCAATGTTGGAGGGACCACACTCCCAATGTTGGAGGTACAACACTCCCAATGTTAGAGGGACCACTCTCCCAATGTTAGAAGGACCACACTCCCAATGTTGGAGGTATAACACTCCCAATGTTGGAGGTACAACACTCCCAATGTTGGAGGGGCCACTCTCCCAATGTCGGAGGGACCACACTCCCGATGTTGGTGGGACCACACTCCCAATGTTGGTGGGACCACACTCCCGATGTTGGTGGGACCACACTCCCAATGTTGGTGGGACCACACTCCCAATGTTAGAGAGACCACACTCCCAATGTCGGAGGGACCACACTCCCGATGTTGGTGGGACCACACTCCCAATGTTGGTGGGACCACACTCCCGATGTTGGTGGGACCACACTCACAATGTTGGTGGGACCACACTCCCAATGTTAGAGAGACCACACTCCCAATGTTGGTGGGACCACACTCCCGATGTTAGAGAGACCACACTCCCAATGTTGGTGGGACCATACTCCCAATGTTGGTGGGACCACATTCCCAATGTTGGTGGGACCACACTCCCAATGTTAGAGGGACCATACTCCCAATGTTGGAGGAACCACACTCCCAATGTTGGTGGGACCACACTCCCAATGTTAGAGAGACCACTCTCCAAATGTTGGTGGGACCACACTCCCAATGTTGGTGGGACCACACTCCCAATGTTGGTGGGACCACACTCCCGATGTTGGAGGGACCACACACCCAATGTTGGTGGGACCACTCTCCCAATGTTGGAGGGACCACACTCCCAATGTTGGTGGGACAACACACCCAATGTTGGTGGGACAACACAACCAATGTTGGAGGGACCACACTCCCAATGTTGGAGGGACCACACTCCCAATGTTGGAGGGACCACACTCCCAATGTTGGAGGGACCACACTCCCAATGTTGGAGGTACAACACTCACAATGTTAGAGGGACCACTCTCCCAATGTTAGAAGGACCACACTCCCAATGTTGGAGGTATAACACTCCCAATGTTGGAGGTACAACACTCCCAATGTTGGAGGGGCCACTCTCCCAATGTCGGAGGGACCACACTCCCGATGTTGGTGGGACCACACTCCCAATGTTGGTGGGACCACACTCCCGATGTTGGTGGGACCACACTCCCAATGTTAGAGAGACCACACTCCCAATGTCGGAGGGACCACACTCCCGATGTTGGTGGGACCACACTCCCAATGTTGGTGGGACCACACTCCCGATGTTGGTGGGACCACACTCCCAATGTTGGTGGGACCACACTCCCAATGTTAGAGAGACCACACTCCCAATGTTGGTGGGACCACACTCCCGATGTTAGAGAGACCACACTCCCAATGTTGGTGGGACCATACTCCCAATGTTGGTGGGACCACATTCCCAATGTTGGTGGGACCACACTCCCAATGTTAGAGGGACCATACTCCCAATGTTGGAGGAACCACACTCCCAATGTTGGTGGGACCACACTCCCAATGTTAGAGAGACCACACTCCCAATGTTGGAGGGATCACACTCCCAATGTTGGAGGGACCACACTCCCAATGTTGGTGGGACCACACTCCCAATGTTAGAGAGACCACACTCCCAATGTTGGAGGGACCACACTCCCAATGGTGGTGGGACCACACTCCCAATGCTAGAGAGACCACACTCCCAATGTTGGTGGGACCACACTCCCAATGTTGGAGGGACCACACTCCCAATGTTGGTGGGACCACACTCCCAATGTTAGAGAGACCACACTCCCAATGTTGGAGGGATCACACTCCCAATGTTGGAGGGACCACACTCCCAATGTTGGTGGGACCACACTCCCAATGTTAGAGAGACCACACTCCCAATGTTGGAGGGACCACACTCCCAATGTTGGTGGGACCACACTCCCAATGCTAGAGAGACCACACTCCCAATGTTGGTGGGACCACACTCCCAATGTTGGAGGGACCACACTCCCAATGTTGGTGGGACCACACTCCCGATGTTGGTGGGACCACACTCCCAATGTTGAAGGGACCACACTCCCAATGGTGGAGGTACAGCACTCCCAATGTTGGAGGGACCACACTCCCAATGTTGGAGGTACAGCACTCCCAATGTTGGAGGGACCACACTCCCAATGTTAGAGATACCACACTCCCAATGTTGGAGGTACTCCATCGAAGAACGGATCTGATAGTAACTACTCGGGCCATGTAAATGACACATTTGTTACTATAATGGTGATTAGTAATATGCGACTACTTGGACAAAAATCAACATCGGCGGCAACATCGGTGTATCCATCGTAGTCGTCTGCACATTAAACATCGACGGCAACGTCGGTGTATTCATCGTAGTCGTCTGTACATTAAACATCGACGGCAACGTCGGTGTATTCATCGTAGTCGTCTGCACATTAAACATCGACGGCAACGTCGGTGTAGTCATCGTAGTCGTCTGCACATTAAACATCGACGGCAACGTCGGTGTATTCATCGTAGTCGTCTGCACATTAAACATCAACGGCAACGTCGGTGTATTCATCGTAGTCGTCTGCACATTAAACATCGACGGCAACGTCGGTGTATTCATCGTAGTCGTCTGCACATTAAACATCGACGGCAACGTCGGTGTATTCATCGTAGTCGTCTGCACATTAAACATCGACGGCAACGTCGGTGTATTCATCGTAGTCGTCTGCACATTAAACATCGACGGCAACGTCGGTGTATTCATCGTAGTCGTCTGCACATTAAACATCGACGGCAACGTCGGTGTATTCATCGTAGTCGTCTGCACATTAAACATCGACGGCAACGTCGGTGTATTCATCGTAGTCGTCTGCACATTAAACATCGACGGCAACGTCGGTGTATTCATCGTAGTCGTCTGCACATTAAACATCGACGGCAACGTCGGTGTATTCATCGTAGTCGTCTGCACATTAAACATCGACGGCAACGTCGGTGTATTCATCGTAGTCGTCTGCACATTAAACATCGACGGCAACGTCGGTGTATTCATCGTAGTCGTCTGCACATTAAACATCGACGGCAACGTCGGTGTATTCATCGTAGTCGTCTGCACATTAAACATCGACGGCAACGTCGGTGTATTCATCGTAGTCGTCTGCACATTAAACATCGACGGCAACGTCGGTGTATTCATCGTAGTCGTCTGCACATTAAACATCGACGGCAACGTCGGTGTATTCATCGTAGTCGTCTGCACATTAAACATCGACGGCAACGTCGGTGTATTCATCGTAGTCGTCTGCACATTAAACATCGACGGCAACGTCGGTGTATTCATCGTAGTCGTCTGCACATTAAACATCGACGGCAACGTCGGTGTATTCATCGTAGTCGTCTGCACATTAAACATCGACGGCAACGTCGGTGTATTCATCGTAGTCGTCTGCACATTAAACATCGACGGCAACGTCGGTGTATTCATCGTAGTCGTCTGCACATTAAACATCGACGGCAACGTCGGTGTATTCATCGTAGTCGTCTGCACATTAAACATCGACGGCAACGTCGGTGTATTCATCGTAGTCGTCTGCACATTAAACATCGACGGCAACGTCGGTGTATTCATCGTAGTCGTCTGCACATTAAACATCGACGGCAACGTCAGTGTATTCATCGTAGTCGTCTGCACATTAAACATCGACGGCAACGTCGGTGTATTCATCGTAGTCGTCTGCACATTAAAATTTTATAGAGCGTCCCTGTCACATCGGCATATTGAAATATCTATGCTGGACTCCTGAAGACTTGGCCCATGTCCTCCGGAGAGAAGGCTGAGATCCACAGCGTTGTCTCGCTATCATCGAACGTTATAACGTGTGTGCGTGTTTTACGTTTATTAATCGTCGCTACCGGTTGCCCATATGCGCGACGCCGCCTGAAGCGATTAGTCATTTTAGAGTTTAGGATGATAGTGCAATGATACAGACAGAGACCCATTCCAGAGTGATCCCTGGGTTACCAGTCCAGTGTGTTAGCACAGGACTACAGATCCGTCTGTATGGTGGGGTGAGCGAGAGTCCAGAAAGTATACTCAGGCGCGAGTACACGGCGAGAGCGACACTTCCAGGATCATAATAACGTCTTTGAGTTAGGTGAAGCCAGTGTTGTGTTACTTTGCATTATTACGTCATGGTTACGTCATGGTTACACACGCTGACATAGGTAATGCTTGTTCGTTTGCTTTGCGAGGGTTTATAGGCGCGCCAACAGCTTAGGTCATATGTCAGGTCATTACAGACGGATCTATAGCCCAGTGGTAACACGCTGGACTGGTAATCCAGGGATCGCAGGTTCGATCCCCCGTTTGACCCTAATAAAATTAACAGTCTTTCAGATGGGACGTTACACCGAGGTCACGTGTCGGTGCTTTACACCGTGCACGTAAAAGAACCAGAGGAGACTCTGGAATGGGTCTCTCTCTCTGTGTATCATTGCACTATCCTCCAAAATCTAAAATGACTAATATCTTCAGGAGGCGTCGCTCATATGGGTAACCGGTAACGACCATAAATAAACGTAAAAAAACAAACAAAGGTCATATGGCGACTGTCCAGCTTGTATTAGTCGAAGTAGACACCGTTGTTCTCCGATCAGTATTACACGCACGGACGGGCACCCGGGTCAAACCACCGACCTTATGCTAGCAAGTCGGTTAGCTTCCTCACATGACATAATTCGCCAATTCCAACCTACATGTGAGGAGCAAGTGATATGAAGTCAATGACGGTAATTACTTGGACACAGAAACACCCACCCCCACTCCCATCCCACCCCCATCCCATCCCCATCGACCCCATCCCAACCAATCCCAACCCCATCCCACTCCCACCCCGTCCCAACCCCATCCCAACCTCATCCCATCCCACCCCTACTCCCACCCCCTCCCACCCACCCCCGATATAACGTACAAATAGAGTATATAATTATGTATCCGATGTAACCAGACACAAAACGTGGACTCGATGGAAACAACTATAATTCCTTCTACACCCACCCCTATTCCCATCCCATCCCCATCCCACCCCGACCACATCCCACTCCCACCCCACTCCCACCCACCCCCGATATAGCGTACAAATAGAGTATATAATTATGTATCCGATGTAACAAGATACAAAATGTGGACTCGATGGAAACAACTATAATTCCTTCTACACCCACCCCTACTCCCATCCCATCCCATCTCACCCCCACTCCCACCCCACTCCCACCCACCCCGATATAACGTACAAATAGAGTATATAATTATGTATCCGATGTAACAAGATACAAAACGTGGACTCGATGGAAACAACTATAATTCCTTCTACACCCACCCCTACTCCCATCCCATCCCACCCCCACTCCCCCCCCACTCCCACCCCACTCCCACCCACCCCCGATATAACGTACAAATAGAGTATATAATTATGTATCCGATGTAACAAGATACAAAACGTGGACTCGATGGAAACAACTATAATTCCTTCTACACCCACCCCTACTCCCATCCCACCCCACCACACCCCCACTCCCATCCCACCCCGATATAACGTACAAATAGAGTATATAATTATGTATCCGATGTAACCAGACACAAAACGTGAACTCGATGGAAACAACTATAATTCCTTATAGTTAATATAATCGATTTTCATAAATTATGTTGACTGGCCACGATAATGGCAAGTTGTATCGGCTTCATTGCATTGTGTGCTATTTGAAAATCTCTTAATTTTTACCTTGAGATGTTCTCCGAATCACTTTCATACTACCTCACTAATCCCTTTTGTATTGCTTTCTGGATTTGATTCTTAGACTAGTAGATAAGCGGTGATCTTTCTCCGCATCTATCGGGGGTCGTATTTCTATATTGGTCATCTTATTTCCTTCTCATTACAATTTCAATTTCCGGCAAGTGTAATTTCCCGACATAGGAATGACTTCGTTTAAGACGGCGTTCGTGCATTTTACTACATTGTGAAAATTGCGGTCTTAGCCTCTTGGTGATATCATGGAATGTTTTATTGCCATCCGTTTTTCTAGTCTTTTCCCCGAGTTGAATAGCTTGCTAAAAGAGCTACATTAATTCAGATGTTAGCTGTATCAACGTTTCATTTTTTTCATTTGGATTGTCTCAGGGGCGGTTTACGGTTGCATGGGGCCCTTGACTGTAGCTCAAACAGGGGCCTTTCATCAAGATAAACACTAGTGTAAGCAAACAAGAAAATTCTATTGAATACACCTGTCTCACATTACCCATGCTTGGCGGAAATTCACCGAAATTACGGTTTTCCGCTATCGCATTGGTTGGTAAGAAGGGATTTCACTTGTCGACGCGTATTGCGGGACTATTAGACTCTGGGAACAGTACGCTATACGTTATTGCTGCAATCGACTAAACACAAAATAGTATTAAAGTCATACATCGTTGGAAAGCTCAGGATATCTAAGTTCTATCTAGTTATGTAGTCATTTAAAATAATTTCGTTAAATTTTATTCAGTTAATTACAGATTTAAAATACTAATTTGTGGGCCCCTAAATATCGGGGGCTGCCCAGTCAGCCCTCCCCTTAATATACCACTGCTTTATCTGTTGAGCAAAGAATAACGTAAGAAAAGACAACACTGCACCGATATGCATAATTAAGCACGTTTCGCCCGGGTATATCAATACAATTGACTGAGTGGGCCATTACAGACGTATCTGTAGTCTGGTAATCCAGGGATCGCAGGTTCGATCCGCCGTCTGACACTAATACAATTAACAGTCTTTCAGATGGGACGTAAGCCGTAGTATCGTGTCGGTGTTGTACACCGTGCACGTAAAAGAACCAGAGGAGACTCTGGTATGAGTCTCTGTCTGTATTATTGCACTATCCTCCAAAAATCTAAAATGACTAATCTCTTCAGGAGGCGTCGTTCATATGGACAATCGGTAGCGACGATAAATAAACGTAAAACACACACAAGGTAGTCCACTTATATCATAGCAGGACATAGAATGTAGTATGAACGTTTTGCAATTCTGTGAATTTAAAGATTTTGGACGAATATTTTATAATGAGGATCTTAAATTAGATTTCATTTGTTAGTTTATTTAACTCGTCTTCTAAAAACAATATTAAAGTTTAAACTTTATTTATTTTACAACAGTAGCGAAACAAGCTTTAACAACTTATATTAATCACTCTCGTTGGCGCGGGTGAAATCGTAAATGTGATCATTCGTGTGGGAGGAAAAAACCACTTGTCCGATCTGGCCACAACCGTACCATCTCATATACTTCCAGGTCAGAGGATCGAATCAGGGTTGCAATATTAAAGAGGTTATATCATCGTTTTTGAAGGCTATATTTTGCGCATGGTTGCATAGTTTTCCAGCTTCCGTCAGTCCGTCCGTCCGTTGTATCATTTTTACCAGTTACAATTGACCTATATCTACTCATATGGTAGATAACCTAATTGTTCAGCGAACATATCGGGTGCATTTGCTGCCATAGTTACCATAATTATGGCAACAAACAAAACGTTTTTCGAAGTTTCAAGGTTATTACCTGAGGCCCTAATTCGAAACACCATGGTAGTGCCGTCGTCGAGGATTCCGATGACGATGATGCCGGCGGCGATGGTGCATTCGTCGACGGTTCCGACGACGAATTTGTCGACGACGACGTTGCTGACAACGGTGCCGATGCAGATGACACAGCTGACGATGCCGACGAAGGTGTCGACGCAGCCTGCGACGATAGTCCGATAACCCGATAAATGTGCAGACGACTACGAAGAATACAACATCGACGTCCAAATCACAGACAATGCCCATAATGTCGACATTACCCCGCCGAATACATGCCAACAAAAATGATTGCGCACAAAGGCTACTCCGTAGATACCTACGCCGCCGACGGAGATGATTAAGCCGCCGGCGACGAATAGTTTGTGGTCCAAGTAGACCGCGCATATTACAAAAGCACCCTTGTAGGTACACATGTGACCTAGTTACATAGGTAGTTCTTGCAAACATTATGTAGACATTTGCTTTTTCACCTTTTACCTTGAGGTATGTAAATCCCCTGTGTTATCCAGGTTCGGGTAGTTGAGAATTTGGAAATTAGTTCCTTTAAAGTTTAAATTTTAATACTTATATTAATCACTTTCGTTGGCGCGGATAAAAGCGTATATGTGGTCATTCGTGTGGGAGGAAACCGGAGTACCCGGAGAAAACCCACCTGTCGATCTGGCGACCACCGTACCATCTCAACTACATCCCGGTTCGAGGATCGAACCCGGGTTGCATTGGTGAGAAGCGAGCGCGATAACGACTGCGCTAATCGGACAGCCGGACAGTTCCTTTGGTATGATATAACCAACCAGGCAATGCATGTGGCTGGAAGCATCGAAGACATACGCTCCAGTACATTATCAAAGATATATAAAACGATGGTGATTAATACTAAGACAGAAGAAATTAAATTGAAACGTGAAATTACAAATGACAGACAAAAGATCCAGACAGTGAATTAGCAGAAAGTAGAAATCTACTGCAAGAAGAAGACAGTGTTAAATGTTATGAGAAAAGATCATTTATGTTAGTGTTTGCTATGTAGTGGCATATCTTCTTAAAGCGACACTACATCACAAAAAAAGCAAATCAAATGCATTTTTTTCACGCATAAATGCGTTGCTATTACAAATTCTTCCGAATATATTCGAACACTAACATTGAATCAAGTGTTTTTGTGGTCTACAAGCTTTCAAAATTGAAAGTAGGAATTCATCCACGCTCCTGCATTGGCGTTTGTTTGTCATCGGAGTCAATACTAAGCATGAGATAATGTCGTTTAGAGGTAATTTAGCTAAGATTAGTCTACAAATAAATATAGTTTACAGTTTATTCATTTAGACGTATACATATAGTACATAGTCATAATTATATACATATTATACATACTATTTACACGTGATCAATGTCATACAAGCTAATTATACATGTATTGAGTAGAAATTTTAGAATATAATTAGAATAGATATATATTTGTTTTTAGAGAGGATAAACTTTAATATTACAAATTACTTATTTAGTATGTATGCAAATATACATGTGCATGTCTACTTGTTTATTCTGGGAAACAAGGTAAGTATATTTAATGTTGCTTACCGCTTATTCTACGTACAACTATATACAACTTGATCAACAACAATAGTATACTGTATTTAATAACCTATTATAGAGGTTAATGCACTATGATATTTAATATCGAAGTTCTTATAGCAACAGCTTGTTTGTAGTATAATGCTAAGTTCAATAATATAGTTCTATTGTTTGATTGTAACAATACAAATAAATATACATAGGCACACATGTGAGATATAGCGGTAAATAGGTACCATAAATCATGTTATTCAGGATACACTAATTGTATTACGTATGGTTGTCGACACTATTTACATTATTTTGTTATGTCAACAAACCGCGTATACGACGTTTGTTTATTAGTTGAAATACTAAAATATTTTGAAAAAAATAATACCATATAATAGGAAATTACATTCTGCGGAAATTTGCATTTTCATTGATGTAATGTCGCTTTAAGCAGTTTTATTTGCAGACTGTAATAAATGTATTTAAACATACTCGTGCGAATATAAGAGTAGTGCTGTATGCATAGACTACGTAAATGTTCATACGCTGTGCACGTCAAGACAAAATGGTCCCCGCAAGTTCTTTCATCATGATAGAACGGCTCTCTAGAATAACATACATTTACAGTCATAACTTGTGACTACAAGAAATACAATAAAAAAACAACTATAAGTTTTAGTAAAGCAAAATGTTAGCAGACGTATTCATTCACGTACATGCGTTCGTGTGATACTCGACCCGGCCTGCGATCCTGAAAACATCCTAGCAAAATAAAAAGCACAACATACTGTTATTACGCTAATTTGAGAACCTTAGCCTGGGTTCCAGTCTGTCGATTTTTCACTTTTTAACTTCTGGCAAAATGACAGCCTATGGAAACTAGATTTCCGATCGTAGCGCCATCTACTTACACCCACTTTTATGAGGGTGTAGATTTGAAAAACGACAACTCTTCTGTACAAGATAATATCACTAAATATAGAAACGGAATTATATCGGAAATCGTCGAACAGGCACGATTATACACGATAATTTCCGAATATACACGAATGCTCCCGTAGACGCATTTACATTGCAAACATATGATGTCCCGTTTCTGTGTTATATGGACAAGCTGGCGGATTTTAAATATTAAATTTAGATGGTAATGGGTCGATTCGGCGTAATTGAACCTAGGACGACTTAAATATTGAGCAAATATGTCAAAACTATTTATCGATCCGTTGACCCGTAAACAATGGCGGTCAATTATAAAGTTGTATCAACATTGCAGTGCCTCGCTTTCCATTCCAGTACGTCATTAATTAAGTCACGTGCTAATAGACCTATTAATATGATTAATGTGAGTCAATAAACTACACTGACAATCCCCCACTTTTCCCCAAGCGTTGATATAATCAGAAGCTCAATACGGCCCAATTAATAGTATCGGTGTTAAAATATATTTATTTGACTGACCAGGCAAAATATACCGACGCCTGTTCCCAGACTATGAGAAGCTGTCAGTATAGTGCATACACTTTTGAACTGAAGTAATAATAGAGGATTATGATCTCCCAGACTTAATCCGAAGTGTGGCGACTGCTTATTATATCCCAGACTCAATCCGAAGTCGCGTAAGAGAGCTTATTAGAGACACTCTATCAAAATGTCAGTCCAAATTGTTCTTTAATATTGGTATACAAATATCTAAGTACAATGTATACTATTTGAAACATATAGAACAGTAAGAAAAACATATTTTTAACAATATTTCATGGCCTTGTGTACAGAAATTGTTCACGCTTTATGTCGACAAAAATAAACATTTGCAAGTAAAAGTATCTAAATATATTAAAGAATGTATGTTAATAAGGAAAAATTCCCTGGACATTTTAATTGTTTCTTAAATGTATGTTGTATGAAAATGTATACATATACATGTATATATTTAATATTCATTACCATTTGTATTTATATTTGTCTTTGCCATAGTTGTTTGTGTTTGTAAATGGCCAAAGGCAACTTGTTTGCTGATTATGCCAATAAAGTTTAATTGGAAAAAAACATATTGTTTATAAACCTGCCCGCCATACTCTCAAACAACAATCAATAATTATGTATTTGCTTGAACATTGACAAGAATATTTTAACTGTAAGCCATCGGGTAGGTTCTATATTTCGGCAATACCCTGTACAGTAGGTAGGTTAGTTAGTTGTCTATGCCAGCTATAGGTACATTACAGGCGTTTTAATAGTATCTGTATTTATTATTATATACCACTAATTAATTATCTGTCTCTACTCGTATCTGTGTGTGTTCTACGTTTATTTATCGTCGCTACCGGATGCCCATATGAGCGACGCCTCCTGAAGAGATAAGTCATTTTAGATTTTTGGAGGACAGTGCAATGACAGAGTCTCCTCTTGTTCTGTTACGTGCACGGTGAACAGCACAGACACGAGACCCCGGTTTAATGTCCCATCTGAAAGACTGTTAATTTTATTAGGGTCAGACGGGGGATCGAACCTGCGATACCTGGATTACCAGTTCAGCGTGTTACCACTGGACTACTGATCCGTCTGCGAATAGAAGTATGATACCATATATCATTTAGGGATAGACCCGGTGGATTTGTTCCTTGTAGAAACAGTACAAGATATGCCGGAAATAGTCCAAACAGCATAGGAGAATTATTGATACCCTGTCGCATTCCAATACAGATTTTGAATAAGTCAAGAGTATGTATCACAGAGCTTTTCATATAATTCGACAAGATTATACATGGAGCTAAACATTTTTAGGACTTTGTTGTCTAACACAAGATAAATACAAACGCGCATGCTGGTAAGCGCGACCGCTGTGCTAGGATATGGTCCACAAGGTTATGCAATACAAAAATAGCATACACTGTATCTGCGCAAAATTTATTCTATGTAATGTGCTTAGCTGGTTGTCGACCTTGCAACATGAGACACACGCTCCAGCATTGTATTTCACAGAAGTGGTGATGGTATGGTCAAACCATTGACGACCAATATACAAATACTGATGTCATGTGTGTATCTATGTGCGTGTAATACTCGTCGCATGCACTTTACCTGCATGAACGACGCCTTGTACAATTAGCATGCCTATATGTGTGGACGATAATGCAGGTACAGATTGTTTCAAAGGTAATACGGTATACCAGGTAAATAGCACATCGGCTTACACTGAAAAATAGTTATGCAAAGATATATCATTGGTATAATGTATAATTATGTTTAGTAATATTATTACTATTGGTATATATGTAGAATTATGTTAGTAATATTAGTACCATGGTTATATATGTAGAATTATGTTAGTAATATTATTACTATTGGTATATATGTAGAATTATGTTAGTAATATTATTACTATTGTTATATATGTAGAATTATGTTAGTAATAGTATTACCATGGTTATATATGTAGAATTATGTTAGTAATATTATTAGCCTCATGTATTGTATTGATTGTAATACCTCATTTATTCATGAAATGAGAGAATAAAAGATATTTGACTTGACTCAATCAGGGTGCTAAATACAAGTAGTTTACTAATCTCTCGTGTAGCCGCTCACCCAACCACAGACGGATCTGTAGTCCAGTGGTAACACGTTGGACTGGTAATCCAGGGATCGCAGGTTCAATCCCCCGTCTAACCCTAATAAAATTAACAGTCTTTCAGATGGGACGTTAAACCGAGGTCTCGTGTCGGTGCTTTACACCATGCAACACCGTGCACGTAAATGAACCAGAGGAGACTCTGGAATGGGTCTCTCTCTGTATCATTGCACTATCCTCCAAAAATCTGAAATGACTAATTTCTTCAGGAGGCGTCGCTCATATGGGCAACCGGTAGCGAAGATAAATAAACGTAAAACACACGCTCATCCAACCTCATATGCCGCGTGTCTTGTCTTACGAATGTCACAACTTCTGTTCTTGGAGACACCATAAGATGTACCCTATGCTCGTTTGATTGTGAAACCAGCCAGGTAATAACAGAAGCGCCAGGCGTAGTTTGAACTGATGCACGGTTTCATTTTTCCACTCTCTCAATAAAACGCATTCCCAAAAGGTCAGCGATCAGACAGAATCAACACGAACAGATATATGATGCTTTCTATATAATCTTGCCTTATTAAATTACCCACGACATTACTTGAAGCGTCTACTGCTATTCGTCTATATGACGACCGACATTGCTGATCAGTAATGGACTGGTCAATTGAAGGGACTTTCTAAACAGTTGACTCATTATTAGTAGTAGAAATCTAAGTAATGTCCCATGGTTCACTTTATTGCATTATCCATATTGCTTTTTGTGCATAACAAATCTTGTTAAGTATTAAACACCCCTCGAATTTGTAATACGGGTCGATCAATAAGTGATGCCTGCTATGCTCCAATGAGGCTATAGTGATTGCATCGACATGAAAAGATCACAATGGGAGGTGTCAGCCTCCGTGGTCGATTGGTTATGGTCGCTGACTTGTACACCGCTGTAACCTATCATCACTGATTGTCACGGGCTCGAGTCCCGCTCAGATTGTTGCTTTTTTAAGAAAACGTTGGCAGTTTCTTACGGAGGTTTGTGCACCATGTACTGGTTAACCGCTGGAGCCTGCCCAGGAAAGGTGTTGTTCGGTAAACTGCCCGTCGCTCTAATGAGCAACCAGTAGCGAAGTTAAATTGAATTTAAATAAACGAAAAACAAATGGAGGATAATTTTCACATATTTACAAGAAATGGAATATGCAAAATTTGCAAAACTGCAAGCTGTCTGCTGAGTTTTCTGGACGAATGGGAATTCATGTGATAAGGATTACTGCTATGTATTCGTATCATCGGTATTAAAATTGTCCAATTGTTTTCAGAGAACTAGTTCCAAGCTGGTGTGCGCTTAGAAATACATGCTTCAGCTGGAATACAGAAATGGCCAGGTCAATATATTTAAATTCTGAAACAGTATGAAGTTCCCATATGATTCGCGGAAGTAGCATATTATCATGTTATGTTCGACAGGGTTTCATGTTATTGTTATATATTTACCAAGCATCTGTTATTAGAGGGTAGTTGTCAATGAACACATGTACGTATGTATATTCATTATATATTTTCAAACTACGATACCCATTAATTTTAATTTTGTTTTCATGCTTTTCTCATGTATTATATTGTAATTGTATATTATGTACTGTCCGTCGTACATGTTGTATAGGCGACGAACAATTGTGTTTAATGCCAATAAACTCTGAAACTGAAACTGCAACTGTTAACATGTTTGCATTTAATTACTCAATTATGCTCTTTATAATTTATATAAATTCACTCGAGTGTGTATTATGCAGAGTGACTTTGCAACCGTCCTTCTATTGCATATTTATATGTAATAGTTTTTCGTGTCCATGATATGGTTAGTGCCCACTAGTTAGTGCTGTATCATCTGTATTGCATATTTATATGTAATAGCTTTTCGTGTCCATGAAATGGTTAGTGCCCACTAGTTAGTGCTGTATCATCTGTATTGCATATTTATATGTAATAGCTTTTCGTGTCCATGAAATGGTTAGTGCCCACTAGTTAGTGCTGTATCATCGGTATTGCATATTTATATGTAATAGCTTTTCGTGTCCATGAAATGGTTAGTGTCCACTACTTAGTGCTGTATCATCTGTATTGCATATTAGTAGCATACAATTATGAATAGTGCATAGTGATACGGATATAAAGTAATTTCTCAACTGTTTGTTTGTTTATTTGTTTGTTTGTTTGTTTGTTTGCTTGCTTGCTTGTTTGCTTGCTTGTTTGCTTGCTTGCTTGTTTGCTTGCTTGTTTGTTTGCTTGCTTGTTTGCTTGTTTGCTTGCTTGTTTGTTTGCTTGCTTGTTTGTTTGCTTGCTTGTTTGTTTGCTTGCTTGCTTGCTTGTTTGCTTGCTTGTTTGCTTGCTTGCTTGTTTGCTTGCTTGCTTGTTTGTTTGCTTGCTTGTTTGCTTGCTTGCTTGCTTGCTTGTTTGCTTGTTTGCTTGCTTGCTTGCTTGTTTGCGCTTGTTTGCTTGTTTGTTTGTTTTCTTGCTTGCTTGCTTGCTTGCTTGTTTGTTTGTTTGTTTGCTTGGTTGCTTGGTTGCTTGCTTGTTTGCTTGTTTGCTTGTTTGTTTGTTTGCTTGCTTGCTTGCTTGCTTGTTTGCTTGCTTGCTTGCTTGCTTGTTTGTTTGTTTGTTTGCTTGCTTGCTTGCTTGCTTGCTTGCTTGCTTGCTTGCTTGCTTGCTTGCTTGCTTGCTTGCTTGCTTGCTTGCTTGCTTGCTTGCTTGCTTGCTTGTTTTTGGGGTTATATGGAGCGTTAACAGTTAATGTCATATGGCGACGTTACCGTTATTGGTGAATGAACAGAACATAACAGTACTTTATTCAACTTTTGACTTGAACATTACTTCATCATCGTATATCATATAGCGCTTGTTTATTATATACAAAACATGCCTGAATATGTACAGCGAGAGTGAATATTATAAACATTAACGTAAATTGTGATGTTGATCAATGAATACCCCGGAATGGCCGGATGCCCATCCGAGCAGTATTCCAGACATAGACGGGCACCCGAGTTGAACCGCCTACCTTCCACACGATGGAATTACTGATCTAGCGTATATTGTTAATCGCCTCGGAATTATGACATAGTCTGCGTTAGCTTCCATATTTATAAGAAGTTTCTTGAATAGATGAAGAACACAGTTCAGAAATGTACCCCATGTTTATCTTTGTATACTAATATTAACGTATGCATTACACGTCGATCTAAAAGTGACACCTGCTTTATCTCTTTTTAACGCCTTTCAATTCAATTCAATTCAATATATTTTATTTGGCATAAACATATAACATGTTCATCGCCATAAATCAAATAACATGGCGGTTATAATAAAACTTCAATGTTTTCAATGGAAGCAGAGCGTGTTAGATCAGTTACTAAGCTAGCATCTTTGTATTGCAGTTTCACAGAGTTTAATATGTAAAATGCAAACTACCTCCGTTTTAGAATAGTTAAATTTATTTAAATTGTATGAGCTTTATAAGTGGATGACACTGCCATTGAACAATCATCTGCAAATCATCTAATAGCACTTTCTAAGGTGTTCGCAATTATTAATGTCTTTAGTTTAAACTTTATTTGTTTTACAACGATTGCGAAGCAAGTTCTAACAACTCATATTAATCACTCTCGTTGGCGCGGATGAAAGCGTATATGTGGTCATTCATGTGGGAGGAAACCGGAGTACCCGGAGAAAACCCACCTGTCCGATCTGGCGACCACCGTACCATCTCACATACTTCCCGGTCCGAGGATCGAACCCGGGTTGCATTGGTGAGAAGCGAGAGCGCTAACCACTGCGCTAATGTCGTTCAAGTGATCCTAAGACTGAGCCCTGACGTACCCCAGCAATAATGTATTTTGTTTCAGATAAGGACCATTCAACAAATACTCACTGTTTTCTACTACGTAAAAGAACCAGAGGAGATTCTGGAATGGGTCTCTCTCTGTACCATTGCACTATCCTCCAAAAATCGAAACGTACTAATCTATCCAGGAGGCGTCGCTCATATGGGCAACCGGTAGCGACGATAAATAAACGTAAACACACACATAGCAGTGTACCCGGGTAAGAATTCAGACTGATACTTGATAAATGAGATAATTAGCATGAATATAGGTGTATGGATATGTGAACATTACTAGTTCCATAACTTTCCCAAGACAATTTAATAACGAATTTGGTGTATTGTTTGAATGGCTACCTCCATCACCCTTATTCAGTAAACAGAGATATGACATGTACTAACACTGTAAGCCGTTCGACCTTGTGTACATTATGTCTGTGTTCTTCGTAGACGGCACTATCGAGGCGGTCATCCTTCATCTATACGGCGGAGATGGTAATGAGTCAAGATATATGACATTTCTCTATGCAGATCGGATGTTAAAATGACATTTCTCTATGCAGATCGGATGTTAAAATGACATTTCTCTATGCAGATCATATGTTAAAATGGCATTTCCCTATACAGAGCGGATGTTAAAATGACATTTCCCTATGCAGATCGGATGTTAAAATGACATTTCCCTATGCAGAGCGGATGTTAAAATGACATTTCCCTATGCAGATCGGATGTTAAAATGACATTTCTCTATGAAGATCGGATGTTAATATGGCATTTCTCTATGCAGAGTTGATGTTAATATGGCATTTCTCTATGCAGAGTAGATGTTAATATGGCATTTCTCTATGCAGAATTGATGTTAATATGGCATTTCTCTATGCAGAGTGGATGTTAATATGGCATTTCTCTATGCAGAGTGGATGTTAATATGGCATTTCTCTATGCAGAGCGGATGTTAACATGGCATTTCTCTATGCAGAGCGGATGTTAATATGGCATTTCTCTATGCAGAGCGGATGTTAATATGGCATTTTTCTATGCAGAGTGGATGTAAATATGGCATTTTTCTATGCAGAGCGGATGTTAATATGGCATTAGTCTATGCAGAGCGGATGTTAGTATGGCATTTCTCTGTGCAGAATGGATGTTAATATGGCATTTCTCTATGCAGAGCAGATGTTAATATGGCATTTACCTATGTAGAGCAGATGTTACTATAGCATTTCTCTATGCATAGTAGATGTTAATATAGCATTTCTCTATGCAGAGTAGATGTTAATATAGTATTTCTCTATGTCGAGCGGATGTTAATATGGCATTTCTCTATGCAGAGCGGATGTTAATATGGCATTTCTCTATGCAGATCGGATGTTAAAATGACATTTCTCTATGCAGATCGGATGTTAAAATGGCATTTCCCTATGCAGAGCGGATGTTAAAATGACATTTCCCTATGCAGATCGGATGTTAAAATGACATTTCCTTATGCAAAGCGGATGTTAAAATGACATTTCCCTATGCAGATCGGATGTTAAAATGACATTTCCCTATGCAGATCGGATGTTAAAATGACATTTCTCTATGCAGATCGGATGTTAATATGGCATTTCTCTATGCAGAGTTGATGTTAATATGGCATTTCTCTATGCAGAGTAGATGTTAATATGGCATTTCGCTATGCAGAATTGATGTTAATATGGCATTTCTCTATGCAGAATGGATGTTAATATGGCATTTCTCTATGCAGATCGGATGTTAATATGGCATTTCTCTATGCAGAGTAGATGTGAACATGGCATTTCTCTATGCAGAGCAGATGTTAATATGGTATTTCCCTATGCAGAGCGGATGTTAATCTGGCATTGCTCTATGCAGAATGGATGTTAATATGGCATTTCTCTATGCAGAGCAGATGTTAATATGGCATTTCCCTATGTAGAGCAGATGTTACTATAGCATTTCTCTATGCATAGTAGATGTTAATATAGCATTTCTCTATGCAGAGTAGATGTTAATATAGTATTTCTCTATGTCGAGCGGATGTTAATATGGCATTTCTCTATGCAGAATGGATGTTAACATGACATTTCTCTATGCAGAGTGGATGTTAATATGGCATTTCTCTATGCAGAGTGGAAATTAATATGGCATTTCTCTATGCAGAGTGGATGTTAATATGGCATTTCTTTATGCAGAGTGGATGTTAATATGGCATTTGTCTATGCAGAGCGGATGTTAGTATGGCATTTCTCTGTGCAGAATGGATGTTAATATGGCATTTCTCTATGCAGAGCGGATGTTAATATGGCATTTCGCTATGCAGAATGGATGTTAATATGGCATTTCTCTATGCAGATCGGATGCTAAAATGACATTTCCCTATACAGATCGGATGTTAATATGGCATTTCTCTATGCAGAATTGATGTTAATATGTCATTTCTCTATGCAGAGTTGATGTTAATATGGCATTTCTCTATGCAGAATGGATATTAATATGGCATGTCTCTATGCAGAGTGGATGTTAATATGCAGAGTGGATGTGAATATGGCATTGCTCTATGCAGAGTGGATGTTAATATGGCATTTCTCTATGCAGAGCGGATGTTAATATGGCATTTCTCTGTGCAGAGTGGATGTTAATATGGCATTTCTCTATACAGAATGGATGTTAATATGGCATTTCTCTATGCAGAATGGATGTTAATATGGCATTTCGCTATGCAGAGCAGATGTTAATATGGCATTTCTCTATGCAGAATTGATGTTAATATGGCATTTCTCTATGCAGAGCAGATGTTAATATGGCATTTCTCTATGCAGAATTGATGTTAATATGGCATTTCTCTATGCAGAGCAGATGTTAATATGGCATTTCTCTATGCAGAATTGATGTTAGTATGGCATTTATCTATGCAGAGTGGATGTAAATATGGCAATTTTCTATGCAGAGCGGATGTTAATATGGCATTTCTCTATGCAGAGCGGATGTTAATATGGCATTTGTCTATGCAGAGCGGATGTTAGTATGGCATTTCTCTGTGCAGAATGGATGTTAATATGGCATTTCTCTATGCAGAGCGGATGTTGATATGGCATTTCTCTATGCAGAATGGATGTTAATATGGCATTTCTCTATGCAGATCGGATGCTAAAATGACATTTCCCTATGCAGATCGGATGTTAATATGGCATTTCTCTATGCAGAATTGATGTTAATATGTCATTTCTCTATGCAGAGTTGATGTTAATATGGCATTTCTCTATGCAGAATGGATGTTAATATGGCATGTCTCTATGCAGAGTGGATGTTAATATGCAGAGTGGATGTGAATATGGCATTGCTCTATGCAGAGTGGATGTTAATATGGCATTTCTCTATGCAGAGCGGATGTTAATATGGCATTTCTCTGTGCAGAGTGGATGTTAATATGGCATTTCTCTATACAGAGTGGATGTTAATATGGCATTTCTCTATGCAGAATGGATGTTAATATGGCATTTCGCTAAGCAGAGCAGATGTTAATATGGCATTTCTCTATGCAGAATTGATGTTAATATGGCATTTCTCTATGCAGAGCAGATGTTAATATGACATTTCTCTATGCAGAATTGATGTTAATATGGCATTTATCTATGCAGAGTGGATGTAAATATGGCATTTTTCTATGCAGAGCGGATGTTAATATGGCATTTCTCTATGCAGAGCGGATGTTAATATGGCATTTGTCTATGCAGAGCGGATGTTAGTATGGCATTTCTCTGTGCAGAATGGATGTTAATATGGCATTTCTCTATGCAGAGCGGATGTTAATATGGCATTTCTCTATGCAGAATGGGTGTTAATATGGCATTTCTCTATGCAGAGTGGATGTAAATATGGCATTTTTCTATGCAGAGCGGATGTTAATATGGCATTTCTCTATGCAGAGCGGATGTTAATATGGCATTTGTCTATGCAGAGCGGATGTTAGTATGGCATTTCTCTGTGCAGAATGGATGTTAATATGGCATTTCTCTATGCAGAGCGGATGTTAATATGGCATTTCTCTATGCAGAATGGATGTTAATATGGCATTTCTCTATGCAGATCGGATGTTAATATGACATTTCCCTATGCAGACGGATGTTATATGGCATTTCTCTATGCAGAATTGATGTTAATATGTCATTTCTCTATGCAGAGTTGATGTTAATATGGCATGTCTCTATGCAGAGTGGATGTTAATATGCAGAGTGGTTGTGAATATGGCATTGCTCTATGCAGAGTGGATGTTAATATGGCATTTCTCTATGCAGAGCGGATGTTAATATGGCATTTCTCTGTGCAGAGTGGATGCTAATATGGCATTTCGCTAAGCAGAGCAGATGTAAATATGGCATTTTTCTATGCAGAGCGGATGTTAGTATGGCATTTCTCTATGCAGAGCGGATGTTAATATGGCAATTGTCTATGCAGAATGGATGTTAATATGGCATTTCTCTATGCAGAGCGGATGTTAATATGGCATTTCTCTATGCAGAGTTGATGTTAATATGGCATTTCTCTATGCAGAATGGATGTTAATATGGCATGTCTCTATGCAGAGTCGATGTTAATATGCAGAGTGGATGTGAATATGGCATTGCTCTATGCAGAGTGGATGTTAATATGGCATTTCTCTGTGCAGAGTGGATGTTAATATGGCATTTCTCTATACAGAGTGGATGTTAATATGGCATTTCTCTATGCAGAATGGATGTTAATATGGCATTTCGCTAAGCAGTGCAGATGTTAATATGGCATTTCTCTATGCAGAATAGATGTTAATATGGCATTTCGCTATGCAGAGCAGATGTTAATATGGCATGTCCCTATGCAGAATGGATGTTAATATGGCATTTCTCTATGCAGAGCGGATGTTAATATGGCATTTCTCTATGCAGAATGGATGTTAATATGGCATTTCTCTATGCAGAGCGGATGTTAATATGGCATTTCTCTATGCAGAGTTGATGTTAATATGGCATTTCTCTATGCAGAATGGATGTTAATATGGCATGTCTCTATGCAGAGTCGATGTTAATATGCAGAGTGGATGTGAATATGGCATTGCTCTATGCAGAGTGGATGTTAATATGGCATTTCTCTGTGCAGAGTGGATGTTAATATGGCATTTCCCTATACAGAGTGGATGTTAATATGGCATTTCTCTATGCAGAATGGATGTTAATATGGCATTTCGCTAAGCAGAGCAGATGTTAATATGGCATTTCTCTATGCAGAATTGATGTTAATATGGCATTTCTCTATGCAGAGCAGATGTTAATATGGCATTTCCCTATGCAGAATGGATGTTAATATGGCATTTCTCTATGCAGAGCGGATGTTAATATGGCATTTCTCTATGCAGAATGGATGTTAATATGGCATTTCTCTATGCAGATCGGATGCTAAAATGACATTTCCCTATGCAGATCGGATGTTAATATGGCATTTTTCTATGCAGAATTGATGTTAATATGTCATTTCTCTATGCAGAGTTGATGTTAATATGGCATTTCTCTATGCAGAATGGATGTTAATATGGCATGTCTCTATGCAGAGTGGATGTTAATGTGCAGAGTGGATGTGAATATGGCATTGCTCTATGCAGAGTGGATGTTAATATGGCATTTCTCTATGCAGAGCGGATGTTAATATGGCATTTCTCTGTGCAGAGTGGATGTTAATATGGCATTTCTCTATGCAGAGTTGATGTTAATATGGCATTTCTCTATGCAGAATGGATATTAATATGGCATGTCTCTATGCAGAGTGGATGTTAATATGCAGAGTGGATGTGAATATGGCATTGCTCTATGCAGAATGGATGTTAATATGGCATTTCTCTATGCAGAGCGGATGTTAATATGGCATTTCTCTGTGCAGAGTGGATGTTAATATGGCATTTCTCTATACAGAATGGATGTTAATATGGCATTTCTCTATGCAGAATGGATGTTAATATGGCATTTCGCTATGCAGAGCAGATGTTAATATGGCATTTCTCTATGCAGAATTGATGTTAATATGGCATTTCTCTATGCGGAGCAGATGTTAATATGGCATTTCTCTATGCAGAATTGATGTTAATATGGCATTTCTCTATGCAGAGTTGATGTTAATATGGCATTTCTCTATGCAGAATGGATGTTAATATGGCATGTCTCTATGCAGAGTGGATGTTAATATGCAGAGTGGATGTGAATATGGCATTGCTCTATGCAGAGTGGATGTTAATATGGCATTTCTCTATGCAGAGCGGATGTTAATATGGCATTTCTCTGTGCAGAGTGGATGTTAATATGGCATTTCTCTATACAGAATGGATGTTAATATGGCATTTCTCTATGCAGAATGGATGTTAATATGGCATTTCGCTAAGCAGAGCAGATGTTAATATGGCATTTCTCTATGCAGAATTGATGTTAATATGGCATTTCTCTATGCAGAGCAGATGTTAATATGGTATTTCTCTATGCAGAATTGATGTTAATATGGCATTTATCTATGCAGAGTGGATGTAAATATGGCATTTTTCTATGCAGAGCGGATGTTAATATGGCATTTCTCTATGCAGAGCGGATGTTAATATGGCATTTGTCTATGCAGAGCGGATGTTAGTATGGCATTTCTCTGTGCAGAATGGATGTTAATATGGCATTTCTCTATGCAGAGCGGATGTTAATATGGCATTTCTCTATGCAGAGCGGATGTTAATATGGCATTTCTCTATGCAGAATGGATGTTAATATGGCATTTCTCTATGCAGATCGGATGCTAAAATGACATTTCCCTATGCAGATCGGATGTTAATATGGCATTTCTCTATGCAGAATTGATGTTAATATGTCATTTCACTATGCAGAGTTGATGTTAATATGGCATTTCTCTATGCAGAATGGATGTTAATATGGCATGTCTCTATGCAGAGTGGATGTTAATATGCAGAGTGGATGTGAATATGGCATTGCTCTATGCAGAGTGGATGTTAATATGGCATTTCTCTATGCAGAGCGGATGTTAATATGGCATTTCTCTGTGCAGAGTGGATGTTAATATGGCATTTCTCTATACTGAGTGGATGTTAATATGGCATTTCTCTATGCAGAATGGATGTTAATATGGCATTTCGCTATGCAGAGCAGATGTTAATATGGCATTTCTCTATGCAGAATTGATGTTAATATGGCATTTCTCTATGTAGAGCAGATGTTATTATGGCATTTCTCTATGCAGAATTGATGTTAATAATGCATTTCTCTATGCAGAATGGATGTTAATATGGCATTTCTCTATGCAGATTTGATGTTAATATGGCATTTCTCTATGCAGAGCAGATGTTAATATGGCATTTCTCTATGCAGAATTGATGTTAATATGGTATTTATCTATGCAGAATGGATGTTAATATGGCATTTCTCTATGCAGAATGGATGTTAATATGGCATTTCTCTATGCAGAATTGATGTTAATATGGCATTTCTCTATGCAGAATGGATGTTAACATGGTATTTCTCTATGCAGAATGGATGTTAATATGGCATTTCTCTATGCAGAATGGATGTTAACATGGCATTTCTCTATGAAGAATGGATGTTAATATGGCATTTCTCTATGCAGAATGGATGTTAATATGGCATTTCTCTATGCAGAATGGATGTTAATATGGCATTTCTCTATGCAGAATGGATGTTAATATGGCATTTCTCTATGCAGAGTTGATGTTAATATAGCATTTCTCTATGCAGAATATGTTGATGTTATGTGTTTTAAGTTTCACCAAACATCTTAGCTCATACGGCGAGTCGCCAGCTCTTATTGGTGGAGGAAGACCACGTATGCCTCGCCGAGCAGTATTTCAGGCACGTACGGGCACCAGAGTAGAACCACCGACCAACCACAAGCCACCTGAATATACATAGCATGATGTTACATGAACTATCGATACTGCACGCGAGCATAGCTTGTCATAACGGCTAGGGACAGTAGTGTTATAATTTGAGTACAAAACGCGCTGATGTGGTTGCATGCAAACTTGCAGTGAATGCTCGACAGTGGTGTCTACAGTATGGAGAGATCATATTTATATCCACTCTTTATTATATACACGCATGCACACTCCAAAAGATCCACTAACTGCGCCTAATTAAAAAAAAACGGACAACCATACCGCAATATATCACTAGCACTTCTATACCACCGCTTGTCTAGAGGAAAATTCTAATGTATCATTCATTATCAATGAAACCATAGCCCCCTAGGCATATGTTCTGTATTTAATGCTCTACAATACACGAATTTAACACCACATTTCCAGACAAAAATGAGGCTTTTAGCCTTTGGAGAAGAAATCCATTGAAACCGCTCGCTTAGTAAATGGAATTGTCAGTCGCATTTATATCTTATTTTATAGATAATTATTTGACCTTCATCAGAGCTCTGAAAACTGTTCTTGGATTGTCATAAGATATCCAAAATTATGACACACCTTGGTGTTATCTATAACATATTACAATAAGAGCAGCGTTACAACTGTATCTCCTTAGTCATGCAGTTGATGCATACGTGTCCATTATCAAGCAATTAATTAGCTCATGAATCGTGTTACAATGGACTCTTAGGCGTAATATGTTCAAATACATGTATATTAAAGCGACATTACGTCAGTGATAATGCAAATGTATACCGAATTTCCTATTATATGGTATAATTGTTTTCTAAATATGTGCCTCAAATACTGAGTTTTTCAACTAATAAGCAAGCGTCGTATACGCGGTTTGTTGACAGGGTCGACATACATGTGTAATACAACCTGTGTATCCCGAATAACGAGATTTATGGTACAGATTTACCGTTATATCTTACAGTTGTGCCTATGCATATTTATTTGTAGACTAATCTTAGTTCTAAGAGACAGTATTAAGCGTTTAGTATTGACTACAATGACAAATATATGTCAATTCAGGAGCGTGGATGATCGGTATATGAATTCCTACATGCATTTTTGAGAGTTTGTATGCCACAAACACACTATTTGATTCAATATTTGTGTTCGAATGTATTCGGAAGAATTTGTAGCAGCAATGCATGTATACGTGCACAGTGCGTTTTGTTGGCTTTTTGCGATGTAATGTCGCTTTAAATACTCGTATGTGGTTATTTGTTATTTAATTATTTAACGTGTCTTCACCAGAGGCTCTTTGTATCGTTTTTAGTTTTAGAAGATCAGTTAAACAAATTCAATAACAAATGAACACGAATATATTAAGATCCTATTTATAACACATCTGTAAATTCACTGAATTGCAAATGTTTCATGTACATGTGCTTCGGTTATATTCAATGACGTGCGTTATGCGGTCGCTTGTAAACGAATAGTAAACGCAGCAAAACGTAGTTCACATAATCACATTTGTGTTGTAATTTTACTCGTATTAGTTACTTTGTTTACGTGATAATTAGCTTTTAAATTCATGAAACTGTTATAAAGTAAACAATTAGTGCATGTATTCTAAACAACAGTGTGCGTTCTACATGTATATTAGTATGAATTGAACACGCACGACTATGACGTCACAACAAGTACATATTTACCATGTCGGTCAAACTGCGCAACGTTTAAATACCGGCTATTTGCACAACTGTTAGCTACCGTGCACGTAAAAGAACAAGAGGAGACTCTGAAATGGGTCTCTGTCTGTATCATTGCACTATCCTCCAAACATCTAAAATGACTAATCTCTTCAGAAGGCGTCGCTCATATGGGTAAACGGTAGCGACGATAAATAAACGTAAAACACATACACAACTGTTAGCAAGTTTTACATTGGAATTGCTACTGTAGTTGGACATGGCTGTTGAAGAATACAGCGATAGGATTGGATTTTAGTGTTAATTAATAGCCCGAGGTGCATGATTTATTGTGCGTATAGCTCGATTCTGATTCTCATTATCACCAGAATTGCGACGCCATGTTGGTTGTTTATTGTGTTTGGATACATACCGTTCTCATTTGCATAGTTGTTGCACTTGTGAAATACGAAATGTATGCAATGCAATATTATTTAATTTAATAAAAACAAGCGTGGTGACAGTGTTTTTGTTACTGTATTTGATTTGGATCAACATCTATCACATTTTAGAAGCTATAGTCCCTTAAGAGATTCGATTCTATACCGCGTGCAGACACATGAGCTTTTAATGGCATCAGCATCATGAATTTACCCCGCCGGTATTGCCCTTTCGTATTTGTAATTTTCGTGTCTATCTTAATACATAAATATAATAGTTTAACCTGCGGTGTATATGAAGAACGTATGGTTACCAGAACATGTCCAAAACACAATCAAATATATAATTTATTGCAATATAAGTCAATAGAAAATCAAGGTGCATATGTTTTTGCTTATTCTAGCGTCGTCCATTCAGGCGCACGTCGGTTACATAGGACCGCAAGCATAGCTAAAGTCAATTATTATAATGTTACTGGGAGGCGTGTATCGCATATAGATAACATATACGAGGTATATGTACACTAAATATACATTCAAAAGAACATAACACTTACAAATCAATATTGTTTCAATAACCGATCACTTCTCACAGTTTATATAAATTACACGATGTCACCGCTTGGACTTGTTCACAACATTCCATTGATCACAACTTACAGACGCTCTATGAAAGTGCTTTAATTCTCGATGATTCATTACAGTCAATTATTAGTGAACGCATACACTACGGCTAATGTGTAAATTGAGCAGGAATATAGCACTATATACAGGTTCCCTGGGTAAACAATGCTATAAGAGTGTAATGTGCGGTGTTATGGACTTGATCGTTTTTATTTTCGGGATTGTGTTTTGATTTCCTCCTTTGTGAAGAGCTTTTCACAAAATCCGGACACTACGCCGCTCGATATAGAACTATGTCTGTACAATCTATTTTCTATTCTGGAATAGGATGCTATAGCTTAATCGCACCCGGCTAATGTATCCGTGACTTCTGCAAATAAGATTAACGTCTACAGAAAAACCCCAATCGTTGTCATTATTCTATCTATATATATTCCTTCGATGTCACCTCCTCGCGGGGATCTAGTCATATTCCTCCTATAATGTCTAGTTCAGTAATTGGTATTGGGGTTTGTTCCGTAGATTGGTAGTGCTTATTGCATATTAGCTTAGTTGCAACATGCAGGATTTCAGCACAGGGTGCGTCATAGATGCAACATGCAGGATTTCAGCACAGAGTGCGTCATAGTTGCAACATGCAGGATTTCAGCACAGGGTGCGTCATAGATGCAACATGCAGGATTTCAGCACAGGGTGCGTCATAGTTGCAACATGCAGGAGTTCACCACAGGGTGCGTCATAGTTGCAACATGCAGGATTTGAGCACAGGGTGCATCATAGTTGCAACATGCAGGATTTCAGCACAAGGTGCGTCATAGATGCAACATGCAGGATTTCAGCACAGAGTGCGTCATAGTTGCAACATGCAGGATGTCAGCACAGGGTACGTCATAGTTGCAACATGCAGGATTTCAGCACAGGGTACGTCATAGATGCAACATGCAGGATTTCAGCACAGGGTGCGTCATAGTTGCAACATGCAGGATTTCAGCACAGGGTGCGTCATAGTTGCAACATGCAGGATTTCAGCACAGGGTGCGTCATAGTTGCAACATGCAGGATTTCAGCACAGGGTGCGTCATAGTTGCAACATGCAGGATTTCAGCACAGGGTGCGTCATAGTTGCAACATGCAGGATTTCAGCACAAGGTGCGTCATAGATGCAACATGCAGGATTTCAGCACAGGGTGCGTCATAGTTGCAACATGCAGGATTTCAGCACAGGGTGCGTCATAGTTGCAACATGCAGGATTTCAGCACAGGGTGCGTCATAGTTGCAACATGCAGGATTTCAGCACAGGGTGCGTCATAGTTGCAACATGCAGGATTTCAGCACAGGGTGCGTCATAGTTGCAACATGCAGGATTTCAGCACAGGGTGCGTCATAGTTGCAACATGCAGGATTTCAGCACAGGGTGCGTCATAGTTGCAACATGCAGGATTTCAGCACAGGGTGCGTCATAGTTGCAACATGCAGGATTTCAGCACAGGGTGCGTCATAGATGCAACATGCAGGATTTCAGCACAGGGTGCGTCATAGTTGCAACAATGGACACTGGATAAGTCACACGAGCATAACGGAAATGGTGGCTCTTATTTCAGTATATTTATTGCAAGTATCCGATGAGAAACATCGTTGGATTTTCTATTACCTCCCTTGGCAGATAAATTCTGATTTATCCCGATATGAATAACTGTACTTTCTGTTGGAATCCTGTGTTTTTACTGTTGATCCAATAACAAGATGTTGAAGTACAACCAAAATCATGTTAATTAATTGGTAACAAATGTTTACCTATTGGATATACTGTAGGATATATTTCGAGATATAGTAATTTAATAATCATAAGATGAGAAAGTGGATGAATAATGATAGCATCTCGTGTACTGGAGGAAACAATGATAAAAACAGAGGAACCCACATACGAGGACCAACATACTTGTAGAGAGTATTCAGGGGCAGTGCCTGACCTATGGCCCTCATTAGAAGTTCATTTACCTCTGGATGAATTATGAGAATAAATGAGGGGCTTATTGCGTTCGTATGAGTGTTCCACTGTGCTTATGGATTCTTTTTTTTTTTGTATTAATATTTTTTATTTTCCTTTTCATGCCATTACAAGAACAAATTACACACATATACATATATATACATACATACACATACATGCACGTATTAAACATTTCAGTTAGTGATTAAGAATAATATGTCATGAAAGGTCACAAAGAATAAGATGTTTTTTTATAGAAGGAAGTGATAATAGATTTAAATAGAGTTAAAAGAGTAGATTCTTCCGTTACATTTAACGGAGCAAAAACAAAGGGGAAAAAAGCAACAAAATAAAGAGAGAGAAAAAAACGGTTTTGAGAATTTGTCCTACAGCTGTATTTGATCCCATTTTTTATTATGAGTAGCAATTTTGTCCTTTATTATTGCAATATGTCTTTCTACTTCCTTTCGCTTCCTCAGGTAACAAACGAACACTTCAATGGATTCTTAGTACGACAATGACGTGGTCACCAAGCTTGCCATTACGCTCACACAGCAGCCATGTTTGTCATGAGCGACATACTATAAAAACTGACGCTTCATACATCAACAGACGACAGACGGGTATGTAGTCCAGTGGTAACACGCTGGACTGGTAATCCAGGGATCGCAGGTTCGATCCCCCGTCTGACCCTAATAAAATTAACAGTCTTTCAGATGGGACGTTAAACCGAGGTCTCGTGTCGGTGCTTTACACCGTGCACGTAAAAGAACCAGAGGAGACTCTGGAATGGGTATTTGTCTGTATCATTGCACTATCCTCCAAAATCTAAAATTACTAATTTCTTCAGGAGGCGTCGCTCATATGGGCAACCGGTAGCGACGATAAATAAACGTAAAACACACAAAATCAACAGACGGATACTCTGGAATGGGTCTATGTCTGTATCATTGCACTATCCTCCAAATATCTAATATGACTAATCTCTTCAGGAGGCGTCGCTCATATGGGCAATCGGTAGAGACGAGAAATAAACGTAGAACATATATCAACAGACGGGTCAGTAGTGCAGTGGTTAACACGGTTGACTGCGAATCCAAATATCGCTGGTTCGATCTCCCGTCTGACCATAATAATATTAACAGTCTTTCAGGTTGGACATTAATCCAAAGTCTCGTGTCGGTGCTACAGTGCAAGTAAAAGAACTAGAGAAGATTCTAGAATTGGTATATGTATGTATCATTACATGTGTACATCAGTGTGTATGTCGTCTTCATCATCATGGCAGAATATATCCTGAACTTGCTAATACTAGAAGACGGTGGTAAGATCCGTATGGTCGTGGTTGGTGATCGCTGTTGCAAAGCCCATATATCTCAATAAAACGTTATAAACGCTAAGGGGTGGTGGGCGCACCGCCATGAGAACACGGTATGGTCGCAAAGGGTGCAGTAATAGAGTGACATGTGGGACTTTGTCGCAATGTGTTCACGTTTGCCGGCGACCGTGTACATTTTCTGGTCGCTGAACGCTCGCAGATGGTCGACATACAGTCTGACGGGGGTCTCAATCTCATTGTTTGTATTATAGTAGGCCATGTCACCAGAGAGCATACATGTCACAGTCTTGAAAGGGTGAGCCGTCCTACATCTTATACAAGCCATACATTCAGAATGAAATTAACCGCTTCCTCGGCGCTAAGAATCTCGGGATGGTTAATTATATTACATCATAGTTTCAATGTAATATTCCTGACTGCACTGACACTTATCTACGATACCCTCACTCGATTTAGCCAATTATGCAACCATTTCGTGCCACTCAGGACGCAATTAGTTGAATTGTAGTCACGGTTGTCGTATAATGTTGACTATGTCTGACAATACGGGGCCATATGTGATATTGAGAAAGAGTGAATGTATAAACTAAACTAGAGGACTGCACTTGTCAGTTGATGAGATACATACATGCATGCAGATGCTTGGTGCTATGCAGTTTAACATAGACGTCCACGTGAGTGGACACTTCACTGACCATCTTGACCACAAACACGGGCGGATTACGGTTGCATGGGGCCCCTGGCTGTAGCTCAAACAGGGCCCCATTCATCAAGATAAATGATACTGTAAACAAACAAGAACATTCTATTGAATGCACCTTTCTCACATTACCCCCGCTTGGCCGAAATTCACCGAAAGTATGGCTGTCCACTATCGCATTGGTTGGTAAGAAGGGATTTCACCTGTCGACGAGTGTTGCGGGACCATTAGACTCGGGGAACAGTGCACTATACGTTATTGCTGCAACCGACTAAACACAAAATATTATTAAAGTCATACATCGTTGGAAAGCTCAGGATATCTTCTAAGTTCTATCTATTTATGTAGTCAGCTTTTAAAAAAGTTCGTTAAATTTTATTCAGTTAATTACAGATTTAAAATACTAATTTGGGGATCCCTTAATATCGGGGGTCGCTGGCTTCAGCCCAGTCAGCCCTCCCCTTATTCCACCACTAACCACAAACCCAGACCGATTTATCCCAAGATCGAATCATAACCTCATTGATTAACTATCAATATATTCATAAAGTTTCATCATGACGTACATAGGTCTCCATCACGCTCCACATATATGATGACTGATTGTGTAAGTGACGTACATAGGTAGTTGCTATATCTCCATCACGCTCCGCCGTTATGTTGACTGATTGTGTAAGTGACGTACATAGGTAGTTGCTATATCTCCATCACGCTCCGCCGTTGTGATGACTGATTGTGTAAGTGGAGTACATAGGTAGTTGCTATATCTCCATCACGCTCCGCCGTTGTGATGACTGATTGTGTAAGTGGAGTACATAGGTAGTTGCTATATCTCCATCACGCTCCGTCGTTATGATGACTGATTGTGTAAGTGACGTACATAGGTAGTTGCTATATCTCCATCACGCTCCGCCGTTATGTTGACTGATTGTGTAAGTGACGTACATAGGTAGTTGCTATATCTCCATCACGCTCCGCCGTTATGTTGACTGATTGTGTAAGTGACGTACATAGGTAGTTGCTATATCTCCATCACGCTCCGTCGCTATGTTGACGGATTGTGTAAGTGACGTACATAGGTAGTTGCTATATCTCCATCACACTCCGTCGTTATGATGACTGATTGTGTAAGTGACGTACATAGGTAGTTGCTATATCTCCATCACGCTCCGCCGTTATGTTGACTGATTGTGTACGTGACGTACATAGGTATTTGCTATATCTCCATCACGCTCCACATATATGATGACTGATTGTGTAAGTGGAGTACATAGGTAGTTGCTATATCTCCATCACGCTCCGCCGTTGTGATGACTGATTGTGTAAGTGGAGTACATAGGTAGTTGCTATATCTCCATCACGCTCCGCCGTTATGTTGACTGATTGTGTAAGTGACGTACTTAGGTATTTGCTATATCTCCATCACGCTCCGCCGTTATGTTGACTGATTGTGTAAGTGACGTACATAGGTAGTTGCTATATCTCCATCACACTCCGCCGTTATGATGACTGATTGTGTAAGTGGAGTACATAGGTAGTTGCTATATCTCCATCACGCTCCGCCGTTATGTTGACTAATTGTGTAAGTGACGTACATAGGTAGTTGCTATATCTCCATCACACTCCGTCGTTATGATGACTGATTGTGTAAGTGACGTACATAGGTAGTTGCTATATCTCCATCACGCTCCGCCGTTATGATGACTGGTTGTGTATGTGACCGACATATGTATTTGCTATACCTCCATCACGCTCCACAGTGGTTGTTTACATATTTACATGATAATTCCACACCAAGCTCCCCTGTAGTGTGTTGTAATTGATTATGCCATTATGTACTTTATGAAAATCCAATTAGATAGCCGATGTACCTTACTTCGAACAAACACTGGCACTGAGACAATGAGAGTATATATAGGGCGTCCGTCGGGCAAGTATGCATGGTAACGGCATTGTAGCGGACATTTACTGTGACAGAAGAGGCTGCAAAAGCAGATGTCTATCCATTACAAGCAATTCTTGGAAACCATATATTATTCCACTTCCATTTAAATGGATATGAAGACAGTGTGTAGCGTGGGCTTATTTATATACACTCAACAACATTCCTAACTGGTCGTTTAGTGTTTTACAATATTTGGAGCACACTACTAACCATATACTATCAATATTCATATCATCTTATTTAATACATTTTTCTACAGATCGTTATACAATGAACTGGTATAAAATGCATTAAATAACAATAATAAAATATGTAAATTGTATGATTATTAGTTGACTCCAAATGTTATAAAACACAAGTGACCGATTAGGGGTTTGGTTGAGTGTATAACCTAAATATGTCTAGCAACAACATCACTATAGGGTTCCGTGTATCGGCAGCTATTTTTTTTTTACGTTTATTTATCGCCGCTACCGGTTGCCCATATGAGCGACGCCTCACGAAGAGATTAGTCATTTTAGATTTTGGAGGATAGTGCATGATACAGACAGAGACCAATTCCAGAATCTCCTCTGGTTCTTTTACGTGCACGGTGCAAAGCACCGACACGAGACCTTGGTTTAACGTCCCATCTGAAAGACTGTTAATTGTATTAGGGTCAGACGGGGGATCGAAACTGCGATCCCTGGATTACCAGTCCAGCGTGTTACCACTGGACTACAGATCCGTATGTTATTTTCCTTCGGCAGCTAACAATGTGTCCGTGTTTATCTAGTTATGACTAAATAAAACGTTAATCTGTAATCGGCAGGCACGTAGCCAATGTGACATTAGTATGAAGAATGAGGCTCAAAACACCGTTTGTGGAGGGTGTTGGAGGGATGTTCCCTCACCTAGGGTGCGGGGAATCTCCCCTCTGAAAAATGCTCGTTTCTAGATCGCAATTGGTACACTGTGATAGGGTTTCTGGTGAGTGAGTGTATGCCAACGTTCAGGGGCGGTAATGGCAAATTCAGATCAAATACATGTCCAAATCAACACCCCAGTATTTCTATTGGATTTTTGGCGTTTTTGTTTTTCTGGACGAATGGGAATTTATGTGATAAGAATTACTTCTATGTATTCGTAGTATAGGTATTAAAATTGTCCAATTGTTTTCAGGGAACTAGTTCCAAGCTTATACAGGTTCCAGTCTGTCGATTTTTCACTTTTTAACTTCTGGCAAAATGACACGTTGATATGATCAGAAACTCACTACGGCCCAATTAATAGTCTCGGTGTTAAAATATATTTATTTGACTGACCAGGAAAAATATATCGGTGCCTGTTTCAAAGCTACGTGTGTGTGAGCATAGAAATACAGTCTTGAGCTGGAATCCAGAAATGGCCAGGTCAATCTATTTACTTAATTGAAATTCTACAACAATATTTGGTTCCCATATGATTCGCGGATGTTGCAGCAGGGATGTGGTAGGCAGGGTTTCATGTTATTGTCAACATGTTTGCATTTAATTACTAAAGTATGCACTTTTTAATCTATACTGAGTCAAAAAAGAAACGATACCAAACTAAAAATGACGTAAAACGGATAAAACCATAGAAAGGTTTAATATATTATTACGTATCAGTACCGGGTATCTTATTGCAACGTCAGCCAACCATAAACACAGGTAAATAAACACCCGATAATCCTGGAACGCCGAATTTCCGATTTGCACGTGCTCCTCAACAAAGACAACTTCCTACACATGTACAAATCGGAAAACCGGTTTATTGTACTGGTATTGCATTATCATCGAGGAAAAACACCTTACATACCCATTGTTACCTCTAACAAAATGCCTAGGCTAAACCGCAATCAGAGAATGCGTGCCATTGGCATGATTGACGGCGGTTTACGTCAGCGTGACGTCGCAAATCGACTCGGGGTTACGCGGATCACGATAACACGTCTACTTCGACGTTATCTAACACATGGATCGGTGGACGACCGTCCAAGATCTGGTCGACCACGTGTGACGACGCGTGAACAGGACCGTCACATTCGGACGTCACATTTACGTGACCGGTTCCTACCTGCTACGCACACAGCTGCCATTACTCCTGGGATGACCAACAATCGCATCAGTGCACAAACAGTCAGGAACCGGCTCGGTGAACGTGGCATTCGTGCCTATCGGCCATACGTTGGACCCATCCTGACACGACGTCACCGTGACGTACGGCGGGAATGGACGACGGAACGTGCTCGCTGGACTCGGTTACAGTGGAATTCGGTGATGTTTAGCGATGAATCGCGGTTCTGTTTGCGTCGAGCGGATGGCAGAGAGCGGGTATATCGCAGACGCGGTGAACGTTACGCCGACGCATGTGTACGTCAGGTCGATCTGTTCGGGGGCGGAAGCGTTATGGCGTGGGGCGGTATCACCTTCGGCAGTCGCACTGAACTGTTAGTGGTGGACGGGAACCTAAACGCCCAGCGGTACTGTGATGAGATCCTTGCGCCAGTTGTTGTGCCGTTCTCTAACGCCAACAGAAACGTCACACTGTTCCAACAGGACAACGCCAGGTGTCATACTGCTCGGATTTCCACCACATTATTGGAGCAGAACAATATTGAAACCCTGCCGTGGCCTGCTTTGTCACCAGACTTGTCACCCATAGAACATTTGTGGGATACGTTAGACCGCCGCGTCAGACGACGTCAGCCGGTAACGTTAAACCAACTGAGGGATGTTTTGCGTCAGGAGTGGACAAATATTGACCAGCAAGATATTCAGACACTCTTCCGTTCGATGCGACGGCGGTGCATTGCAGTGAGAGACGCAAATGGTGCCCATACTCAGTATTGACGTCTGTGTGAAAACTCCATTAGACCCCTGTCCGACGAATTACGTCATCACGCAGCAGACAGTTTTGGAGGCTCATTATGCTTTATGTGCTCCTCTTTCAAACATGTTGGACTATCATCTTATGAATTTTCAAAGAATTTTCTTAATAAATGTTGAAATTATAGACACATAAACCCCAGGTATCGTTTCTTTTTTGACTCAGTATATATACAAAATACGAGTGTGTATTATGCAACGTGAGTTTTCAATCGTCCTTCTATTACATATTTATATGTAATAGTTTTTGTTGTTATAGTTCAGACATTATTTAGTACCCAGCTGCGTATCGATATTTCCATACAGTCAGCTACGCGCCTGCTTGTCGTGATTTCATTGAAGAGCGTGCTAAACATGTCATCGGCATGATCTTATTGTAGAGCGCGTTAAACTTGTCATCGGCATGATCGTATTGTAGAGCGCGTTAAACTTGTCATCGGCATGATCGTATTGTAGAGCGCGTTAAACTTGTCATCGGCATGATCGTATTGTAGAGCGCGTTAAACTTGTCGTCGGCATGATCTTATTGTAGAGCGCGTTAAACCTGTCATCAGCATGATTGTACTGTAGAGCAAGGTAAACCTGTCATCGGCATGCTCGTATTGAATAGCAGGTATATTTGAGATACCTTTGATTCTGATGTGGGTGTGGGGGGGGGTCCGGCGGTACAATGTCAGACATGTAATTACTCGTCGACGTAGCGGTGCGGGTTCGAAACATAGTTCATACTGATACAAATAACATGTACGAAACACTATCAATATAACGTGCTACATCCTACATCAAATCATAACATGAAATTATCGTGGATTTCAATGACAAATTGAACCCATGAACATGAAAGTAATATTATCCCAAGTGACGCTAGTTTTAATGATAGCAGTGTTCATGGGTGGAATCTAATCGATCAAAGACTTAAACGAACAATTTAATGGATGCTGAAATTGTTTTTACGATAGTAAACGATGATGTCAGGCGTTAAATTGTAATATGTTTAATGATAGCGGATGGAAAGCAATAGAGTATAGCAATGAAAAGATAGTCTTACCTGTCACTGTTAACAAACTATTGAACGATATGTTTATCGTTCAAAGAGGACAGCTTATCATTCAATGGAACACATTTACGTGTGTGTATTTTACGTTTATTTATCGTCGCTACCGGTTGCCCATATGAGCGACGCCTCCTGAAGAGATTAGTTATTTTAGATTTTGGAGGATAGTGCATGATACAGACAGAGACCAATTCCAGAATCTCCTCTGGTTCTTTTACGTGCACGGTGTAAAGCACCGACACGAGACCTCGGTTTAACGTCCCATCTGAAAGATTGTTAATTTTATTAGGGTCAGACGGGGGATCGAACCTGCGATCCCTGGATTACCAGTCCAGCGTGTTACCACTACAGATCCGTCTTATGGAACACATTTACGGTGGTTAGCATAAGTAATAGCCTGGGTTCCAGTCTGTTGATTTTTCACTTTTTAGCTTCTGGCAAAATGACATTGATATGATCAGAAACTCAATACGGCCCAATTAATAGTCTCGGTGTTAAAATATATTTATTTCACTGACCGGCAAAATATATCGACGCCTGTCCACAGGCTACATAAGTAATGAAGGTTACAAAATATACTGGGCAATATTACGTACATCTAACACGTAAACGTAAAGTAAGGTGCTTGTTTATTACAGTGTCACCCCTATTTTAAAGAGCCAGCCATTTCTGACTTATGAGACATCTCTTTTTATGAACATCAGTACTTCTCGAATCCTATGCGTGTATGCCAGGCGCCAGGCTGGTAGGCAATCGGTAACCATTATTTAACTAGCTGGCGGCTCACCAACCGGCCATACCAGACCCTGACGAGATTCGAACCTCCGACCTCCCGCTCCGTAGGCGGACGCCTTAACCGCTATGTATCCGCGCGATCAAATTATAATACATTTATTCATGATTTTAATGAATGCGCAAAATATTATTGTAATGGTGCCATGATATGTTTGTAATCTTAATTTGTGTTGCACTTATTGAGAAAATAGTTGCAATAACATATTTATTTAATTTATTTATTAAATTCAATTTTACAAAAAAACAAATGATACTTATGTAAATGACAAAACATAGGAATTGCTTGGTTAGTTGCTGACATTATTTGCCCAGTAGCAATTTCTAGTAAACATGTGAGGTCGAGATGTGGATAATCTTAATCAGCTAGTAGATTTGTCTGTGTGTGTCTAGTAGATTTACCTGTATGTGTCTAGTAGATGTGTCTGTATGTGTCTAGTAGATTTGCTTGTATTTGTCTAGTAGATGTGTCTGTATGTGTCTAGTAGATTTGTATGTGTGTGTCTAGTAGATATGTATGTGTGTGTCTAGTAGATGTGTCTGTATGTGTCTAGTAGATTTGTATGTGTGTGTCTAGTAGATGTGTCTGTATGTGTCTAGTAGATTTGTGTTTGTCTAGTAGATGTGTCTGTATGTGTCTAGTAGATCCTGTATTTGTCTAGTAGATGTGTCTGTATGTGTCTAGTAGATGTGTATGTGTGTGTCTAGTAGATGTGTCTGTATGTGTCTAGTGGATGTGTATGTATGTGTCTAGTAGATTTACCTGTATGTGTCTAGTAGATGTGTCTGTATGTGTCTAGTAGATGTGTATGTATGTGTCTAGTAGATTTACCTGTATGTGTCTAGTAGATGTGTCTGTATGTGTCTAGTAGATTTGCCTGTATGTGTCTAGTAGATGTGTCTGTATGTGTCTAGTAGATGTGTCTGTATGTGTCTAGTAGATGTGTATGTATGTGTCTAGTAGATTTACCTGTATGTGTCTAGTAGATGTGTCTGTATGTGTCTAGTAGATGTGTATGTATGTGTCTAGTAGATGTGTATGTATGTGTCTAGTAGATGTGTATGTATGTGTCTAGTAGATGTGTATGTATGTGTCTAGTAGATGTGTATGTGTGTGTCTAGTAGATGTGTATGTATGTGTCTAGTAGATGTGTATGTATGTGTCTAGTAGATTTGCCTGTATGTGTCTAGTAGATGTGTCTGTATGTGTCTAGTAGATGTGTCTGTATGTGTCTAGTAGATTTACCTGTATGTGTCTAGTAGATGTGTCTGTATGTGTCTAGTAGATGTGCCTGTGTGTGTCTAGTAGATGTGTCTGTATGTGTCTAGTAGATGTGTCTGTATGTGTCTAGTAGATGTGTCTGTATGTGTCTAGTAGATGTGTATGTATGTGTCTAGTAGATGTGTCTGTATGTGTCTAGTAGATTTGCCTGTGTGTGTCTAGTAGATGTGTATGTGTGTGTCTAGTAGATGTGTATGTGTGTGTCTAGTAGATGTGTCTGTATGTGTCTAGTAGATGTGTCTGTATGTGTCTAGTAGATTTGCCTGTGTGTGTCTAGTAGATGTGTCTGTATGTGTCTAGTAGATGTGTCTGTATGTGTCTAGTATATGTGTCTGTATGTGTCTAGTAGATGTGTCTGTATGTGTCTAGTAGATTTGTATGTATGTGTCTAGTAGATATGTCTGTATGTGTCTAGTAGATGTGTCTGTATGTGTCTAGTAGATGTGTTTGTATGTGTCTAGTAGATTTGCCTGTGTGTGTCTAGTAGTTAAGAGGGTCCAATGCGTTGATCTATTTGACTTAGACAACGTACACAAATAGGTGGCGTCTATACGTATATATTTAGAAGCGAGAAATGTGGCTTTTTCATTGGACCATGTGACTTAGTCATTGTCTAAATGGTTTTATACAAGCAATTTAGTTATACACGTTTATAAATGTTATGCATGTCGTATTAGCGTTCAGTTTATTCCTCAATGAATATCACTGTCTATTGTATAGTCCCTCTGTGCGCTTGCTTAAAACGTGCTACATAGCGACGTATTCCAAGGAATCACGTGTACCGTATAATAGTTCACATCATTCAATTGTAATGTGTTCTCATTTTAAATAAACTGTGGCAGAAACGCGCACACAGTAAGTGCTCACAGATGAGTCTCCATTGTGTAATAATGGACACGATATCCCACTCGCAACCCAGGGGGTTTGAGTTCGAGCAACATCAGAACAACTGTGGTAGTATCCTTAAACAATACACTTAACGGAAATACTTCGACACACTGTTTTTCCATTTAAACAACATCTAATTAGAAATGTGAGCATGATAAAATACCAAATATGAAAATCAGACTTCAAATAAAGCAATTATTGGGAGTTGAAAACTTGAAATAGTGTTCTGAATGGCGGCCATTTTGAATAAGTGTAGGTAGTTATGACGTCATAACTACATGAAAATTGACTTCCTGTTAGCAAAAATAATGAACGCATATGCAACTGATACAAAAATACGTAAACCTGTTAAATAATATGCATGCAGTTATTAATAGAAAAGTTAAATTAATTATTTGTGTTGTTAAAATAAGGAAAATGTTATTTTTTATAAAGTCATGTGACTTGGTTAATCCGTAATTTTTCCATCAGTTTAAGATAATCAACCTGTCTTAACTTCTTTATTTGCAGTGCGATGTTCAATATACTTTAGTTTATACAAATTAATTTTAGCTCGATTGCGAAACAAGTTATTTCAACTTATATAAATCACTCTCGAGACCTAATTCCTGATGGAATCCATCGCCACGAGGGAGAGAGAAGAGTCTATATGACATTTAAAACAGAATGTGGATTAGTTTATACAAATTAATTTTAGCTCGATTGCGAAACAAGTTCTTACAACTTATATTACTTAAATCTTACAGGAAGTTTCATTCCACAGAAACTGCCTTACTGAAAGTCCAAAACGATATACTCCAATCTCTGGACCAGAACAATGCTACAATCCTTGTGCTTTTGGATCTATCTGCTGCATTTGATACCATCGACCATAGAACACTGTTACAGCGTCTCGAATTTCATTTTGGAATTACTGGAAAACCTCTCCAATGGATATCATCTTATCTTACCGACCGTTATCAAGCAGTATGTATCGATGGAAAACTATCCAACTCAGTGCTCATGAATTTCAGTGTTCCACAGGGGTCTGTTTTAGGCCCGAAATTTTACACTATGTATACCAAACCTGTAGGAGCCATTTGTAAACACCATGGACTGAACCATCACTTTTATGCTGACGATTCCCAGCTTTACCTTTCATTCAAACCAACCGTTCAAGCTTCACAAGCAGAGACACTACTTCGAGTGGAAAACTGTCTACAAGACATTGTTGCTTGGATGCATGCCAATATGTTAAAACTCAATACTGATAAAACTGAAATGATTATGTTTTCTAGTCAGCGAAATTTGCAACACATTGAAAACATAAATGTGAAAGTAGGAGACTCAAATACAGAACCATCAACATGTGTGAGAAATCTAGGAGCTTTCCTAGACTCAAGAATGGATATGGACAAACATGTAAATTCTGTGACAAAATCATGTTATGCGCAGATCCGGCGGATTGGACACATTCGGCAGTATTTAACAACAGAAGCCACGAAAACTCTCATAAACTCACTCATTACATCCAGGCTCGACTACTGTAATTCACTGTTGTACGGCGTGCCAAAATACACTTCCAATAAATTACAAACTGTTCAAAACACAGCAGCTCGCATCATAACCAGAACAACCCGTTTCAGTCATGTAACGCCCATTCTAAAAGAACTTCATTGGCTACCAGTTCAAGAAAGAATAAAGTATAAAATACTGACTCACACATATAAAGCATTGAATGGAGAAGCACCGATTTATATGAGAAACTTGCTTGAGGTTTATATACCAAGGAGAAACTTACGGTCTAAATATGAAGCAGCTACTCTTGTGTTACCAAGAAGTCGGACTGTCACATACGGAGATAGAAGTTTCATGACTGCTGCCCCAAAACTTTGGAATTCTCTTCCATCAAATCTTAGAAGTGCAACAACATTGTGTTCTTTCAAAAAGGCTTTGAAGACACACTTTTTAAATGTTCATATGGAACATAAATATCGAACTGTGTCTGTGCTCAATCAGGATTAAGACTGCAAATGAACACATTTTATTTAATTATTACCTATATTTTAATTGTTATAATTTTAGATCCTAATATTTTATAGCATATTTAGAATCCATTGTAATTGTGTTTGCTAATTTTGTCTTGTTTTATCTCATTGTATGTGGAAGTTTTTATCAATATTTGTGATATTTTAGGCTGTAAAGCGCTTTTGAACGTTTTATTTTTAAATGAAAAGAGCGCTATATAAGTTTGGTATATAATAATAATAATAATAATAATATTAATCACTCTCGAGACCTAATTCCTGATGGAATCCATCGCCACGAGGGAGAGAGAAGAGGCAACGTTCACCGCAGTTTATGTTTTAGAGACCTTTATTTTTCAAGATTAACATAAATCTTGTTAATGGTTGTCCTTTGTAAATTATCTCTCCCTAATGGCGGGAGTGATTACTATATCACTGTGTGGAAGTCGTGATAGCAGTAGATGCGATTTGGCTTCAGGTGCAAAATGACCGGATTTCGAATCCCGCTGGAGCCGTTACGATTGTGCCCTTAGGCAAGGCACTTAAATTCCACGTTACCTCTTCTCTCTCCCTCATAGCGATGTATTCCATCAGGAATGAGGTCTCGAGAGTGATTAATATAAGTTGTAAGAACTTGTTTCGCAATCGAGCTAAGATAAATTTGTAAGAAGCTTTACGAATTATTTAGTGCTAAAATATTGTATATTGATTACATGCATATAGTGTGTACGAATCTTAGCAGAACAACAGGCGTTTGATACGTTTAGCAATCTTTAGTTTTAAATTACCGTAAACCGCACGCAGCTCCAAACGGGTGACATTCAGAACGTATAATCGGTGTTGTTTGGGCTCATATTTGAAGAGATGGGTTACGGTCTGGGTAACTCTCATACTGCCAACCCAAGGCGGCGGGGACATCGATTCGGGGTAAATATTTTGAAACTCCGGTGAAACTCCCCTTCTGACCCTAATAAAATGAACTGTCTTTCAGATGGGACTTTAAACCGAGGTCTCGTGTCAGTGCTTACACCACGCACGTAAAAGATACCAGAGGAGACTCTGGAATGGGTCTCTGTTTGTATCATGCACTATCCTCCAAAATCTAATTATGACTAATCTCTTCAGGAGGCGTCGCTGATATGGGCAACCGGTAGCGACGATAACTAAACGTAAAACACACGTATATGCAAAACGTACTGCAGAAAATACACAGTGGATAAAGACGTAGACAATTTAGTACGCATCTGTCATTATGTATGCTTTTACTCCTTTGCATTTCATGAAGCTTTCCATCAAACATGTGGATAAACCCTCTCATGTTGTAAATAAATAATAGAATTACTTTCGCTAAAATAAATTTGTATAAACTATCAATAACTTACAGCTTTCACGCGGATAAATTTGTATAAACTATCAATCACGCGGATAAATTTGTATAAACTATCAATAACTTACAGCTTTCACGCGGACAAATTTGTATAAACTATCAATAACTTACAGCTTTCACGCGGACAAATTTGTATAAACTATCAATAACTTACAGCTTTCACGCGGACAAATTTGTATAAACTATCAATAACTTACAGCTTTCACGCGGACAAATTTGTATAAACTATCAATAACTTACAGCTTTCACGCGGACAAATTTGTATAAACTATCAATAACTTACAGCTTTCGCGCGGACAAATTTGTATAAACTATCAATAACTTACAGCTTTCGCGCGGATAAATTTGTATAAACTATCAATAACTTACAGCTTTCGCGCGGACAAATTTGTATAAACTATCAATAACTTACAGCTTTCACGCGGACAAATTTGTATAAACTATCAATAACTTACAGCTTTCACGCGGACAAATTTGTATAAACTATCAATAACTTACAGCTTTCGCGCGGACAAATTTGCATGTGAATTATTGCTCTATTTCTCCATTTGAAGAACTTGACTCAAGACATTGAACGCTGTAAATATCCACTCAAACGAATTACAATATTGTACAAAACTACTTGAAGTTGCGCTTTAATATAAGCTATGTTGCTATAAGCTGGTTCTTGGTTCATATATAGAATTACATAATCCTAAGCATCACAAATCATCTATTATTATATACATTCATTGTTGCAGGAATTGTACTGAGGCAAGATAGCTAAATATATCAACTATTCAGAGCATTCCAAGAAACAGCTTAGAATGCATGCACTGACTATTGCATTCACTGTTTGCAAGTAGTATGAGAATATCAAAAATAGAGAATATAGATATATCCTTACCTCGCGGTCCCATAATTCCGTGGTATGTGCATTCAAAGAATAATCATTCACACGTAATTTGCTCTGATATAATTCCGTCTAGTGTACCCCAACAGTAAAACACGTGGTGTCTTTTGAACTTTTGTAATATTGAAAAATAATGTAATGTCTGAGAATGTATCCAACTAAATATAGATATAGTATAATGAGATTCTTTATTAAAAATGTAATAATCAAAGTAATTATTTTGCAGCGAGTTTCTTCAATGCTTCCACTGTCGTCACATTTCAATCTTGCCTAGAAGTGTAGATTGACAAAGCGTCCAGTGATATTGATTGTGAGACGCTTACTTCTGCAGACGGCAGGTAATTATTGGACGACAATTCCAGGCTTGCGGCTGATGGCAAGTCGTGGAAGAATGTGAGCAAAGAGAGAGAGAGAGAGAGCGAGGGAGTGAGATAGAGAGAGAGGGGGGGAGAGAGGGGAGAGGAGTGAGAGAGAGGAGAGTGAGAGAGAGAGCGAGAGGGAGCGGGAGAGGTGAGTGAGAGAGAGAGAGAGAGAGGGGAGATATAGAGAGAGAGTGAGAGAGAGAATGAGGGAGTGAGAGAGAGAGAGGGTGAGAGAGAGCGGAGAGAGAGGGGGGGAGAGGGAGATAGATAGAGGAGAGGGGGGGAGAGAGAGAGTGAGAGAGAGATGGAATGAGAGAGAGAGAGGGAGTGAGAGAGAGAAGAGAGAGAGAGAGGGAGGGAGTGGAGAGGGAGTGAGAGAGACGAGGGAGTGAGAGAGAGAACGAGAGAGAGGAGAGAGAGAGAGTGAGGAGAGAGAGAGAGAGAGAGAGAGAGAGAGAGGATATAGATAGTGTGGGAGCGAGAGAGAGAGAGAGAGAGGGAGGGGAGTAAGAGAGGGATATAGATAGAGTGGAGCGAGAGAGAAGGAGCGAGGGAGAGAGAAAGGGAGCGATTGAGTTAGGGGGAGATAGGGGATGGAGAGAGGAGAGGAGAGATCGGGGGATAGAGGGGCGAGTCAGAGGTAGAGAGATGGAGGGAGAGATGGGGATATTGGTGAGAGGGAGAGGGATAGAGGGAAGGAAATGGATATAGAGGCGAGGGAGGAGGAAGGTAGATAGAGGGGGATAGATAGATGGGGAGAGAGTGTAAGAAGGGGAGCGAGAGAGAAATGGAGAGAGAGAAAGAGTTGGGAAAGGGAGGAGGAGTACGAGGGAGGGTTATGGAGAATGAGAAAGAGCGGGATGAAGAGTGATAGATAATGGAAGAGATAGTGAGAGGTAGCGAGAAAGAGAGGGAGAGAGAGCGGAATGGGAGACAGTTAAGTGGGAATAAAGTGAGGGAGGGAGGGAGATGGGGAGAATGGCGATGATGTACACGTTTCTGACATGCATTGCCCATACATGATATTATTAAAGTGTGCTTGCTATTGTTGAAGCTTTTAAATGTTTACTATATCAATGGAGGATAATCTCAAAATATTCTAACAGTATATGTCGATGGCTGAGTACAAAGCTACCGCAGCCCCTTCACTAATTCGATGTTGTTTCATCAGTGTTGCACTAAACACTCGATTTGTCTAATTTGAAGTGTATGCTATTAAATGTAGGTGCGTTTGTGCTAAAATGTAATACAGTATATATTCGTAAAGTGTGTTATAAATATACACGCGTTTATGTCATAAGTAAATACCGGTTGAAGAAATGTCTATATTCATACATACTATATGCGTTCATACTTCACACATACTCATTGACACACCATATGGTTAAAATAGGATTACCCGTTGTAGATATGTTGTGTGTGTTTTAAGTTTATTTATCGTCGCTACCGGTTGCCCATATGAGCGACGCCTCCTGAAGAGATTAGCCATTTAGCGTTTTGGAGGATAGTGCAATAACACAGACATAGACCCATTCCAGAGTATCCTCTGGTTCTTTTACGTGCACGGTGTACAGCACCGACACGAGACCTTGGTTTAAAGTCCCAACTGAAAGTTAATTGTATTAGGGTCAGACGGGTGATCGAACATGCGATCCATGGATTACCAGTCCAGCGTGTTAACCACTGGACTACAGATCCGTCTGTAGATACGTTGGAAAATGAGCACACATATGGCAGATAAAGTCCGATTTATCCCGAATGTAAATATGTCCTTTTAGTTGGAATCCTTTGTTTTTACTGTTGTTACTTAACCGGATATTGCGGTATGATAACTGTGATGTTATCAAAATCTTGATAATTAATTGATAACAAATGTTTACAAATACGTACACATTGCATATACTGTAGGGTATCTGTCGAGATATAGTAATTTAATCACCAAAAGATGAGAAAGTGGAAGAAAATTGCTAGCATGCTGTGCAAAGGAAGCAACGATTAAAACAGAGGAAAGCACCTATCTACTTTTATGAAATATTCCAGGGCAGTAACTGACCATGTCTCTCTAGTATTATATATTTCTAGACCAAGAACCTCATCTCATTGCATTCTTCATATACTTGATCGTTTGTCTTATGGCTGTCTGATTAGTGCAGTGGTTAGCACGCTTGCTTCTCACCAATGCAACCCGGGTTCGAACCTCGAACAAAACAGTATGTGAGGTGATCGCCAGATCGGACATGTGGGTTTTCTCCGAATATTCCGCTTTCATTCCACATAATATGCTTTCATCCGCGCCAACGAGAGTGATTAATATAAGTTGCTAAAGCTCGTTTCACAATCGTACAATAAATAGGTTATACTTTTTTTACTTGCTTATGTCGCCTAATGTTTAGTGTGAGTATGTGGTCACATACCCCTAAGATATGTGTGACAATTTCAGACTAAAGTAATGGTAGGTTTTTCGCAACATCGGTTTCAAGTAGTCTCTCTCTCTCTCACACAAACACACACACTCACTCACTCACTCACTCACTCACTCTCTCTCTCTTCTCTCTCCTCTCTCCTCTCTGTCTATCTCCTCTCTCTCACACACACACACTCTCTCTCTCTCGTCTCGTGTCGGTGCTTTACACCATGCACGTAAACGAACAAGAGGAGATTCTGGAATGGATCTCTGTCTGTATCATTGCACTATCCTCTAAACATCTATAATGCCTAATTTCTTCATGAGGCGTCGCTCATATGGGCAACCGGTAGCGACGATAAATAAACGTAAAACACACACTGGAATTGTAGCACCTTCTATCTTGCACTATACTCCAAATAGTGTTTTAATTATGTACATGTAAATATGCTGTATATAATTGTCTTTGTTTTGAGGGCCTTATGTAAGATTGACCTCGTCAAGTTCCTCGTCAAATAAATTCGTGACTAATAGACTTCTATTTAGTTTTCATTAAGATTTTTTCAAGAGCTATTATATCAACGTGAATTACAATGTGCTTAAAGTTTCACAAATATTTCATGATCAGTTGAAAGAGTATATACGTGGAAGTCGTGGTAACGCAGTGGATGCGCGGTCGCTTCGGGTGCGAAAGGTCCGGAGTTTGAGCCCCACTGAAGCCGTTACTATTGTGTCCTTAGGCAAAACATTTAATTTCCACATTGCCTCTTCTTGTGTGGCGATGGATTCCATCAGGAATGAGGTCTCGAGAATGATTAATATAAGTTGTAAGAACTAAATAAGAAATAAATATGTATAAACTAACGAATATATAGGTTTTATATACACGTATATTATTATGAAGACTTCGACATTAACAGAGGTGATGGTCATCATGATCTGGACAATGCTTCAAGTTCCATACATGTGTGAAGTGCAGTACACGAAAACGTACCAGTCTGGTTTTGTTGTATTGCTTTAAATATAATGTATACAAACACACAACGACTACTAGTACATGTACATAAAA
>CM026404.1:56186104-56293604 GCA_014843695.1 Archivesica marissinica | reverse complement strand
CCCATTCTAGTATAAATCTCTATCATAGGATCCCATTCTAGTATAAATCTCTATATAGGATCCCATTCTAGTATAAATCTCTACATAGGACCCCATTCTAGTATAAATCTCTATATGGGACCATCTCTAGTATGTAGGTTTATACTAGATTGGGGTATTATGGTAGAAGTACAAAGCTTGTTGTTGCCTTATGGATAAAATCGCACGTTCCTGTAGACAAAATGGGCATCAAGATATGCCCTTATTGCGAATGTGGTATCCATAAATCAACTGACCATTAATCGTATTACGGACTGTTTTAAATTATAAAATACAAGAGACACAGGAATATCACTACATGTACTAGTTAGCAGTGCGTGCGGTGTGTAATTTAAACAGAATCACTGGAAGTAAACGAAGACTAATTAATTTATTTTGTTCATTCTGTTGTTTTTACGTTATTTATCGTCGCTACCGGTTGCCCATATGAGCGACGCCTCCTGAAGAGATTAGTTATTTTAGATTTTGGAGGATAGTGCATGATACAGAGAGATACCCATTCCAGAATCGCCTCTGGTTCTTTTACGCGCACGGTGTAAAGCACCGACACGAGACCTCGGTTTAACGTCCCATCTGAAAGACTGTTAATTTTATTAGGGCCAGGCGGGGGATCGGACCTGCGATACCTGGATTACCAGTCCAGCGTGTTACCACTGGACTACATATCCGTCTGTATTTTGTTCATTTGTGATCCTACCAACTAATATATGTCATATCAGCATTGGTTATTATTATCACTGGAAGCCAAGATCTTAATGTGAATATGACAACAAATAATAGCACTATGTAATCGCCTAGCTACCACCTGTTAATTACGCTAATTGGTACCGTGTAATGACGTCATTTCGTGGTACAGTTGCACGCGACATGACGTATTATTATTAATCAGTCTGATTCTGAAACACTGAATCTGGTAGAGTGAATAGACCATACCACAAGCACAAGACACACATTATTTGTGTTTGCCCTATGGTCATATAGTAAGTAATGTTTACCGAAGGCAACCAACGGATATGGAAACATACATGCAGAAACATCGGCGAGAAACTAGGTAAAATCGACCAGATCACTGATATGCCCTTGCATGTGGTCCCGACCGGAAGACCATATTCTATCAACAAAAATTAATAGTTTTTATTTATGGAAATCGGTCAAATAACACCAGAATGACACATTGTTTCATCATGAACAACAGGAAATGCAATGTTGTCGTTTTCGCTAGAATGTGTGTCTTGTGCCTGTGGACCATACCATGAGCTACAGGGTACACAGTACGGGTTAATTACAGAAACAACAGACTACTACAAGTTTTATTTTTTTCCAAGAACCAATTTTGACGGGAAACATGTCAATCCTGACATTGCCCATCTCCCTAACATAGAGCACTTCGAGCAATGCAGATGAGCATGCATCCTGCCGTAGTCATATAAAGACAGAGAAGCAGACGAAGCAAACTGAACGATCTCATTCGGCAATCACGGACAATATTAAATCTCGGCAACAACATAATAAAACAAATTTATTTAGATCTAATTATAAGCTAATAGAATAAACCCAAAACGGTTTCATTTTTAACCAAACACATTTGTAATTTCTCTCAGATATATTTGTCTTTTAGCTTCTCAATCTTTTAACTTGTGTTTGACGCACAAAATCTCTACATCCCCGAGGGGTTTGACGTTAAATTAAAATAAATAGCTAGACATTCGTAAATAAATATCCCCTGCTCCCCTACTTACTAGTGGTGTTACACATTCAAGGGAGGACACTCTGATGAGGTGAACTATTATAATGTGTATATATGTTATTTTCCATGGTGTACGCCAGGCTGTGTTGGCTGAATATCTGACGCATCGGGGAAGTATGGATTGAACAGCAGATTTTAACACAAACATAGCTTATTCAATATATATTACATCTCGTATATGTTTTGGGCAACTGATACAATGTCAATAGTCAACTCGTACCCTGGTCAACTCGAACCATATCTCTGTCCATCTCTTGAATACTGGTGGGCAGGTCAGTCTGTTGTAGCGGAGAGTAGAACACACGCACTTCCTGTGTAAGACCAGTACTCAACCTCCGTAGCCAACTGACAACGTTCTCACCTTTTATCATTTGTCCATCTCCCTACCATAGAGCAATTCAACAGTGTTCAATACGGCAGTTTGCCATATTGAACATGCCAGTCCCTAGTTGTTCTGCGTAGCTGCTTTTACCACAACTTATTCTCATACCTTCTTAAATTATACTTTTAACTACTCATACTTTTAACTTCTTTGCGGTTTTTGACGCGCAACATGTCTACGTCCCCGCGAGGGGTTCGACATTAAATGAAGATAGATAGATAGTCCCTGGTAGGTAGTCCTAAATATAAGACCTCTACATAAAAAAAATTCAATCTGTTATTTTGAAAAATGCCTTGATAGTGTGGCATCCGTGGTCCAGTGGTAGAGCGTCGGATTTGGAATCCATCGGTCCCGGTTCGATACTCGGTCAGGCCACGTATGTAGTGTCATTGAGTAAGCACCTCACTCACATTGCTTAGTACTGGTTAACCACTTAGGTCGGCTAAGCTTGCCCAGGAAAACATGTCTACGACCCCGTAAGGGGTTTGACATTAATCGAACATACATACATACATAGTAAAATGTTACATTTTCCAAGTCTAAATATTTGGACTACCTGATAAGGAGCGAACCTGTAAAGATGATAGTGGTGAAAGGCGAAAATCTAAGGACAGTGCGTTAGACCACACAACCACAGAGTCTCTGCATACCCTTGTACCCTTACTTAATATGTTTAATAGAAAATGTGCTGACAAAATATGTCATTCGTCTGTTAACAGTTTTATTTTAAACAAGTATAGGAAATGTGTGTCATATCAATGTCCATGCCATAGCTTTCTTTCTCGTATATTATAGTGGGAGATAGCACACTACCACTTCATATGGAGACATGAACAAAGTTACCATTAAAATGACAATGAAAACATATCACATGATGTGTGGTTATAAAATGGTGAAAAACGTATAACAGCGTACTCACAATGACAAGACTCACCATGCCCATGACCAGTAGTCATATAAATAAAACCTCTACATAAAAACAAATTTCTGTTATTTTGAAAAATGTCACATTTTTCAAGTCTAAATATTTGGACTATACCACCAGCAGATCCCGGAGGGGCACACATTGTGCCCCCCCCCCCACTAAAATATGTCAAGCATAGGTACAATACAATGCACTCTGAGAGCGTATATTACACATATATTAATATTTGGCAACATTTTCTAACAATGTATAATCAACAATTTTCATCTATTAAACTGGTATTATTAGAATCTATATCATTGCCTAATATGTTATACTTTCGATCATGACCTATACATGTATATATATTTATTTTTTTTCCACTTATATGGAACAAACAAAAGAGCCTGAAAATACACCAGGCACAATACTCCCCCGAACTTTTCTGGGACTCATGACCCGACCCCCCCCCCCAACCATAGCTTACTATCCCCCCTCCATCAATACGACAATTCCTGGATCCACCCTTGCATACTAATAATTCCATGACACAATATCAAGACATGATGTAATAATGATTTCATTTATTAATGTCTGGGGTCTTGACTCATTCCTTTATGAACTTGAAACCGGCTGCTTTTAACTGTAGCTTTGTACATGCATTATCTTCTATTTTATTAATGTCTGGGTTATTGACCCATACTCCTTTATTAACTTGAAACTATAGCTTTGTACATGTATATATCCTTCTATTTTATTAATGTCTGGGGTATTGACTCATACTCCTTTATTAACTTGAAACTATAGCTTTGTACATGTATATATCCTTCTATTTTATTAATGTCTGGGTTATTGACCCATACTCCTTTATTAACTTGAAACTATAGCTTTGTACATGTATATATCCTTCTATTTTATTAATGTCTGGGTTATTGACCCATACTCCTTTATTAACTTGAAACTATAGCTTTGTACATGTATATATCTTTCTATTTTATTAATGTCTGGGGTATTGACTCATATTCCTTTATTAACTTGAAACTATAGCTTTGTACATGTATATATCTTTCTATTTTATTAATGTCTGGGGTATTGACTCATATTCCTTTATTAACTTGAAACTGTAAGCTTTGTACATGTATATATCTTTCTATTTTATTAATGTCTGGGGTATTGACTCATACTCCTTTATTAACTTGAAACTGTAAGCGTTGTACATGCATCTATCCTTCTATTTTTTTACATTTTAGACAAACTGACTGTTTTCAGACTGCGCCTGCCAGTCATAATCCTTAATGATTGTTCGCCAGTAATAGGTAACCTTAATTGAAGTTAACAGTGTGTAATGGACATGTGTCTGATTCACATCATCAGTTGTTGTACAGACTCAGACTGTGGACAAGTTGTATTTGTGCTAGATGATTGGTTAGCGCATAGTGCAACCATTACTGACAAATGATAATTATCTACTTCTGTCCATGTCCGCCTCCGTTGTCGAGTGGTTACGTTCGCTGACTTGTATACCACTGTAACCTATCATCACTGATGGTCATGGGTTCGATCCCGCTCAGGCCGTGTCTCATTTATATGAAAAAGTTGGCAGTTTCTTACAGAATCTGAAAATAACTGAGGCGACCCCCCCGTATTCTTTTGTGCATGCTTGTCTGTGCATTCTGAAGGCAGCTTTATCAGAGTTTTCCTATACCAGTCATTACTTGCCAAATGCCTATGAGGCACTTGCCTCATATGCTGCATATGCTGCCTCATATGCAGACTGGCCTCATATGCAGGCCAGTGCCTCACATGCAGGCCAGTGCCTCATATGCCTCAGTGTGGCTACGCGCCTGTATACTGGTATGTATTTTATTATCTAATACAAGAATTGTATATTTTCAGAAATTTGACACGAAAGGAGATTGGTGAACAAATTGCAACAATTGATGAACAAATTGCAACAAAAGACAGTTGTTAAAGACAAGTAAGGTCATCAACGGTTGATCACCAGTCTTGACCCATTAGACAGTCGTGAAGTTACTCCGTGTTGTAGCATCCCATAAGTCTAATAGAATCATCTACTGTAACGATATATTAGTGTGACACAGTTATACGTCTGCTTATAAATAGATTGAATATAATTGTGATGCTAATAAGATATATTTAGGAGCAGCTGTATTAAAAATGAGTCCATCAAGACGAACTTTGCAGTTAACTCTTGCAATTTTGAAACCAAATGTTGTGTCGCACCCCCATCTGGTGCATCAAATCAAAGAGTTGGTTCATAGGGGTGGATTCTTATTTATCCGCTCAAAACGCATGCATTTGACACGCTCGAGAGTAGAGAACTTTTACCGGGAGCATGAGGGAAGATTTTTTTACAACAGACTTGTGTCGTTTATGTCCAGCGGACCTATAAGTGCACATATTTTGGCACGTGAAAATGCCATTGCTGAATGGAGAGCACTTATGGGAGCAACAAAGGTATTTAAAACTACACATGATGATCCAGAAAGTATTAGAGGGAAATTCGGACTGACAGACACTCGCAATTCAACACATGGATCGGATTCCGAGGAAACCGCTTTGAAAGAAATGTGTTTCTTTTTCCCAGAATTTGATGTTACAGATTGGTATACTGCCTATGAAGGACATTTTCTATCGGGTGATGTGTACTTTGACGAAGAACATGATATTCATAAATATAAGTTAAATTCTGAATTGACCGGTCAAAACTGAAATAATTGTAAGCTGTAGTTTTTGTTTGTATATTCACCATCTGTCAGTCTTGAGAAGGTTCTTGCAATTGGATGTATGGGTGGAATTTAATTATATCTCGTACAACCAGTGCTAGAAAAATAGGACAGCCCGATGCCCGGGGTGCCTCAAAATCTAAGTCGGGCCTGTCTCTCTTTAAATCTGACAAGCCCGTGGGCCTGTGTCTAAAAAAATCACGTGCCCGTAGAAAATTTACTGTCGCGTGATTTCCGGTCGGAGACAACAATTGTAAACATTATCGGGCCTGGTGACTAAATCAATCAATTATGTTCACAGACCAGGACTGTATACTAGAAAGTCACCCATATTGATATAACATGCATATAATGAATGGTCCTGTGTCCACTTTTAATCAGGGCACTTTAAACCAGAGCTTGTCCATTTTAAATTGGGGCCTGTCCAAAGGGGACAAGGACCTAGCTGTTAAAAATATTTTCCGTGAGCACTGACAATATACCTGTATACCGGTACATTGTATATGTAACACCAATTCCATTCTGGCTTTCGTTCAACCAAACACTGTCACAATCCTCTCAGTAACCCTACTGCACTTGAATTGCTGAAAAATGCCTCCCCTAACCAATGTCATGGAGATGTTTGTATGGAATTTATTTTTATTTTGTACAAATATGTATCACTCTGCTTGGCATGTGCTGTACCAAATATTGTCCAAATTCTCCTAGACATATTGTAGACACATTGTAGGAATGTTTCCATAATTTGTCTGTGGAATCCTTGCAACAACCTATGTCACTGACGTCAAACGCTAAACTAGATTACTTGGTGAGGTTAATTGAAAACATTCAAACAACTTCTTCTCATCGACCAATAGTAAGAATGTTTACAATCTGGTATGTTACAACAACCTGTACCAGGTTTGTTTAAATTGGATCTCTAAGGTCAAAAAGTAGGTACAGACGGATATGTAGTCCAGTGGTAACACGCTGGACTGGTAATCCAGGGATCGCATGTTCGATCCCCCGTCTGACCCTAATAAAATAAACAGTCTTTCAGATGGGACTTTAAACCAAGGTCTCGTGTCGGTGCTTTACACCGTGCACGTAAAAGAACCAGGGGAGATTCTGGAATGGGTCTCTGTCTGTATCATGCACTATCCTCCAAAATAACTAATCTCTTCAGGAGGCGTCGCTCATATGGGCAACCGGTAGCGACAATAAATAAACTTAAAAAAACAAACAAAAAAGTAGGTAATTTGGTCATCTTAATGAAATACCTTTGGATGACTGCTTGATAGAAATGTTTCCAAAGTTAATCAGTCGCTTCCTTAAAATAACCTATTTCAGGTTTTTGTTGCTATGGGGTCAATGGGTTCAACAACTGGATATAAAAACTCTAGATCGGTAGATAGTTATGTTGATTATGTTGATCGATACTAATTCTCACAATAAGTGGTCAACATCCATGGAGTGTGCAAAAAGATCTGAAATCGCCAAACTTGTATGAACTGTATTTTTTTATTTCACTTTGAACTATGTTTAACAATTTAATACAGAACTCGATCAAGATTTATAAAAAATATTATACAATATCTACCCTATGGTAAATCCCACCTTGCATTGGCGTAGCTTCCTATAGGATAAATAAGGATACCAAATCTGCAACAAAAATCGGTAGGCCAGCATTAAATTATATACGCTATAAATAGTTTTCCTGGGACTACCCCCGGGCCCCCTTCCGTCTTAAGTTGGCCTACACATCGAGTCCAGCCAAGCTACGCCCCTGCCTTGTAATCTACGTTTTATGATTATGCAATGAACAACATTTAAAACTTTGTGTGTATTTAAAGCATTACTTTGTTTGAATTAACTTTGCTTTTACACTTGTCATTCTGCAATATTTAGATTTTCTTGCCAGAAAATAGTATATACATGTACAGTGCATGTTTTTTAGAGTGACATTCGCTTAAATGTCAAACATTTTATATCCAAAATTGTTTACCTACTGCAAATATTTCTGGAACATCTGTCTAAGGGCAGATAAATAAACTTGTTCATTAATAATGTTTTGTTATACAACAAATGCACTTTTATTGATATCCAATTTATTATTTATATCTGGTAGCATAGAATTATATACAGCATATTAACATGCACAAAATAGGAGCATATGGGAAGATAGAAGATGTTACAATTCCAGTAGCATACCTATCATTTTTACACGCCAGTATAGCACCGATACACGAGTTGTTAGTGCCATCTAAAATACTGTTACTATTATTAAGTTAATCACTGGTCAATCTTAGTGTCTTAGTGATATGTATCAGCAATAACGTACATGCATATGGTCGATTTCTTCAATCGATACATTGATATAGTTTTGATTTTAATAGATTGATGTTATTTAAGAAAGGCCGAAGGCCTGAGTGATATATTTCTACACATAAGAACGACAAACGAGGGTTATTCTGCGATATACCACAGTTGATACTTATTATTTCGATTCTAATACGACTTACTTCTAATAATTTTAGACGAGAATCAAAGGAGTATTTTCTTCAAACGCTGTGCTACTCCGCTGCATTTGGCTTTCGAAATTTCCTCCCGCATAAGGGGTGATGACGTTATTTTTTTATGTTACTATTATTTAGTTAATCACTGGTCAATCGATCAGTCTTAGTGATATTTTTCAGCAATAACTATGGTCTTGTGTGTGTTTTACGTTTATTTATCGTCGCTACCGTTTGCCCATATCAGCGACACCCCCTGAAGAGATTAGTCATTTTAGATTTTTGGAGGATAATGCAATGATACAGACAGACCCATTCCAGAGTTTCCTCTGGTTCTTTTACGTACACGATGTACAGCACCGACACGAGACCTCGGTTTAATGTCCCATCTGAAAGACTGTTCATTTTATTAGGGTCAGACGGGGGATCGAACCTGCGATCCCTGGATTGGGTAGCATAGATAATTTGATTACAGGTTTTATAACGTACGTATATTACAGCAAATATACATTTTATTCAAAGTGCATAATCATGTCGTAAACATATATTTATATGCTCCACCAACTACATGTATATTAAATATCATGTCTAGCAAGCTTCATTTGTTTTTCATCCTCATTCTATCTATCTATCTTCCTGATAGTCAAACCCCTGCTGGGGACCTACCGACAAGACTGTTAGTGGAGTATAAGTTAAAAGAACAGGATATATATATACAGAATGTTAAAATCAGATACAAACAGGGCAGTCTTTCTATGGGGAGACATGCTCAACCTGGCTAACCGCCAGGCTGAACTCGGGGAGGGGTAGTACTACTGCAGAAGCGGGAAGGGAGTTCCAGTGTATTATGGTTCTGGGGTAAAAGGAATACTTATAGTAGTCTGAGGTGGATTGTATAGTACGATAGGCCATTTGGTGTGATAATCTACTTCGGCGTGGATTTAGGGTTACATACTCGGGAACAGGAATGGCAACTAGGGAATTTGTAATTTTATAGAACATGATTAGTCTTTGGTCAATTCGACGGAGGTCAAGGCGTCTCCAAGGAAGGGATGATATCATTCATAAGAACACTTGACGGTAACGTAGCTTACGTAGTATATAAAAGTGTGTCTTTATAATAGTGTCACACTTATTTAAAGGGCCTGACATGAGACACCTCGTTTTATGAACATCAGTACTTCCCGAAGCTTGTATACCAGACGCCAGGCTGGAAGGCAATCGGTAACCATTATTTAACTAGCTGGCGGCTCACCAACTGGCCATATCTGAACGAACCCCTGATGAGGTTGGACCTCCCGCTCCATAGGCGGACGCCTTAACAACTAGGTCACGGAGACAGTTAATGCTATATAAACTTGCTTAAGGAGAATAATATTAAACTTTAATAACGTTTTTAGCTAACATAGTAACTATTAACGTTCATACAAGGAACCGTTCTCTGCATTATGGTTCAATACGCCATTACTTCTGCGTAATCTTACTGTCTCCCTCTCGTATCCAAGTTTGTATGGGAAATACTGAAACTTCTGCCAATAGGTTTAATCATATTTTATTTGCTATTTTACATATATAGTACATATAGACTTAACATTCATTATATGTGATAAAATGCAAAATGGGTTGGGCAACAAGTTCTAGCAACATTAGTAAACTGCCCTCCCCAAGAAGAAGAATTGGCAATCAGGCATTCTGCAAAGAAGCAAACAAATATGGTGGAATATAGAAAAGTTAACAAAAAATAAAGCCAAACTGGTAACTTAGTAAATAGAAGGAAGATGAGTAGTAGAGATTAACCATGTGAGATACATGTGTTTATACCAAAGTGATGTCCTGTTCCGTGTCACGCTGTCACAATGAACATTTACTATAGGGCACAGGGGTATTTGGTTAAGATGTACAGGGGTATTGTCAGTAACATTATCTTTCTTTGTCGTTTATGATATAATTAAAATCGTCGTGTTTGTTTTATATATTTATGTACAGATGAAAAAATAAGTTCATTTTCTTCAGGTGACAGTCTATCATCTCCAAATAATAACATTCGTGTGTTTAGCGGATGAAATTGCCTCGTAGCTCTAAATAAATCGATTCTTTGCATGTGAAATCGTGGGCACTTAAAAAGGTAATGTTCCGCGTCTTCATATTTAAAACCACATTGACACACTGGGTGGTTGACACACTGGGTGGTTTAAATATAGATCGTTATTCAGATTACTACATACATTTCTTAGTCGTGCATGTATAACAGAATGCACGCGTTCACCTTGGTAACAATAAATAGGTACGAGTGGTGGTTTGAACAGCTCCTTTAGTTTACATTGAAATATATTCAATAAAGGGGAATTCCTAATATCTAAATGAAGTTCATTCCAAAGAAAAATGGCTGAGGGAATGAATGATTTGGAATACATTTCCGTGCGTCTTGCAACAGTCGTGTAGTTATTGTTATTTCTAAGATTGTATTTGCTATTGACAACAGTGTCTGGAATATTTATATTTGCGTGTCCTTGTCTCTGAAGTTCATTTATGAAAGGGGAAAAGCAAACACTGCGGTGGAATTGACTATATCTGACATGTAACCCATGACAGACGTTTTGATCATAAAATAAGAACAAAATAACCAGAAAAACGTATATATATATATATAGAGAGAGAGAGAGACAGTGTCATAAAGTTGGACGGAGCTAGTCCAAACACCCACAGTCGTGTAGTTATTGTTATTTCTAAGATTGTATGGTGTACTATTGGCAAGTGTCTGGAATAATTATATTTAGGTAATCGGCACGCTGCTAATAGGTAGTGGTGCCCCTATCCTGCACAATATATCGGGAAACTTCACCCATATATATCATCCACTGGTTTTGGCCATTTGTTATTTTACACTGCTGCCTGTGGTGTACATGAAACTAATGTTGCAATCATCGTCATCCAGTTATGCTACCTTACAATGAACCATTCACCGTCTATCTTATCACCAAGGCATTCATCCACTGTGTACGTCTCTGTAACAAGACTGCTCTGGTTTGTTGCCGCTAAGGTGTTCGTTCGTACATCATCTACTAAAGCTGTTGGTGAAACAACTATCACCTCGAATTATATCTTGTTCATCAATGACAAGATTGTTCTCAACTTGGTACACTTGGACGATGCTGTTTCCTTGGTCAGTGCTTTCCATTTTGCACGATATCCACTATTGTCCCATCATGTATATTGCATAACAAACACTCGGTGCAGTAATATGAGATGGTTGTGATTATGCCCACTGCAATAAGTGGAACGGTATGTGTATGTACATTGTTCCTGGCGCAGGAGTCAACGTTTTGTTGATCACAGCAAGGTCCATCTTCTTTTGATTTCTCTTGCTGATATAAATGTACCGCAGGTTAATAATGCTGTCACCAAATGAAAAAGTATGTAGCTAGCATCTTCAATGCTTACTTTGCCTTGCTGCACAGACTGATCTGCCTCCCAGGCCGTCACATGGACCTTTGTCATGACCGGCTTCGAAATAATACCATGTGGATGGTCTAGCTTAATATAGTTCTTCATGAGTCGACACCAGGTAGAAGTCAGTTTTGTTGCGTTACTGCTAGGTATGAGTATCAGTAGGCTACAGTAATGGATTCTTCCATCGGACCTATATCAGCTTTCATTTCTGATACAAGCTTTTGTCCAGGTCTCTCCTCCACAACGTGCACGTCGTGACCTAGGCACAGCTCACAGCAGGACTATGGGTCAAGGACTTCGCTGATGGAAGCCGCACCATCGGAGTCGCGTGACGTATAAACTTACTACTAACCTCCCTACTTGGCGTGACAGCAACACTTAGTGCTGGCGACGGCGGGTATTGGTTTACATTTAAACGGCTCCAAGTGGACGGATCTCCTTCAAGGAAGACGGTGGGACGCAGACTTCTTAATGGCGTGAGGACCCCAGCGAAGAAACCGGAAACATTAGTACTGCTGTGAGCTGACAAATCGTGGAGGATGTGGCCCTACAAGGCTACAAGGGACCCCTTCGAAAGATGATACAGGACTTGTCACCATGAGAAGAACGAAGCTGCCTGTCCAGTTGTCAACATAAGCAACTTAGATGACAACCTAATCTACTTAGAGAAACCAGTCGCGCAAATACCTCGGCGGAGGCGACTATAAAGAAAACTATATCGTTCGTTCGTTCAAGCTATTGTATGAATGCATTTCATGTGTCAGCTGTTATTTTGTCTGGTTTTACGGGCATCGTCCTACTAATTGCGTCTTTCTTGATGAATGTTACAACATGATGTCTTAGTTTGCTTCTTGCATTGACCCTTTTATGGAATACTAACATTTCTTTGTATGCTTTATGCCTACACATTTCCCAAGCCATCATATTCTAAAAAAAAACTGTAGCATATTCTATCTGAACCGTTAAAAACGTTTCTAGTTAATATACATGTACATTCAGAAATGATTCTCCACACTGCTTGATTCAGTAGGAGACAACATGATAAACACATCAAGGCAAACCGATATTTCTCTGGGATAATAAATGTTATAGTTTATACACATTTATGTTAGCTCGATTGCTAAACAAGTTCTTACAACTTATATTAATCACTCTCGAGATCTCATTCCTGATGGAATCCATCGCCAGGGAGAGAGAAGAGGCTACGTGGAAATTAAATGCCTTGCCTAAGGGCACACTCGTAACTGCTCCAGTGGGGCTCGAACTCCAGACCGTTCGCACCTGAAGCGAACGTTCATCCACTGCACTATCACGAGTTCCTAAATGTTATGCATGCACATAGATTATAGTGTATCTACTGTGACACTTTACTACTCATACGTCTGTCTGTCTGTCTGTCTGTCTGTCTGTCTGTCTGTCTGTCTGTCTGTCTGTCTGTCTGTCTGTCTGTCTGTCTGTCTGTCTGTCTGTCTGTCTGTCTGTCTGTCTGTCATTTGGGTATGGTAGGGGTTTCCCCTAAGGGCTCTCCTTTGCTGGAGATTTTTTTGCTGAACCGTGTGACATAACTAGGGCTATTTGCAGGCCTTTGAACCATTTATTCTGTTACTTCTAAATTTTAGACAAAACTAATACAACTACATGTATAAGGCACACAAAGAACTTTAATAAATATGAAAAATGCGAAACTGAATTATGACATTTTATAATTTCACAAAACTTCTCAGCTTGAGATTCAACTCGACTCAAAAATTTCAAATCTCATACATGTGGTAACATATTCCATGATTGTCTATATAGCTAAAGCTTTAAGTAATTGTTCAGTGTCGTCCAAACACGCTAGTACGTGATTCCTTTGCCATGACAAACATATTAGCAACACAGTTCAGGTCCATGTCATCAGTAGCCTCTCTGTGCACATGTAACAGCATCAGGTGATTAAGACGTTCCTGTGTCATGTTGGCGCGAAGGTACGTTTTCACCCGACGAAGTGCCGAAAAACCACTGTGCTTGGAAAGAACGCAGTACCGGTGACTTCTTCCCAAAGGACCGTTTAGGAAAATTGAAGTCGAAAGGTTGATTAGCTTCAGCCATGTTAATGTTTTTAAGATATTCCAAGGAATGGACAAATATATTTGATTTGAATTTTTCTTTAAATGGTAACTTTTACGACATTGCAATGAATATTTACATAGTAGTTACGTGAACAACATATGTTTGGTAGCGATACGTCATGGATTGCATCATCGATGACTTATCGCTGTTCTCATCCTGTTTATTTAGTTCTTTATGTTAATACACACTAAATAAAAACTTACATTTATGTGTTGTTCTATGTGACGTATATTTACAAAAATGTTTATTAGAGTAAACGCAATTATTATTATTATTATCAGTTTAAAATAAATTTAGCGACTCGTCTTTGTCGGTCACTAAATTAGCATGGAATGGATTAACAGTTTGGGTCACATGCAATTAAATTAAATTCAAATTTATAACAAGTTGATAACTAGATTATGAACGTGTGACAATTCATATGCCAATTAATATACCGAGACCATAAAATGATGTAATCACGACACTTTAAAGGTCGCTCCCCTCGCCTTTAGGGGCTTCACACCTTCCTATCAGTATGCCGGCAAATTTGTTTAATGAGAGGAGAGTGCGAGAGGGGATGTAAATAACAATGGTGCAATCTGACATGTGATATTGTTTTACAATTTCTCTTAGAACACAATATGACATACCTACCTATACCCCCCTCCCATTTTTATTGCATGTTTGGGCCACTTCATTTTTCACTTTTTCCTTCTTTTAGTTCTTTTTTTTTCTTCACCTATATATTTTTTGTTTCTTTTAAATTGCCGTTCCACAACCGCCCCAGCCGTCATAGGCGCGGCGCCACTGGACCACTGCTAAAGACATGGTAATGAAATAATGGTTTGAACATTGAAATGCACCTTCATGTGCAAAATAAATATTTCGACTTCGAATTGTCTTCATATAGTGTATTACTAGTATGTAGAGGTATGACAGGATTCTCGTCAGACAACAAGTTGTGTATGACACAGCCTGTCATATAGTGTATTACTAGTATGTAGAGATATGACAGGATTCTTGTCAGCCAACAAGTTGTGTATGACACAGCCTGTCATATAGTGTATTACTAGTATGTAGAGTTATGACAGGATTCTTGTCAGCCAACAAGTTGTGTATGGCACAGGCTGTCAAGACAGCTGTCTTGTAGTGTTGTTTGATCATCCAACTTCTGACGACAAATGCGCGATACCCAACAAGGAAGTACATGTATAGATGTCACCACCTTTGAGCTTTCATGCCCATTTTCTAACCTTGTACTGACTACTACTACATAAGTTCTGAATGTATATACAATGTACATGTACATAAAGCAATACAATAGTTTTAAACTAATTTGTACCAGCCAGCAAACATTTGCATAATTTATGCTAATAAGGTACACAGAGTATGGCCTGAACCCGATTTATGCTAATTAGCACAACATGCATTGCATATATTCGAACGTCTTTATGCTACAATAGATCAATTTCAGTTTTCACCAAATTGAAAAAATATTATATGGGCTTTACGAAAATATTCCATTTTATTAAATCTGGCATGCTGTTGACAAACTATTCATTATTAACTAATTAGTATAAATATACATAAATCATGCAAATTAGGTAAACAAATAATGACTAGAACTTCATATCGTGTTTAACGAAGTACTTCTAACCCTGAAATTGTATGTCAGTCAAGTTCAGACAATATTGGTTGTATTAACAGTGACGTAGGATTGATACAAAATAAAACAAAGAAGTTATAGTTACAAGTGCAGTTTATGCAAATTAATAGCATCGTAGGATATATCAGTTTTAACTTGTTTGTACTTTAGAAACTACCATTGAATTATCATCCAAGTTAAGATACTGTCAGTACCGGCTCACAAGTTATTCGTTATCTTGTCAATTATGTTTGTTTTCCTATAGAGCGATTCATATTAACAAGTAATCTGCTGGCACTCATCATTTGATGTGATTCATATCTCTATCGATATTCCTGAGAATGAACATAGATAAACCCCTGCTTGTGTGTCTAGACATGTGCACGTCACCAACAAGACTATTAGTGAAATAAAAAGAACAGAATATATGCAGAATGTTAAAATCAGAGAGACATGACTTTTCTATGGGAATACATGTTCGGATCTTTATCTATTTTTCTGGATATGTTCAACCTGACTGAGCTCAAGGTCGAACTCGAGGGGGGGGGGTAACACTATTGCAGATGGGGAAGGTAGTTCGGGTCCAGTGAACTATGGTTATGGGGGTAAAGGGAATACATATAAGGTGGAAGTCGTGATAGCGCAGTGAATGCGAGTTCGCTTCAGGTGCGAAAGGTCCGGAGTTCGAGCCCCACTGGAGCCGTTACGATTGTGCCCTTAGGCAAGGCATTTAAATTCCACTTTGCCTCTTCTCTCTCCCTCGTGGCGATGGATTCCATCAGGAATGAGATCTCGAGAGTGATTTATATAAGTTGAAATAACTTGTTTCGTAATCGAGCTAAAATAAATTTGTATAAACTTGTATAATATAAGGTTGTAGTAGTCGCGACCACAATACAACGAAGAAACTCTACAAATTGTCACAACGTCGAATATTTAACGTTGTAAAAACGTCGTAAATATGATGTTGTTAACAACGTGGCATATCTAACGTTGCTATATCGGATTCCGGTTGCCGTAGTCATGACCACAATACAATGAATATACCACGTATTTACCTCTGTGAATATCACGTCCCAACGTCGAATATGTAATGTTGTAGCAACGTCATAAATATGATGTTGTCAATGACGTAGGATATCTAACGTTGTTACAACGCTGTGAATATTACATTGTCGCACCGTTGACTATGTAATGCTGTAGCAACGTCGTATAACGACGTCGGATATCTAACGTTGTAACAACGTTGGGTTTTGGTTACCGACGTCGTAACCACGAAAACCGACGTCATGTGTTTGCTGGGTAGTAATCTGAGGTGGGTCGTATAATACGATAGGCCATGTTGTGTGATAGGGTTACATTCTCGGGGACAGGAATGGCAACAACGGAATTTGTAATTGTGTCGAACATTTATATCTATATCATTGCGTTGTGTATATTTGTATACATGTATGCACATTGTATGTTCCATTTATGTCAAACCCATTAGACATGTTTTCCCTAGAAGTCTTAGTCGACCTAAGAAGCTAACCAGTACTAAGCAATGTGTGTGATGTGAGATGATCTCTATCTATATAAGTTTATTTAAATGCATTTGGGCGACTAAATTATCTAAGGTGATTAAAGAGGTCTAAAAATAGTTAATAAACAATTAAAATTAACAATACTATGATGTTTAGAAGGCTAAGTCGGTTGCATTAATCTCAGAGTGTGTTCGGTTTTCGTATCTCCCACTCCCGCTCGCACACTATTGTGTACCAACGGGGGTCGGAGGTAGACCGGGTGAACAAATTACCCGGTGCAATTACTAATTCTAAGAAGATTTAGACATAAGTTGGTTAGTAAGATGTAATTTATGTATGTAATTTTCTATCTATATAAGTTTATTTAAAGTCGCCACCGCATAAATGCATTTGGGCGACTAAATTATCTAAGGTGATTAAAGAGGTCTAAAAATAGTTAATAAACAATTAAAATTACAATACTATGATGTTTAGAAGGCTAAGTCGGTTGCGTTAATCTCAGAGTGTGTTCGGTTTTCGTATCTCCCACTCCCGCTCGCACACTATTGTGTACCAACGGGGGTCGGAGGTAGACCGGGTGAAGAAATTACCCGGTGCAATTACTAATTCTAAGAAGATTTAGACATAAGTTGGTTAGTAAATCGTTTGTTAGTCCGTTCTATAGCCGATTTATACCGTATGTCCTTGGTGAGATAAAAACCGTACAAATATTTGATTATAAGTAGCATTCAAACAGTATCGAGGTAGCTACGAAGATTAAAATTCATGGACTATCTTAATATGTATCTGTACTAAGACATTTAGTTGATTGATCCCAAGTACATATAGTTACTACCAGTTATACAGATATATAACTGGTAGTAAAATAGCTTCCATAGTTATGGAAAATGTCAACAGGATAGAGAACTTCACATATCACAAACGACTAAACCGTTAGAGGTATCAGCCTACTATGATGTTTGGTCAACTTTTTTAACATATATAAGTATCACCAAACTAAACTATCATGGGTTGCCCCTAAAAATATTTACATAAAACTAATTCCATAGTAGGTTGTACAATGTGTGATATGTGTACCAAACAAATAATACCCCCCCCCCCCTATATACCCCCGTGTACTGGGATCATAAAAATTACATCTAAAAAAGGCGGCTTAACCCCTGAGTGACAACGTTTAAAAATAATGTGGTAAAATACACTTCCGTACAAACAACGGTCACCTTCGTAGGGCCTTTTAAAATTACGTTTTAAGTATAAAAAACTATCAGATCTTGGCTATTTACAATAAAACTTAGTCACACAGGGGAATGCCAAACTAATAAAAATTAGCGATCGCTCGCGAGACGAAGATTTCATGACAGGAGTACCGGTTCCGTTGTTTACTCGGTGATTTCGGAGAACGACCGACCGCACGCAGTAATTGCTCATCACTACTCAGCCGGCCAGGTTACTCATGTGACTTGAGGGTGTCTGATGACCTTAATTAAAGTTGAGGATGTTGTAGGGTGTCCTTGTTTGTTTTAAGTTTGTTGTTAAGCTTATTCATAACTTATGTATATTTATAGGTTAAGTTTTACAGTCTAATACCTATTGAAGTGTTATTAAGAGTAATGAAGAATTGTTAGAAAAGACGTAAATTTGGGCTAATGACTAGTGTCATAGCATTTGAGCTTCAGTTGTAGAATTGCTGAGAATTACTTCTTGAAGTTGATCAAACTTTGTTAACATAATGTTGACTTTAATAAAGAACACTAAAAACTCTAGATAATTTAATCAGATGATCATTAGATCATTGATAGAAATTACACAATTTTGCCATATGGCTGCAGATAGAAATATCTGTAAATAGAAATGTCCAACTGCATATTGAAACTTCAGATGGCATTTTTTCCAAATACTGTGTTGATATAACAACTATGTGGTAGATAGTCTACAGGATAGTAGGTTCAATATACCAAGGTGTATGAAAATAGTAATATCCATGTATGGTAGTGGAATTTACCAAATTATTATGGAAAATTTGTGGTTTAGGATATTTCCTTGTGCCATAGGAGGAGGGCCTCTAGGTGAATACTGATAGGGCCTGGTCAGAATAATAGTTCTGTCCAAGTCAATAACATGTTAATGTTACTAGTGATATAGAGAAGTCTTTAAAAAATTAAATTACAACCACCAGAAATTTGGTAATTTTTGGCCCGAATTTACAGAAATTAGACATTTCTGTCGTACTGTAGGAAAGTTAGGGCCTCAATTCAACCACCTGGTCAAGTTGAGTGTCCTAACAAGATGAATGAGGTAGATAATTACATAACCTTAACTTAGGAACTTGAGTATCTAATGAAGCATACTCATGTACAAGAATATTTAGGTTTTAGATGAATATGTAGTTGTTGAGACTATACCAGGATGGTAATCCGCTCCAGCTAAACATATTTAAAATTTTCAGATAAATTTTTTTGTATATATTATACTAAGGGTGTGATATTGATGTAGTTAGAGTTCGAAATAGACCTTTACATGTAGATTATGAATATAGATCCTTGAATTTTTATTTTGACTTTGAAATTGACCAAAAACCGGCCAAAATTGTACAAATTTAGCATTTCGCTTATGACATAGCATAAGGGCCTCAATTTGAATATTGGTGGATCAAAGAAAATGTTGATGTTTATTTTGGATAAACAACAATATGAAGTTACTAGAAAGTTATAAATATATAGGATTTATCAATCCTTGTTACAAGAAAAAATTTAGATGAAAATTTCCAGAATTTACCATTGTATTGAAGTGATCTTGTAGATCACTACTAATACAATTTAAACTAGCTTTATTTAGTTTTAGAGTTTCTTAGTCACAAAACACCGGCAGTATGGGCTTTACCCGGCCGGACTGAGTACGCTAGTTGCTCTGCGCGCAGTCATACTACCAATCCGGGTAATTTGGACCAGGGGCTCTGGGTCCCAATTTAAATTTTAAATTTCTCAGACAAGTATGTTCCCATATACATGTTTACAAGCTTAATCGCTTGGGGATTTTCAAATAATGATTTGCTAAATACTATTGTTTTCTATGTAAATGGTCACAGGGGGTAAAGGCGATTATGGATAGCTAAGGTAAGCTTAGCTATAAGGTAAAAAAAGAATTAGTAAAACAGGAGGGTCACTAATTTAGATGATATAGGTTGTATATAACAAAGTAATAGCTATTTATGAGCTATTGGTTTGACAGGGGCATAGCCAGAAATCTGTCTTAATAGTTTAGTTTGGGAGGTAGAGACAGTTTGTATGGATTTGGATTTTCCAGGTTGTTGTGGATTGTCCCACATTGGTTTACTTATTCCAATGATGTAGAAATGAAGTTATTGTGATGTTTAAACCACCGGTGTTTATGAAACTTACAATACTGAGTTGCAAGTGATGTTAACTCAGAAAGTCAACAATTGTATATTATACACTGATATAATATTGTATATATTTTATAACACCATACATAGATGTGACGTGGTGTTTTTTGGTTGCTTAGTGTACATTAGACACTGGTAATATGTATATTAATAGGTTGTGTCCATTAGACATTGAGTTGGTAGATTGTACCAAGTTTCATCTGAGTAGATGAATAATTAGAAGATACTCAGTGATTTGTACATCGATCTGTAAAAGCGATCGAGTTAAGTATATTGGGATACGAAAGCAGGTTTTGTGCTCGTGTTGGCCCGTACGGAGCCCCTAAGATGAAATTTAAGTAAACTCTTTCATCTGGGGTCGGAAATTACTCATCTCAGGTGAGAAGCCTGCAATGGAATTGCTTTTCGAAAGGGGCATGGGTTGGGCCAATAACAGCACTACAGAAGGGTAAATTTATCCACAAACAACCTGGAGAGATATGGGATCCTTGTCTGAGCTTAATAACTGCAAATGTCCTCTAAATTTTGTCGGACATCTGACAGTCTAGGATGTACGTTTCCAGAGCTTTAAATACTGAGGTGCGGACAGCCTTGCTAGGGTCGAGTATTTTTTCAATTGAGAAAGTTTTATCGACCCCGGCAACTGCCGCCCGCAAGACAGCCCGATGGGTCTCGAGATCGCAACAGTCCAGCAGAAAATGTTCAGTAGTGTATCTGACATCGCACTTGGGACAAACCGGATCTAACTTAAGTATATATTGTCCCAGGTTTCCTGGTAACAGGTTTGTCCCAAGTCTCAGCCGAGTGATGCACTTATCTATTCTTGAAGACCTAGAGTATTGCACCGGACGGCTGAACCCCACGGAGCTCCTTTTGTATGTATGTTTGAAAGGCCTATCCAGGAGTGACTGGCCCCAACGTACCTTCGTTTGGGCATTAACAATGGAGTAGATCTCCGTGGGTGCGAGCCTTACACTATTCTCCACATTAGTGTGCTCCAGGCCAGACTTGGCAGCCCTGTCCGCCAGCTCGTTTCCAGTGATACCAATATGTGCTGGACACCATGCTATGGTAACCTTGAGGTTTTGGTTCAAGCCCTCGTTGTATAACTTGACTATATCAGTAATTAGATCTGGTCTAGACTTACTATTCCTTGATTGTAAGGAGACCAGTGATGAGAGTGAGTCAGATAATATCACATTTTTCGGTGAATTATTATCTATTATCCAGCACATTGCTTTCTTAATTGCAATTAGCTCAGCCGTATAGATGGATGCCTTGTCGGTTAACCTTTCTACATATTCACATTGTAGGGATGGGATGACTACGGCTGCAGCTACCTTGCCAGAGTCAGGGCATTTTGATCCATCTGTATATATTTTTAGGTGTTGACTGTAATTTTCCTCTATGTGGCATTGGACTTCCACTCTAGCAAGGTGGACTGGATCGGTTTTCTTCACTTTTTCTGATAAAAATATATCTATCACTGGATCTGACTGTGTCCAGGGCGGTATCGAGTCAGGCCTGAAGTCTGCCACTTGGACACCCTCGAGACCGAACCCAGCCACAAGTTCCTGGACATAGGCTCCGAAAGGGAGTGGTTTGTCACTGTATCGGGCCTTGCGGTAGTATCCGGTCCCGAAGATCGCGTTCACGGGGTTATCATCTTTTCTTGTTTGGGCCCTGGCCCAATATTTAACGCATTGAGCCCGTCGTCGGATCTCCAAAGGCTCAATCCCTGACTCAATTTCAAGCATATAACTCGGGGTTTTGGGAAGGGCTCTCAGAGCTAGTCTCAGGGCGGAATTCTGTAACCTGTCTAGGGATTTGAGATGAATGGGGCATGCACTAGAATAGATTTGTGCACCATAATCTATTTTTGAACGTATTAAAGACATATACAGTAGCAAGAGGCTTTTTTTGTCTGAACCAAAATCTGTGCCACTTAGCATACGCATAACCTGAATGTCTTTTTGGCACCTTGTGACTAGATCTTTGATGTGTTGTGCGAATGAGAGCTTACGGTCCAAAAGCATGCCTAAAAAACGCACAACTTTTTCAAATTTAATTTGTGTGCCGCCTAAATTTACGTTCAAACTGTGCTGTTGTAAATTTCCAAATAATATTCCTACTGTTTTTGTTTCTGAGATTTTGAAGCCCCAGTTTTTTGCCCATCCCCAGAGAGAATCCAATCCAGCCTGTGCATCCTTGGCTAGTTTAACAGGGTTGGATCCCGTTTTCCAGGTGCCTGAGTCATCAGCAAACTGGCTGATGACCATCCCCGTCCCCTGAAGGGTGTCGGGTAACCCGTTTATTATGATGGAGAATAATAACGGGGATAGAATCGCGCCCTGGGGGGTGCCTCTGGAGAGAGTTTCTTTCTCAGAGAGAGTTCCATCAACCCGAACCTGGATTTTCCTGTCTTGCAGAAAAGCTCTGAGATACTGGAAGCAAGATCCTGTTATTCCATGTTCCCTTAGTTTGTGAAGAACCCCAAAGTGCCATGTTAATTCGAAAGTGGCCTGAAGGTCTAGAAAGATTGCCAGCACTGATCGATGTCGGTTTTTAGCTGCGAGCACGTCGTGTTGGAGCCGAGCAAGTTGGTCTAAAGTGCTCCTACCCTTTCTAAAGCCAGACTGAAAGGGACTGATAATCTTTTTGGTTTCTATAAAGTGTTCTAAACGTTCCTTAACCATCGCCTCAAGCAATTTCCCTGAGTGAGATGTAAGGCTAATAGGTCTATAAGATTTTGGATCAATTTTGTCTTTTCCTGGTTTTGGGATAGGAATAACATAAGCTTCCTTCCACACTAATGGATAGACCCCATCTCTCCACACCTGGTTGAACAAGTTCAACCAGATTTTCAAAGCCGAGTCTGGCATATGCTTGAACATCCGGTAAGAAATTTTATCCGGCCCCGCGGCGGAATTACTCCTGCTATCTATGCATTTCTTGAGTTCCGAAAGAGTAAAAGGTAAGTTTAAAGGAATATTTTGTTCCCCCGGCTCTTGTAGAATTTGATTATTTTGTTCCTCAAAATTTTGTTGAAATTTTAGAGTTTCTGGTAGAACACTTGAGTCACTAGAGACTTTGGCATAGTGTTTTACCAGCATTTGAGCCTTTTCAAAGGGAGTTTTAGCTATTGAATCTCCTACTTTAATTAAAGGTATAGGGCCTGATTTTTTCCCTTTTATTCTGTGAATCTTTTGCCAGAAGAATTTAGAGCTTTTATTATCAAACATAACTGATTCACAGAATTCCTGCCAGTTTGCTGTTTTAGCATTTAAAATTGTCGTTTTGGCTAGTTTTTCTGCCATTTTTAAGTTATCTAGGTTGACCGGGCAGGTATTTCGTTTGACCTGATTGAGTGCTGTTTTACAGCCCTTTACCGCGTTATTGCAGGCATCATTCCACCACGGAACTTTTTTGTGTTTTAATGACTTACCAGAGGAGACAGGGACAGCCTGTTCAGCTGCGTGTAGAAACCCGATATTTAAGTTTTCTGTGAAGGCATTTATGTCTGAAGAATAGACTTCCTCAAGGGTGATCTCCCTACATAACTGGTTAAATTTGGCCCAGTCTGCCTTATCATAGTTGAAAATAGTATTGGACTGTTCTTTTTGAGGCTCAGAGTTATTTAGTCCAATAGTAATGATTTGTGGGAAGTGATCAGAGCCCCAATTGTCTGAGTACACTCCCCATTCTGCAATGACTGAGAGGTTAGGGGAAGCGATAGTAAGGTCTATTGAAGAGTAGGTACCATACGCTTTATTTATTCGTGTACTTGACCCTTCATTTAGCAATATTAGATTGTTCTCATCTATCCACTGCCAAACTTCCCTTCCTTGACGGTTCGTGTACCGGGAACCCCAAATCTCGTGATGAGCGTTGAAGTCACCGGTTATGACACACGATTTAAGGTTACTTTTATCTAAGGAGCTAATGGTTTTAAGGGATTCCAAATTGATACCTCTTGAGTAAAGATTGACCAAATAGAAGGAAGATCTTTCTAAATGTACTCTGAATAGTTGTAGTTCTAATAGAGTATTCCCTTTTGTATCCTTGGGGTTGTCTATATTAATAGTTTCATAATTTAAGTTGTTTTTAAAATAGGTTATCATGCCTCCAGCACCTCCTTGTAAGGAGTAATATTTATTTTCATGGGCGTATCCAGGAATAGAACGAATAAAATTCTCTTTAAATTTAGTTTCCTGGATACAGATTATGTTAGTACTTGAATTTTGATCAATAAAGTGTTTAATTTCGGAAAGTTTATCTGCGGTTAGTCCAGATGCATTAAATGAGATTATGTTCAGGTTTCTACACATAGCCGAGTTGGACAGGCCGACGCCTAGCCTCAATCGATGTTTGTCTATGAGGAGACTGGGAGATAATTCTCCTGGTCTGCCTCACAATTTTTAGTTTACCCGGAGTAGTAGGGGCCAGTCTCCGAGTTTTCGCACCGGTACGAGGGACGTTTTTGTTGGGTGCCCCCCCTCCCCGCGCACAGCCGACATCCAAGGACAGTTGTATAGAAAGTTGAGACAGAAGAAAAGGAAGGATACGATTATCCGAAGGTCTTCCTTTATTGGAAATAATTGAGCGCATAATTTCTGCAAGCTCTTCTAATGAAACTTCTTTAGAATGTTTAGCCCCCTCTAGTTTAATGGAACATTTTTCGTTTGATTGGGAGGTGGGGGGTGAGGTTTGTTGTTGGCTGTAGACCAGGCGCGGGGCTTGAGGGCAAACCTGCGGAGACGGTTCGTGTGAGTCAGACTTGATAGGGGTCTCATCGATCGCAAGCACCCCCTCCAATGAGAGTTTACAGTAACTCGGTACCTCGTTAGAGGTGGAATACAATATGGAGGGGTGAATGGATACCACCGATGCCTCCTCGGTCACGTCAAAGCTGCTACTGTCACTGACCGAGTCTGACATTTCTGTCACCCCGGTCAGCGACTGCAGCTCCTTGGTGGCAGGAGAGGCATGGGAGGCATCCCTAGGCGTTGATGATTTGAATATGGGACTCGAGTTACCCACACCCTGACCCCCACGGGGGAGCGCCGCCGCGCCATCCCGTCCCAGGGGAAACCAGAGGAGAAAACGTTTTCTCCCTAACGGGTCTTCCCCCCCACCCCTACCAAGTGCCAGCCCTCTCCATCCGGAGAGTGGGGAGGTCTGACAGGCGACAGGGGGGGTGTAGTGCCGCACCCATCACTGAGTGGGGCAATCCCCTCAGCAACCGGTGCAGCACTCAGACCCGGCCTAGGCAGAACGGGATCGCCCACTGCACCCCCCTCCCGGGCAGGGGTCCGCGGTGTGGGGCTCGAGCCTGACCCTTTGTTCGGAGTCTGCTCAAACTCCTGCTGCACCCTCCTCTCGGCCAGATGCCAGGGGAGTGACTCCTTCCTGGCCACTACAGTGATGCATGTGGCCCGGAAATAGGCCACACACCCCCTGTACCTGGTCGAGTGGGGGGCACCACAGTTAACACATTTAAATTGATTAGAACCACATCTCCTGGTGTTGTGGTGTCCCGCGCACCGGGCGCACCGCTCCAGATTGGAACATCTTGTGGCAGTGTGGCCAAACTGTTGGCACCCGAAACACCTTACCGGGGAGGCACGTACGACTCCGTCCTAAACACGATGTCTGTGTTGGAGACCTTTATAGTGATAGGGACTGTCCCTGTGAAGGTGAGCTTAATAGCTCCAGTCACCTTGCCAAACTTATTTCTCAGTCTGGTCATGTTGACTATCTCTCCCGAGTCATGAACCAGACTGGACCTAAGCTCGGCAAGGTTCTCTTCCAGGGGGATTCCGTGAATGACCACATCGTGCGTTTTTATTGACGACGGTAGTACGGCCGTTAGTTTGTGCCCCCCGACAACAATGTCTCGGGTGTTAAGTAACTGGATTAGGGCCTCTGCTGATGCCATCTCAAGCACCACGGAACCGGAGGCAAGGGGGTCCACCTGGTGGCATGCTTAAGGTTGGTCCTAATCTCTCTAGATAGAGCCATCAGGGACATGTTGAAACCTAGAGGCCCTGACCCACAAGTCTTAAGGATACATATGTGCCTGGCCACACCATGTGTAATATGGTGTGACTGTTGTGGGTCCAAGGCCTCACCTACCAAGCGTGACAAATCACGTGGGTGCCTCCCCAGCCTAGCGCGCGCTACTCCTGCCATGACGAAAAGTACCTAGGTATATACAAACATACCTATAAAACAAATTATAAAACAGGAACATACAGCATAAATAAATTCAAATAGGTTGGCAAGAACACAAAAAACAACATCCGAATACCGAAGTATCCGAATTTGTGAAGTCGGTAAATTTTACTGACCGAACCGAACACAACTCTGAGACAACTGCAACCACTCTAGCCCTACAACTAAACATTAAATAAGTAGTAAAGCAAACTAGATGAATTTAATAAAGGACGTGGTTTTTTATAAAAGTTCGAATTTGGAGTGGGTGGGGGATGGAGAGTTGAGATGGAGGAAAGGTTAGGTAGGTCGACGCTAAATGAGTCACAGGAAAGATTCCACGCTACCCGATACAGGGTTTGATGGTCTATCTTGGAGTAGTGGTGTGGTATGGCAGTAGAAGTTAACGGGTGGGTTCCTGATGCTGTGGTTGCTGTGTAGATTGTTTTCCGGAGAACAATTTGAAAATTTGTTGCCTTGTTTATACCGGAAACGGTGTCCCGGAATGGTGAGATGATCAAAGACACCACATGTATATGTACCTAGCCCAAATCTGGGGCTTTAGTTACCGACCCTGACGTTCCGCCCTAGAATATATATGGAATGTTAATGACGTGATAATAGAGGCATGTGTTGGATTAATACGTACTCTTTATCGGCCAGTATATTTTGGTTCCAAATCCGACTCTCTACGTCAGGTCTACGGACGTATCTATATTCATGATTCGATTAACATATGGAACATTATTTTACGTGTTTAGAACTTATTCTCTATTTAAGCTAGCCCGAATAGTAACAAAGCTCACCAAAATGAATTTTCAAAAGAAATCAAAATTAGAAAATTGTAGTGTTTCTGTTACCCTAAATTTTGACGGGGGGTTACAGTCATGTGTTAGAGTTGATTTAATAAACGAATTACTGAAGTACATTTTGTTCGAACGTCACCAAATTCCGTTTACATTTGATCAAATAAAACGGGAAGTTACACAGAAGGTAAGACCAGGAACCTAGAAGGCTAGATAGAATATCAAATAGCCCTGGGAAAACTTGCAACTATATAACTGTGAAGGAGTGCTGTATACACGAAGAATTACATGAATTTTAATCTTCGTAGCTACCTCGATACTGTTTGAATGCTACTTAGAATCAAATATTTGTACGGTTTTTATCTCACCAAGGACATACGCCGATAAGGTATAAATCGGCTATAGAACGGACTAACAAACGATTTACTAACCAACTTATGTCTAAATCTTCTTAGAATTAGTAATTGCACCGGGTAATTTCTTCACCCGGTCTACCCCCGTTGGTACACAATAGTGTGCGAGCGGGATGGAAGATATGAAAACCGAACACACGCTGAGATTAATGCAACCCACATAGCCCTCTAAACAACATAGTATTGTAATTTTAATAGTTTATTAACTATTTTTAGACCTCTTTAATCACCTTAGATAATTTAGTCGCCCAAATGCATTTATGCGGTGGCGACTTTAAATAAAACTACATCGTTCGTATACACGAAGAAGAAGAACTTTATGAGACCTCTACATAACCCCAGAACAAGTCGTGGCGTCCAGTGGTAAAGCGTCAAATTTGGAATCGACCAGTCCCGGGTTCGATACTTGGTCAGGCCACGTATGTACAGGGTTGGCCGGGAAATACCGGGAAATAAGCCCAGAAGTGGGTAATACCGGGAAATAAGATTATGTGTCTTCCAAACACGTTTTTTGCTCATTTTTATGCATTGCTACCACTCTATAAGTGCTTAAACTATTTCGTCCCTGCCAGGGGTACTCATCAGGTGGCATCATTGGCAACCACAACAGTTTTTTTTGGGTTTTATTGTTTTTTTTTATTTTATTGTTTTTTTTTCATTTATTTTTTCGTTTTTCTTGTTGGAATGTTTCTTCAGCCAGTAGTCTGTCTTCACCAGTCGATTTCCTCGCTACCTCTCAGGAAGCAGTAGCATAGCACCAGCTTCGCTGCTTTCTCAACGCCCAGTCTGTTGCGTAGTTTCGTCTGTATGATGCCGAAGTTGGAGAACACACGTTCAATGGCGGCTGAACTTGCTGGCAGTACCATCAATTTCCTGGCGAGCTGACTGAAGTCTTTGGTGATCACGCCCGACCTCTCCACACATGACCACCATACAGCTGGCTTCGAGTTGTTGATGGAGGATTCCTGTTGTAGCACCTTAGGAATTGGCAGTGTCTCGGACATGTAGTTGAGGAGTTCGGGTACAAGTTCCGGCTTGGTCTCATGAAGAAGCTCCTGGGCACTGGTGACGTGTTGAAATTGTGTACAAACAAACAGTGTGGGTCATCTCAAATTATGATTCTGACTTCTTTAATAACTAATTGATTATTTTAATAATACAGCTATATTATGAACACATTTCAGGGATAATCCTAAAAACATTTGCATTTTGCCTACTACATTAAACATTTAAAATACCTCCAATAAATGTATGTATAAACTCCTTAAACTGTGTTTGTATACAATGTATATTAGAGTAATAATGAACAGTCTCAATAATGTTAGATCTCTAACATTTATATAAAGATTATAAGCAATGCGTAAATGCCACTATGAATGCCTGTATTTTTCGTCATATTCTTCAAAAGCAGTTCATTTTCATCCTGCACACATGATACTACAATCAGTACACCGGGTAATAGAAATTGTATGGTATATATACCTGTATTTACCACCAAAATCATCCAAATTCTTATTTCCCGGTATCCAAATTCTTATTTCCCAGTATTTCCCGGTATTTCCCGCCGTCCCGGGAAATACTCTTATTTCCCGGGAAATTGCCAACCCTGCGTATGTAGTGTCATTGAGAAAAGCACTTTATCTTAAAAGATCTTTATATTTATGATAGTGTTGTACTAAAAGGACAACACACATGGTAAATGAAAAAAACACTTCTTCTTCGTGTATACAGCACTCAGGACGGGTCTCCCTATTCACCGACAAGAAGTGACAATAACCGTCGAGAGATGAAAAATGGTTAAACAGGTATGGCGGACCATCAAGACGGCGTTTGATCGTGTTGAGTTTTTTGGATGGAATAAGCCAATATAAGACAAACACATGTTATATTTATTACTTTAGATGACTTTATTATATCATATTTGTTCAGTAACCATCTCTTGTCGACGTCTTGTATGCCTGTTTAACCATTTTTCATCTCTTGACGTTTCTTGTCGGTGAATAGGGAGACCGCACAGGACTTCACGTATGAAGATTAGGTGCCGGCTTATGACCATGTAATTTCCCATTTTTATTACACAAAACACTATTTCTTTGCCGATAGAATTGTTTTACATACTTTCATCAAATTTGTAGAGAGGTTAATTGTGATCACTGGATGTCGTCGATTACTAATTACTATTACGGATTAACAGTCTAGATCTCAATAGCATTGAAAGTTCTGTAAGTGTGTCTGAGCACACTTTTCACCAGAGAATGCTCTGCTAAAGGACGTCACCATTTGTATGTATGTTCCATTAATGTCAAACCCCTTGCAGGGACATAGACATGTTTTCTTGGGCAAGCTTAGCCGACCTAAGTGGTTAACCAGTAGGCTACTAAGCAATGTGTGTGAGGTGCCTTGCTCAATGACACTACATACGTGGCCTGACCGAGTATGGAACCCGGGACCCATCGATTCCAAATCTGACGCTCTACCACTGGACTACGGATGCCACACCATTTAGATTGAAGTCTGCCGTTGTTGTATTTTAATACTTTTTTCCACGTATTTCAGGTAGCAAATACCAATCTAAACAGATTGACAATGGTCAATCGTATGGAGATAAAGAAAGCTCTTGGTCTTGTAAACAAACTCGAAGAGACCAAAACCAAACTTAGCCAAGCCTTCGACGTGTGCCCACAAGTGCATGAAGTTGCAATAGCTCTTGGTGCCACAGCTGTCACCCCAAGGGAACTATTCGTAGTTCAGTTACCTCCACTGAATCCTGATGCAGATAACTTGTCCACCAAAGCTTGTGTTAAATCTCTGTACAGACAGTTAATCGTGCAGAACCCACTAAGAGACCTCAAAGAAATTTCACCAACTAACATTTCATTGTTATTGTACGCTCCACGAAAATCCGATTTAGATTGGTTTTACCCCAAACCAGCATACAAGCTATCAGTCCGAAGCAAGCAGTTCACATTTTGTTTACAAAGTAAATGTGGCGAGGGGAATCATGATTTATCTACAAACTTTTCTATAGTTGAGCTCTCTGGCTTTGAACCATTTGATTCATTAATTGATGAATGTGAGGAAGTTACTAGTGTACAAACTAGGACCAACTCCAGCGCAAGTTCTATTTCACCTGATTTTGTTTACATCGACTCTGATCTGAACGTCGTCGATGTTAAGGACAGCAACAACGATGTTACACCAATGGATTGTGAAGATTTTAATCCAGTTAATGCAAACCATGGCAACGCAATGAATAAATCTGGTTCGGCGAGTTCCATATTGATGTCCAATGAATCTGGAGCATCAGCTGATGGAGGTAATCATACGAGAGGTTTGTGTTCCGATAGAGACTCATGTTCTGGTATCGTCACTGGTGACGACTATGTGGCTGGGAACTTTTCTCTCACAGATACCGAGTACATCTGGTTCCAATCACCGATTATAATTAAAGGATATCGATGCAAATCATAATAGTCATCAATATGCTTTTTACGGATGACTTAATACAACTATTTTGATCTTGACACTAATTTGTATCAATGTGCATGAGATGTGTACATGTATGTACAAAAACACTGATGCTATTCCTACTATGCCAGTTTGTAGATGTAAGTGTATCCGGAAACATAGATATACTCCACCAATCAGGCATCATTCTAGAGGGCGATGTGGGGACCCTGACTTCGCCCTCTGGCCCATTATAAAGCACTCCTATTCAAATGTTGTATTTAATGTTTGCACGGTGCATTTTAACCCTATTTTGCAGTTCTAAGTATCAGGGTTCATTCTAGGTCGGAATTTTTGGGAGAAGTGAGAAAGCGCGTGATCGCTTCCTTAAATGGTGTTCTTTAATATACTTCTGCAAAATAGGGTTAAAATGCACAGTACAACCATTAAATATAACATTTGAATAGAAGGAGTACTTTATAATGGGCCAGTGTATCTTACTAGACAAACATTTGTTTGAAAATCGTAAAAGAATATTTTTTTTTTTTTTTTAGGGAGAAGTGGGGCCCCCATAGGGCTAAGTCAGGGTCCCTCGGGCTACAATTTCGCCCCACATCGCCCTTTAAACTGATCCCTGAGTATATTAATGAACACCATGGAAGCGATCACGCACTTTCTCACTTCTCCCAAAAATTCTGACCTAGAATGAACCCTGACCAATATTGCGTCCAACGTTATTTGTGTAGATTGTGTTTCAAACTTTTACAAATGATCATGGGGACTCCACAGTCGAGTGGTTTAGATTGTTAACTTCAAATCGCTTGTCCCTCACCGCCCGCTGTAGGTTCGAGTCCAGCTGCGGTGTCGAATTATTTCATGTGATGAAGCTATCCATTTGACTTACGGATGTCGTCGTTCTACACGGGTATCTTCCCGCCGATAGCTGGAGAGTAGTCATGTGACATAAGCTGTTGCGACATTAAGCTCAAAGTTAAACAAATGATTTGCGTAGAGTATGTTCAAATGTTTACAGATGATCAACTTGATTCAAACAAATGTGTAAATGGGGGATTGTTTTGCTGATTTTAACTTAGTTGTGTTTGGGAAACATTATGACTTACTGTCGTTGTTTGGTAGACGTCTGTCTCTCCACCATCCGTCTCAAAACTGTTAAACATTTACCTTAACTTTTTCATCTCTACATATTTCGATGCCGTTTAATACGTGTAGCCATATAAACTTTGGCATTGACCATATCCGGACATAATATTCCACTAGCCTGAGTCTGTCAATTTTTCACTTTTTAACTTCTGGCAAAATGATCAGAAACTCAATACGGCCCAATTAATAGTCTCGGTGTTAAAATATATTTATTTGACTGACCAAGCAAAATATATCGACGCCTGTTCCCAGGCTAGGCAAGGTGTTTCTGTCATAGCTTCCAGACTGTGGAGAGCAGCTATTCAACCTGTGGACGGACATATATTATGTGATGTCAGCAGTTTCTTTTCACAGCAGTTTCATTTAACTGTTTGTTCTTGGTGTTGACATTCCTTTTGATTAAGCGGAGGGTGTTGTTGGCTTTTGAGGTTATATTATTGATGTGTCGGCGCCCAATTACTGTCTAGGCCTAATATTGACGGTTAACAAGTTCGAATCCGGCCCAAGCCATATCAATTACACTATTTTTTTTATGTTGTAAGGTCTCTTATAATTCAATTATGAATGTCACTGTACACTGTTTTATTGTAATATGTAAATATTGTTATTGATGTACAATGGTGAGACAAACATAAATGTAAGGTAGTCGGATCTTGTACAAGAAACATTAATTGTAGTTCTATCTATTAATTTAATAATATGTTGTTGTAACATTTTCACAATGAGGATAACACGATTTACAATTACGTATATCACAATATGTTCCCAGGCTAGCTTTCCACATACTGTAACATTGTGTGACCATTTGTAGGGTTTAAACATTGTTGGAATACGCTCGCCCATATGGTTCGCCGGAGACGAGAGTAAATAAGCTCAATCATCATCATCATCATCATCATATTGACGCATGTTCCCAGGTTAATTGATTTGACACCTTCATAAGTATATTGGTCATTTTGATAAGAACTTGCTATTCTAGAAGCACCCCTGCTAGCTGATTCTTTAACATGCCGGTGTATAGCACCAATATACGAAACATCGGTTAATAGTGTGCAAAAGATAGTAAAAACAAACATCTATTTGCACGAATAAATATTGTCATATATAAATAGAAATGTATTATATAAATACATTTATTTATTTATATATATGACACATTGTTAACCATGTAAGATTATGATTTTATGTAATATGTATAATCGTCTGCTATTATTTTCGCGTCTAAATTATCAGTTCTCTGTTTGCGCGGGAACAATTTTCACTACCGAGTGCAGGTGGTCAGTTATGTAAGATAATAGCCACTTTATTGATGACAGAGAAACAAGTAATAATATTGTATAACATCACAGATGTTTGGCGCCGTTATGTCTGTTATAGATGTTAATTTTGCTATTTAAGAAATGAGAAATGATGGAAGAAATTAGTGCATTATTATCCTGCCAAGGAGGCATTTAAGGAATATATGTAACTCACTTTTAAGATATAAACTGTTTCTATGATAGTTAGAAATATTAATATTTAAAGAAGTATTAACTCTTAAATATTAAAGTCGTATTAAATACGTGAACGGAAGATAATTAGGCCGTTTAAGAAACGATTGTTTTGGCTAATATATCTATTGGAATAGTTTGATGAAGGAAGGAAATTAATATAGTCATATGGGACTATTATGAACATATGGAAATAGTGAGGCGAACAATAAGATACGAGATATTACGAAAATATGATACATGTAATAATATAAATTAAAGGCAATTGTTATAAATTATATTATACAAAGGAAAATGATAGACTGTGTTGAGTTATAAATTATTGAAGGATCATAGAGAAACCCCCTAGACATCGCCAGCGAGTCTACGATAGGATAGACCCTGGCTAGAACATTATTGAAGGACCGTAGAGAAACCCCCTAGACAACTCCAGCGAGTCTACGATGGATAGACCCTGGTTAGAGCATTTATACCGGACAATATATATAACTAGAAAGAGAGGTTTGCTACAATAGTCCGTATTGTTTTTCAATAAGTATTTTACAAGTTACTTTCTTTCTCTCATTCTCTCTTTTTCTTACTTTAATTTATTTAAATAATTTATTAAATTTTGTTGTCTTGTTACCAATATTTAGTTAGCCGAATGTTTAGTTAAATTCCTCCAAGGTGAGGGCTTAGACTAATGTTGACAGAACTTCTTGTCCAACCCTTTTTGCTTTATGTTATGTATGTATGAATGTGTGTGTACAATATGGGGATTGCATGTATAAAAAATATAAGCAAATAAAATATATTATTAATATTGGAAAAATCTAAATTAATCACAGTTGTTCTTCCATTCTTGGAATAATAATCCACAGGGCTAATCTATATACCAGAACTAGATGAATATGCAGGATATCTGAGCTTCTGTCCGCTTCTTAATTTTGTAAGTGTTTATTAGCCTGGGTTCCAGTCTGTCGATTTTTAACTTCTGGCAAAATGTGGCGTCCGTGGTCCAGTGGTAGAGCGTCGGATTTGGAATCGAACGGTCCCGGGTTCGATACTAGGTCAGGCCACGTATGTAGTGTCATTGAGCAAGGCACCTCACACACATTGCTTCATCATCATCATCAATCCTCTTCACCCCGGTTGGGGTATAGGGCCTTCACCACTGCTCTCCACTTGGACCGGTCCGTTGCTGCTGCTTTGGCTTCCCCCCAGGACATCCTGCTTCGGCGCAGCTCACTGTCCAGAGTCCTTCGCCATGTCGTAACTGGTCGACCTCTTTTCCGTGTGCCCTGTGGATTCCAATCCAGTGCTTGGCGTGCTATGTTGGGCTGGTCTCGTCGTAGAGTGTGCCCTATCCACCGCCACTTCCTCTGTGTGATAGAGTCTGTGATGGGGTCCTGTCTTGTTTGCCGCCACAACTCCTGGTTGGTGATCTTTTCTGGCCATCTGATGTGTAGGATCTGTCTGAGGCAGTTGTTGATGAATACCTGTAGTTTGTGGTCAAGGCCCTTGGTGCGTCTCCAGGTCTCAGCTCCGTACAAGAGGACTGTCTTAACATTCGTCTCAAACAGTTTGAGCTTTGTCTTGAGGTGGATGTTATTGTTGTTCCATACTGGCTTCAACGTCACAAAGGCATGTCGTGCTTTCCCAATACGGGCTTGGATGTCTTCTTCTGTTCCCCCCGTTTTGCTGATGACACTGCCGAGGTAGGTGAAGGAGTCAACATTATCGATTGGATGGCCATCTATCTGAATGGGTATGTTCCTTGCCGCGTTTACCCTGAGGCACTTGGTCTTCTTAATGTTGATCTCCAGCCCTGTAGTCTTCGCAACTGTGTGTAAGCGTTCTGACTTCTGTTGCATGTGTTGGTGTGTGTGGGACAGGAGGCCTATATCGTCCGCAAAGTCGAGGTCCTCCAACTTCTCTGTAAGTGTCCACTGTATTCCTCTTGGTCTGTCTACTGTCGTTCTCATTATCCAGTCCAGTACGATGGAGAAAATGAGAGGCGAGAGCATACACACACATTGCTTAGTACTGGTTAATCGCTTAGGTCGGCTAAGCCTGCCCAGGAAAACATGTCTAAGTCCCCGCGAGGGGTTTGACATTAAAGGAACATACATACATACAAAATGACTGCCTCGGGAAACTGGATTTCCGATCGTAGCGCCATCTACTTACACCCACTTGTATGAGGGTGTAGATTTGAAGAACGACAACTTTTCTCTACAAGATAATATCGCTAAATATAGAAACGGAGAATTCTATCGGAAATCGCCGAACAGGCACTATTATACACGATCATTTCCGAATATACACGAATGCTCCCATAGACTCATTTACATTGCAAACATATAATGTCCCGTTTCTGTGCTATATCGACGAGATTGCGGATTTTACTGGATCGATTCGGCGTAATTGAACTAAGGATGACTTAAATATTGAGTAAATATGTCAAATCAGACGCACATTGTACTTTTTAAAACTATTTATCGTTCCTTTGACCTGTATTATCAACATTGCAGTGCCTCGCTTTCGATTCACGTACGTCATTAATTAAGTCACGTGCTAATAGGCCTATTAATAGGATTAATGCGAATCAATAATTACACGGACAATCCCCCACTTTTCCCCAGGCGTTGATATGATCAGAAACTCAACACGGCCCAATTGATAGTCTCGGTGTTAAAATATATTTATTTGACTGACCAGGCAAAATATATCGACGCCTGTTCCCAGGCTAAGTGTTTATATATATATATACCTCTTGCACCCACAACTTCGGGGCGGGGAGGTGCGACGCATCCAGGCATATGTTAGTAAATTCTTATATTTCGAAGATGGTGTCTAAACATGGTTGGTAATGACCTGTTGGGAATATCCCCAGTGTATACATACACATGTGGTCCTGACTAGAACCTGGTGGGGTATCATAATGCTTAATTAGATAGAGAATGACCTGGTAGGGTACCAATTTATATGTAGGGTAGGGGTCTAGTTGGTTTGTCCCAATGTTTTAATTTGAATAGACAAGATAAATGGCTCTAGTGCTTAAAGATGCACCACTTTAGAATCTCACAAAAATATGCAATGTCACACTTTATGTATAGGATATAAGCCGAAAACTATCCAATATGTAAAATATTGGACTGTGTGAGGCGCTTATCGCCGAAGACAGTACCAATATTTTACATATTGGATCCGTTTGAAGCGTAGTTTAAACCTTTTTTTTATTTTACAACGATTGCGAAGCAAGTTCTCACAACTTTATATTAATCACTCTCGTTGACGCGGATGAAAGCGTAAATGTGGGAGGAAACCGGAGAAACCACACCTGTCCGATCTGGCGACCACCGTACCATATCACATACTTCCCGGTCCGAGGATCGAACCCGGGTTGCATTGGTGAGAAACGAGCGCGCTTGAAGCTTATATCTTACTTAAAACACACATTTATATAACAAGATCCTTTACTGATTGAAAAAGCTTCAGGGTATTGTTGCTACATTTGTATAATGCTAAGCTCTTTAACAAAACAGTATGATCAAAAGCCTTTCGAAAATCGACCATTACAATTTCAATCAATGTGCCGTCATTTAGTGCTCGAATCCATATAAAGTAAATCTGATTCAGTTGATTCGCCAGTTCTAAAACCACTTTTTGTTTTGTGAAATAAATTGAACTGATCTAAAAATAAAGTCTGCAGTGATTTATACACGTGTCTTTCAAAAAGTTTCGACAAAGTTGGTAAAATTGAAATAGGTCTATAGTCATTGGTGTTTCCACTTTTGAATAATGGTTTGACTTTTGCAAGTTTCCAAGCTTCAGGGAAAGTTTATGTTTACAAACTCTTTATTTATTATAACAGTTACATGTTGTACAATGAGATCAGCGGACACTTTTAACAGTTTTGGTCCAATATTATCGATTCATGTAGCTTTAGAAGCATCACGTTTGAGCAATTGCTTTCTGATATTATTCTGTGTAACTTCTGGTATTTCAAACATTACATCAGCAGGTACATATTCATTAATAAATAAAATCTTGAATATAGTCAAAGTTTAAGTAGTCAGGGACTGGATCTTTGATGTTGGATACAACATTGACGAAGACTTCATTAATATATTTGGCATTTCAACATTTTGAGAGTAATCAATTCCTTGATTGAGTTAATATTGTTTCCAGATTTCGTTGCTTTCCCTGAACCAAACTCTTTAAAATCTTCCAGACAGTACGAGTGTTGTTTTTACCAGACTCGTATTTACAAAATTTGTCTTTCACATGACTCTTTCCTTGCTGTACTAATCATTGCTGACACTTTGTTTCTAAGTAGTTTATATTGATTAGCCCCTTGCTCTGATTTATCTTGCTTCATTTTATCGCGTTCTTTCTTAGTATCTAAGATTTCTGTTGTTATCCAGTGTTGTTTATATTTCCTTTTCACTCTCTGGTGAGTTTTTATTGGAATTTGCTTATGTACAATTCTAAAAACAGTTTTCACCACATATTTAGTATTGCATTTGGATCATCATATATATAAACAAAGGTCCAGTCTGCAATACGTAAATCTTCGCAAAAGTTCTGCTCATTCAAGTTTTTAAATACTCTGTATAATATTGTTTCATTGTTTCATTGTTTTATTATTTGAAAAATTGAGTTTACGATTACAGAATACTGGGTAATGATCACTGATAGAAAGCTTTGGTACATACATATTGGTAATGGTGTCTTCCATGTTAGTACATATATGATCAATCGATGATGAAGATGATCTAGTTACCCTAGTAGGTTCCATTACTAACTGTGTAATACCTAGTGGGATATAAACATTTGTCCATTCATCATTTGTATAACAATCAGTGAGGTTTTTATTGAAATCACCTAGTAAAATTAGTTCTTTATCTTCACAGAACAAATTTTCGATAAACAATTCAAATCTGTCTTTTCACTCTAGAGTGTGGATGCCTATACATATTGCAAACAAAAAATGATTTACAATGGTTTACAATATATTGCAAGAACAACAAACTCAATAGCATGCGTTTCTAAATCATAACGGCGTTTGGCATTTAAACCATCTTTAACATATACTAAAATTCCCCCACCACCATTTCTGTCATTTTGGCCTCTACGAACTGGAGGTAAAATCCTTTAATTAACTATGCATTTGTATTTACATCATCTTTAAATTTTGTTTCACTAAGCCAATTTTATTATTATCAGAGGTCATAAGTAGTTTTACTACTTCAAATTTATCTAAATTATTAAGACCTTGCACATTTAAATGACCAATAATCATGCCATGTTTATGCAGACCGAGGTCTGTGGTATCATTTATAATATCATAAAAGCTGTTGGTCGGGTCAGGTTGATTAGCTAAACTAATTTCTAAAGCATTACAAATACAATTTGATAATTCACATTGTGAACATATTGTTTGCAAAGGATTAAATCTGTTGGATGTAGTGACATCAAAGTCATTGCCAGACACATTAGCATTGGCAGCATGGCCTGATTTATATTGCTGGTAGCAAATTGTGGCCAATACGGTCACAGTTAAAACACCTTCCCGAGAATCTCCACTGAAGATGACGATGAATATCCCCAGTCTGATTTTGATTAGCCCACGTCGATTTGTATCTGCCTGTTTCACTGGTACCATAGTTGTTATTCCCATTTTCAAGCGGTGTTCTTCGTGGTACACATATATACCTATTAAAATCGGCACAAACCTGGGTGACGTTATTTATTGTACCCAACAGTCTGTTTATACCAGATCTGTATAGGTGGGTGTTATCCTTAAAGTTAAAGAAGTAATTGATTGGATTGCCATCCTTATCACTGAAAGCTTGGCACATGTCTATGCAATTTACAGAAGCTTCTGTAGCAAGTTCTGTTGCTTCTTTGTATAGGATTAACTGTGTAGCCTGGGTTCCAGTCTGTCACGTTTTAACTTCTGGCAAAATGCCGTTGATATGACCAGAAACTCAATACGGCCCAATTAATAGTCTCGGTGTTAAAATATATTTATTTGACTGACCAGGCACAATATATCGACGCCTGTTCCTAGGCTAGATTAACTGTAATGTTGAGAGACAATGAAATGCTTGGAATTTCTCACTTTTCAGATGAACAATATTTCATAGCACCCCCTCCAGAAAGATCAAGACTTAAATATGTGTGGGAAGGACACGATGGGTGGTATATCAACATTTTCTTTCAAATGTATTATTTCGAAACCCGAAATTTTTGTTCCTGTTCAAGAAGGAGTGTATACATACACGGCGTTCTGATAACGGTTGTCAATGTTCATGTGAACCAAGCCAATCCTTATGCGACAACTATTTTCATTCACTTAAACACATAAAACTATGTTATGTTATCATTAATAGATAAATAAAGAGGACATACTCGTCATTTACTTGAATTTTAGAAAGTGCCCCGACTATGTATATACTGAAAATGATATTAAGCGATAGCCTTCCCCCAACTATGTCCAGTATCTTTTCGTCTTGCTATATGGACCAGCTATATCGTGTGCCCTACCGCCTTGATATACTAGTATATGGACCAGCCATGTCACGTACCTTACAGACGGATCTGTAGTCCAGTGGTAACAGGCTGGACTGATAATCCAGGGATCGCAGGTTCGATTCCCGTCTGACACTAATAAAATTAACAGTCTTTCTGATGTGGCTTTAAACCGAGGTCTCGTGTCGGTGCTGTACACTGTACACGTAAAAAGAACCAGAAGAGACTCTGGAATGGGTCTCTGTCTGTATCATTGCACTATCCTCCAAAATTCTAAAATGACTAATCTCTTCAGGAGGCGTCGCTCATATGGGCAACCGGTAGCGACGATAAATAAACGTAAATCAAACACGTACCATACCGATGTTGATATATATGAACTGCCTGTCATGGCCTGCGCCTTACCGATGTTGATATATATGAACCTGGCATGTGTCATTATTTCGAATCAAGTCAGGTTACTTCCTATATCTTCAAATGTTGTTTATATGCATTATGTAAAGTTGACAATATATACATGTATGTCTAATAGATTCAAACTATCTTGTGGGATCAGTATAGTGAACCGTGACGTCACTGAACTGGGTCGTTGGAAATATAAATACAGACGTTGTCATAATAAGTAAGTGTCAGACGGATCGGTAGTCCAGTGGTAACACGCTGGACTGGTAGTCCAGGGATCGCAGGTTCGATCCTCCGTCTGGCCCTAATAAAACACACGCATAAGTACCACGGTACGACATGTTTAAACAGGCAGTAAACATTCTATTCTGTGTGTTTTATGTTTATTTATCGTCCCTACCGGTTACCCATATGAGCGACGCCTCCTGAAGAGATTAGTCATTTTAGATTGTTGGAGGATAGTTCAATGATACAGGCAGAGACCCATTCCAGAGTCTCCTCTGGTTCTTTTACGTGCACGGTGTAAAGCACCGACACGAGACCTCGGTTTAACGTCTCATCTGAAAGACTGTTAATATTTTATTCAGTAGTGATGTGCATCTATATATCGCTGTTAGAAATAAACCAATTAGAGGTGTTGTATAATTCGTAATGGATATGTCTGCACATACCGAACATATGTGTGTTACAGTTTATTCCGTTTAGATGTTTTATTAAATTGTGTTAAGTATGGTGTTGTTTGATTACCTGGCAACTACCGTTTGTAAGTTTTATATATCCATGCACAAGTTGTGTTTTGCTGAAACTTACAAAGAAAAGTTCCCGTGATTGACTTCAAACCACACCGTGGTAGATTCGAATCCAACATGGGGTGTCGAATTGTTTCAAGTGTGGAAGCTATTCAGCATGCTTGTGGAAAGTTGAAGTTTCTTCCCGGTGACAGTCTGTGTCTTTAATACTGATCGGAGAGGCACCCGGATTATACCTCCAACAATATACCTGAAGATGAGAATTTGAAATAAAGACTTCACGAACTTTAAACACTAAATACATTAGTATTCAACTTTTTTTTCATCACAAATCACCCCGTTCAAGATTAATATGTATAGTCATAAGCCTCAACATGTGAGCGATCATTTGTCCCTCGCTCACAGTGTCTCGTGCGGGAAGACCTATGACCTCGAGACTATCATAAGTTTTTCTGAAATTTACACACCAAAGTTCAAATTCAAGCTTGTCAACTCGACTTCAATAAGTAAGTCACATTTGGGATGACGCTTTTCGATGAAATCAGTTTTATTTTCATGCAATTTTCTATAATTAGCTAGTAGGACACTGTTTAAGTACACCATGTGAATTTATATCTTTATACTACCATGTGAGGTATGCGGTGTACATGACTTGTACAACCTGTATGTACTAAAAATACCACAATCTTACTCTACGTTGATTGGCTGGTATATTCATTCTATAAATGGCTCATATAAAAGGCATGCATAAACTTTTCAAGTTTAAAATTGCAATCTGATTTCAGCAGGTTGTTTGTTGAGTGTATCGATACATAAAACATAAAACGTGTTAAAGTCACGGGCAATTTGACGTGTATAGACGTCACTGTATCTTTCGGTGAGTTAATGTTACTTGCTGTGACGAAATCGCAGTTGTGTTGTATGTATCGTTACTATGCACACGTTCAAATGATAAATGGTCCCCTTACACAGAAGCAGCAACTGAAGTTGATATAACACATTCATAAGATACAGGAATTGCTAAACTGGTACATTTATTGATATGTAAATAAACTAGTTGATAGATAATACCAGTTATATAGAGAAGCCGTGTAACATTTATTAACCAACTTTACCACCGACCAAGTGCAATCGTAGAGACAATAAAGAGACAATTAGGATATTGGAATTAACTAATACCTCATAACCCGGAGAAAGGAGATAACTGGGGTCTGCATAGCAACAGGGTACAGGAATTATGATTACGGATAAAATTATGAACCAGAAAGTTGTACCTTGCACATTGATTGGGGACGGCATGGTGGGGAAGACTTCATTGGCACTGGCATTTGTGAACAGACAGCCTCCAGATCAAACGTATGTGGCAACAGTGTTTGACAACTATGCTGGTAAGTTAAACTAGTATTGCTTAGTACATGTAAGGTTATATTTAATTTAAATATTAACAATAGTGTATTGCTGTAGCACACTGATAGAATTTACATAATTAGCTTAAACAATATTATATTTCAATATGTGTACATACATTGTCATTTATAATATATATAATATGTTTGTATAGTACCTAGTTCGCCTTTCAGTGTTTTAGCATTGCTTTAGAGCAGTTATTAATATCTGATTAGCATTAATATGTATGTATGTTCCATTAATGTCATACCTAGACATGTTTTCCTGGGCAGACTTAGCCGACCTAAGTGGTTAACTAGTACTAAGCAATGTGGGTGAGGTGCCTTGCTCAATGACACTACATACGTGGCCTGACCGAGTATCGAACCTGGGACCGCTCGATTCCAAATCCGACGCTCTACCACTGGACCACGGACGCCACACTAAATAGTGCAGCTTTATCCCATACACACTGATAAATGCTTGTGTATAATGTTGTACATCTCTTATAACTCCATGCTGGAGTGACATTGTACATCTCTTATAACTCCATGCTCGAGTGACATTGTACATCTCGTATAACTCCATGCTGGAGTGACATTGTACATCTCTTATAACTACATGTTGGAGTGACATTGTACATCTCGTATAACTCCATGCTGGAGTGACATTGTACATCTCTTATAACTACATGTTGGAGTGACATTGTACATCTCGTATAACTCCATGCTGGAGTGACATTGTACATCTCTTATAACTACATGTTGGAGTGACATTGTACATCTCGTATAACTCCATGCTGGAGTGACATTGTACATCTCTTATAACTACATGTTGGAGTGACATTGTACATCTCGTATAACTCCATGCTGGAGTGACATTGTACATCTCTTATAACTACATGTTGGAGTGACATTGTACATCTCGTATAACTCCATGCTGGAGTGACATTGTACATCTCTTATAACTACATGTTGGAGTGACATTGTACATCTCGTATAACTCCATGCTGGAGTGACATTGTACATCTCTTATAACTCCATGCTCGAGTGACATTGTACATCTCTTATAACTCCATGCTGGAGTGACATTGTACATCTCTTATAACTCCATGCTCGAGTGACATTGTACATCTCTTATAACTACATGTTGGAGTGACATTGTACATCTCTTATAACTCCATGCTGGAGTGACATTGTACATCTCTTATAACTCCATGCTCGAGTGACATTGTACATCTCTTATAACTCCATGCTGGAGTGACATTGTACATCTCTTATAACTCCATGCTGGAGTGACATTGTACATCTCTTATAACTCCATGCTCGAGTGACATTGTACATCTCGTATAACTCCATGCTGGAGTGACATTGTACATCTCTTATAACTACATGTTGGAGTGACATTGTACATCTCTTATAACTCCATGCTGGAGTGACATTGTACATCTCTTATAACTCCATGCTGGAGTGACATTGTACATCTCTTATAACTCCAAGCTGGAGTGACATTGTACTTTTATGATGTAACATGTACATGTAATGTTGTTGTACATACTGTATGTACAAGGATGAGATGTAAACAAAGACAACTATGTGGAGCTATGCAATGTGTTAACAGGATTTAGAAGAACGTATACAATACGTTTGTAGATCCCTCTATAATGTTTGCAGACGGATCTGTAGTCTAGTGGTAACACGCTGAACTTGTAAGCCAGGGATCGCAGGTTCGATTCGAACCCCCATCTTACACTAATAAAATGAACAGTCTTTCAGATGGGACTTTAAACCGAGGTATCATGTCGGTGCTTTACACCGTGCATGTAAAAGAACCAAAGGAAACTCTGGAATGGGTCTCTGTCTGTATCATTGCACTATCCTCCAACAATCTAAAATGACTAATCTCTTCAGGAGCCGTCGCTCATATGGGCAACCGGTAGCGACGATAAATAAACGTAAAACACTCATACTATAATTTATGGTATTATGTTCCAACACTCTGATTGGTTGTTTCATGGTCCATTACATTGTTTCCCCGTAAGTACAATGTATATGTGTAACCATAGTAACCGTGCAGTAATACAGATATTATCTGGAATATAATAAACGTTAAATACAATGTTGCCATGCCAGGCACGGTTACTGTACCGGCATTCATTCATTAATGTTGATTGTTGTTTGAAAGCACGTGTCTTCTATCGATATTTCTTTTGTTTTTACGCCAGCATTGTATATCCACAGGAACTTGAAATTGTATCCATAAGCCACCAACGGTCTCGTACCTCTATCCTAGGACACCCTATAATAGAGGGGGGGTCCTAGGATAGAGGTACGAGACCGTTGGTGGCTTATGGATACAATTTCAAGTTCCTGTGGTATATCTGTGTCTGCGTTTTAATAAGAGACGATGTGTCTAACGAGTATTGTCTTGTTCTATTGTAGGTACAGTGTGTGTCCACGGGGAACAATACACAGTCAGCATATTTGACTCTCCGGGACAGGTATGTGCTTGTTATTAACTATTATATATATTAAAGAAATACATAAGTGGAAGTCGTGATAGCGCAGTGGGTGCGCGTTCGTTTCAGGTGCGAAAGGTCCGGCGTTCGAGCACCGATGGAGCCGTTACGAGTGCACCCTTAGGCAAGGCATTTAGATTCCACGTTGCCTCTTCTCTATCCCTCGTGGCGATGGATTCCATCAGGAATGAGGTCTCGAGAGTGATTAATATAAGTTATAAAAACATGTTTCGCAATCGAGCTAAAATAAATTTGTATAAACTAATGACATAAGTAATAAGAGACATCGGTCAGTTACTGCCCCTGAATACTCCCTAAAAGTAGGTAGGTCCTATTAAGTGATTTCCTCTGTTTTATCGTTGTTTCCTTTGCACGCACAACATGCTAGCAATTTTATTCCACTATCGCTTCTAATGGGTATTAAATTACTATATCTCGACATATCTCCTTCGGTAGATACAATGGGTACTTATTTGTAAATTAACACGATTTTGATAAAATCACATTTATCATACCTCAATACCTTGTTATGGAACAACAGTACAAACTAAGGATTCTAACTAAAAGGACCTATTCACATTTTGGAATAAAAAATTTTTTTTTTATACTTTATTTATTTTACAACGATTGCGAAGCAAGTTTTATCAACTTATATTAATTACTCTCGTTGGCTCGGATGAAAGCGTATATGTGGTCATTCATGTGGGAGGAAACCGGAGTACCCGGAGAAAACCCACCTGTCCGATCTGGCGACCATCGTACCAAATCACATACTTCCCTGTCCGAGGATCGAACCCGAATCGGACAGTATGTATGTATGATGTATTAACCTTTAGCATACTGTAGTAGGCGAAATGCGCAGATAAAAATGTGGAATATTTTTCTTATTTTTCCTAGAAACTAGGGCTTATGACCTTTCATTCAAGTCGTATCATCTCGCCTACAGCATGCTAACGGTTAATATCAATATCCTATTTGACTTCAAATCACTGGCCTCAAACCATGTAGGTTCGAATCCCATTTGGTGTGTCGAATTATTTTAAGTGAGGAAGCCATCGGTCTGGCATGCGGAAGGTCTGCGGTTCTATATGTGCCTGGAATACTGCTCGGATGATTAATTATAAAGGTTCAGTTGTCCGATTAGCACAGTGGTTAGCGCACTTGCTTCTCACCAATGCAATTTTGGTTCGATCCTCGGACCGGGAAGTATGTGAGATGGTACGGTGCTCGCCAGATCGGACAGGTAGGTTTTCTCCGGGTACTCTGGTTTCCTCCCACACGAATGACCACATTTACGCTTTCATCGGCACCAACGAGAGTGATTAATATAAGTTGTTAAAACTTGTTTCGCAATCGTTATAAAATAAATAAAGTTTTTAAAAAAACGGTTCAGTTAATTCATTTTCTTTCCGCTTGTTTTGAATAATTTAGTTATAACTTTCCTTGAAGAAGTGGTTTTAAGCCGAACATTTGGAAATTGAGAGACTATAATTATCATATAATGTTATATCATTACTAGTTCCTTTTTTGGAACAGTCAACGTTAATACATTCAGAATAGTTTGCTACGGTAAGGTGAAACGAAGTCATTCAGCTGCCTCGATATACATTTGAGTTACACCCATGTCACGCTGAACTTCTATTTAATCTTTTTTAAAGTTAATCGACCGATATCAATTTATCATAAATTTCGATAGATTTACGTCTGGATTATTCGGATTCATGGTTTCATATTATAAACACCTTTCATAATTATGATAGCTGGCTTAGCTGCTTCGGTTTCATAATGTAGTCTCGTCGCTGTTACTAAGGTGACTGTCGTTAGCTTGACTCTTTAATAAAGGCTTTCAATCTGTTTTCTTTTTTTATTTAAGTTTATTTAACGTCGCTACCGGTTGCCTATATGAGCGACGGGCAGCTTACCAAACAACACCGTTCCTGGGCAGGCTCCGGTTGTTGAAAAGTACATGGTGCACCCACCTCCGTAAGAAACTGCCAACGTTTTCATATAAAGAGACACGGTCTGGGCGGGGCTCGAACCCATTGTCATGAATTGGCGGGTATTACGGGCATTCCGCCAATACCAACGTGTGTGTGTGACGTAACGTCACTTACACGTACTACGATCGGTTACTTGTAAACATTAGTTGAATAAAGATAAGACAAAAGAGACAACGTGTAGTAGTTACGATCTAGAGTCCCTAACATTCCGACACCCATGCCCATCAGTGATGATAGGTTACAGTCAGCGACCTTAACAACTCGACCACCTTGTCAGAATGTATACAAAACTACAGTGCATAGCTTATACAAATTTCTTTGAGCTCGATTGTGAAACAAGTTCTTACAACTTATATTAATCACTCTCGACACCTCATTCCTGATGGAATACATCGCCACGAGGGAGAGAGAAGAGGCAACGTGGAAATTAAATGCCTTGCATAAGGGCACACTCGTAACGGCTCCAGCGGGGCTTGAACTCCGGGCCTTTCGCACCTGAAGCGAACTCGCATCCACTGCGCTATCACGACTTCAGTGCATGCCTTTATAAAACTACAGTGCATGCATTTTTGGTTAGCGTGGTTTATGTCTCTAAACCGTGACCAACAAGGCATGATGATTATAAATATACGGCATTAAATGGATATATTAATATGATCTTCTTAAGCTGCGTAACAACCTTTACAGTTAGGGGAAATCCCATATATTGAAAGCTGTCTGTGCATTGCATACACAGACGGATATGTAGTCCAGTGGTAGCATGCTGGACTGATAATCCAGAGATCGCAGGTTCGATCCCCCGTCTGACCCTAATAATCATTAACAGTCTTTCAGATGGGACATTAAACCGAGGTCTCGTGTCGGTGCTTTACACCGTTCACGTAAAAGAACCAGAGGAGACTCTGGAATGGGTCTCTGTCTGTATCATTGCACTATCCTCCAAAATCTAATATGACTAATCTCTTCAGGAGGCGTCGTTCATATGGGCAACCGGTAGCGACGATAAATAAACGTAAAACACACACACATTTCATACATTATTCACCGCTTTTATATAGGGATCATTCGTACACTGAACGACTTTAAAAACACACCAATAATTGCAACATAGATAGTTTATTTTCAATTCCATTAGGCTTAAAAGCCCATGAGGATAATGTATGCATGATATAAATGAACAGACAGTGAATTAACAAATAAATATAGTAAACAATGCATGCATGTTAATAACTGATTTAACTAAATGGAGAAGGTTACAGAATTATTTTGAAATGTTTCAATGTACACTGAGTATAAATTCGTGCAATATGAATCTAAATATTACGGACTTTGAGAAAACATGCATACATGGCGTATGACATAAATATTATTTTCAAATAATTAATTTATTTTTACCCTTTACCTTTTTACATTGAAATCAATTTCATGCAAATTTACAATGTTGTAATGAATAAAATAAAATAATGGAAATATTACTCCACAAAATCTAGTTCCAACACTAGTTAGTTAACCTGTATCGAAAGGAAAAAGGCCAACTTGTTGGATAACTCAAAATACTTCTATAGATTTAACATATGGACATAAAACATGGAATCATCAAATAATAAGTTTACAAAAATTCAGAATTTGCCATCCAGGTATAGGACATATAAACATCACCATTAAAGCTATCAATCGACATTTCATTGCGCCCTTGGATATTTCACACACAGTAAATTCTTATAAACAATGTAAGTGCCTACAATACCCAGACATAAAACAAGTAATCTTCTACATTTATAAAAATATATATAATCATAAAATATTCCTAATATTAGATCTACTGCAATAAGTTTTCTTTCCATAGACCGTTTCTATTAAAACAGCAATGTCATCATTAATAAATATGATAGGTGATCACTGTTCAACTGTTTTATTTTCGTTTCGAGGCCCCTAGCGGGTAACCGCTTTTATTTCTAGTTATATATACAAGTGATATGGCTACTATATATATATATATATATATATATATATATATATATATATATTAATATATGTATATGTATAATATGTATATATGCTGTACATTATATGTCTATAACTGGAAATAAAAGGGGTTACCCGCTAGTGGCCTCGAAACGAAAAAACAAAACAGTTGAACATTATATATGGACATGAGTTATACATTCATATATTTGATGCAAGGTCATTTCTTTTACAGAATTATTTATTTTATGCGTATTAACAGTGTATGTGTATAATAGGTACATGTATTGTTTTGTTTTGGAGAGTGATGTAGAAATGGGGAAAACAGAGAACTAAAACTGTATTAGATGTTGTACCTGTTTCTTCACATCGTCCTCATAGACTACTGATATTTCAAAATACAGTCTACAACCGTTATCTCAAAGTCGGTTATGTCGAATTCTCCGGTTATCTCGAAGTCGGATCAAAGTCCCATTTCAGACACTATCTGTGTACATATAACTGACTCCGTTTATATCGAATTTCGTTACGTCAAACTTCGGTTATGTCTACGGAATTCGACATGACGGAAGTAGACTGTATGTGTTTAATCGGGTCGTCGCAATGTTTACAACACGCACCGCATGCAACGCACCATTAATCCAAAGCCTCTCCATTAATGGTATCAATGTTGCAGGATACATAAATAGCTTTTGCTTTGCAGCAAATTATACAGTTATGAAAAGTTCTTTAAAAATGTGTCAACTCTTCCAAATTCACACATTAATTTAAATGTAAATGCTTCTGAAAAAGATCAGATACCCAAAGGGGTTAGGTGGATAATTACTACAATCCTTGTTTGTGTTTTACGGTAAAATAAACTTTATTTATCGTCGCTACCGGTTGCCCATATCAGCGACGCCTCCTGAAGAGATTAGTCATTTTAGATTTATGGAGGATAGTTTAATCATATGTTATTGCATTCATTCTATATATATATATATGTATATGTAGTCCAGTGGTAACACGCTGGACTGGTAATCCAGGGATCGCAGGTTCGATCCCCCGTCTGACCCTAATAAAATTAACAGTCTTTCAGATGGGACGTTAAACCGAGGTCTCGTGTCGGTGCTTTACATCGTGCACGTAAAAGAACCAGATGAGACTCTGGAATGGGTCTCTGTCTGTATCATGCACTATCCTCCAAAATCTAAAATAACTAATCTCTTCAGGAGGCGTTGCTCATATGGGCAACCGGTAGCGACGATAAATAAACATAAAACACACACTCAGTTCACATGATCACAGTCATGTCCTTAAACAATGTTTAGCCAACAAGTCCAATGTGAAATAGTTGACTCATGTTTATACTGCTGATATCTCGAGGTAGATGATAGTCTATATATATATATATATATATAGCTAATGCTGTTTATCAGCTCCTGGATATTTCATATCTCTAGTTTCATTATTGTCTAGGGCGTCACCACCAATGAGAGAAATCTCTAATTTTCTATTACCTCCCTTGGCAGATAAAGTCTGATTTATTCCAACATGTGAATAGATCCTTTTAGTTGGAAACCTTTGTTTTTACTGTTGTTCCCTAACCAGATGTTTTGGTATGATAAATGTGATTTTATTACAATCGTGTTAATTAGCTGATAGCATTCTTTTACAAATAAGTACCAATTGCATACACTGTAGCAGATATGTCGAGATATAGTAATATAATACTCATAAGAAGTGATAGTGGAATAAAGTTGCTTGTATGAAATCACTACGAATGTACGATCTTTTGTATCACATTACCACACAAACAAAACCATAAATTTGATGGGAAAAAATGTTCCAATATTTTTTTTAGATACATCCGTACGCCATAGTAGATGGTCCCTGGTATTCAAACAACTTCACACAAATAATCGACACAATATATTTAATAACTATATCTGCTAGTGCATATTTAGCATTTATTGATCTAAACAGTTTCCTATATTACAGCACGTTCCTCTAGTTGACGTATGTGTTAAACTGATTGGTGTATTTGGTAATTGGACTAATTTCCTATATTACAGCACGCTCCTCTAGTTGACGTATGTGTTAAACTGATTGGTGTATTTGGTAATTGGACTAATTTCCTATATTACAGCACGAGTATGGAGATGTAAGGGCGTATAGCTACACTGGCAGTGAGGTCGTGATCATATGCTATAGTGCAGCTGACTCGGATTCCTTTCAAAATGTCAAGGACGTTTGGATTCAGGAAGCGAAATCACAAGTAAAACGAAAGAAACCAATTCTGCTGCTCGGATGCCAAACTGATATAAGAACAATTAACAGTGGCACAGGACATGTAACAAATGCCGAGGGTATGGAGCTGGCAAAGGACATCGGAGCTGATGCGTTTCTCGAGTGTTCGTCTTCTACGTTAGATGGTATATCTGAAGTGTTTCAAACTGTAATAAGCTTAGCATTACGAAAACGCAAAAAGAAAAGCCGAATTATTAATCGATTGTTGCGGAGATAATTCTAAGATAGTGGACAAAGGCTCATTGCATACCATGATGGACCCGCTATTGTGTAATGGATACAGAGTCCGCCTTGTAACCGAGAGGTCGAGAGTTCGATCTGAGTCAGAACCACGGTGGTGGTGTTCTTAGTCAATACCCTTAAATTCACATTACCTCGTAGCTCCCCTCATGGCGAGGGACTCCATAAGGGATGAGGTTTTTGAGAGCGATTAATACAGAGCGATTTTATAAAAACTTGTTTCACAATCGAGTTAAGATAAATGTGTGCTATAATATTATAAAATCTTCTGATCTCTAAATGTAATAGTTAAGGCTTTGTATTAGGGCAAAGTGCAATATTAAACATGTATATATGTATATGTCTCATAGCATAGAGACGTATCCAGTATATCGATAGCTTTGTATTGAAGACATATCATTGCGATCATTTAGTATCAACATAATATATGTATATGTATAAGAGTATATTATTATTGTATTATATCTAGACCGCCTCCGTGGTCGAGTGGTTAAGGTCGCTGACTTGTATACCACTGTAATCTATCATCACTGATGGTCACGAGTTTGAGCCCCGCTCAGACCGTGTCTCTTTATAAGAAACGGTTGGCAGTTTCAGACGGATGTTGGTGCACCCAAGTACTGGTAAACCGCTAGAGCCTGCCCAGGAAAGGTGTTGTTAGGTAAACTACCCGTCGCTCAAATGGGCAACCGCTAGCGACGATAAATAAACTTAAATAAAACATATATATATTATAACTACTGTGCTTTCAAAGTAAAGTAATAACGGTTGTAAACAAACATTCGATACACTATTGCATTATAGGTAAGTCAGGTTGTTAGCAGTATTAAACAATAAAGCACAGTACCTGTAAGCTATCGTATAATGCCTTACCTATACAGTAGTGTAATATTCCAACGGTATTATTACTTTACTTTGAAAACACAATATGTTTATGTTTGTTATATTTCCACATGTGCCTTTGGCTTACTTAATATTGAAATACGGTAGGCCCATCTATCTATATATATATTAAATTGTGGCCTCATTGGTCGTTGTCTTCAAATCTCTTGCCTATCACAGCTGTAGGTTCGGATCCCAATGGCGGTGTCAGGAACCTATGCAACTGGTTTGCTGAAGGTGTGTCGTTCAACACGGATGCCCGCGTTCGTGCCTGGAATACTGCCCGGAAGGGCATCTGTGGTCTTGCTCCAGCAGTAACGCATGCAGTCTCGACACATGACTTGCTCCAGCAGTAACGCATGGAGTCTCGACACATGACTTGCTCCACCAGTAACGCATGCAGTCTCGACACATGACTTGCTCCACCAGTATCGCATGCAGTCTCGACACATGACTTGCTCCAGCAGTAACGCATGGAGTCTCGACACATGACTTGCTACACCAGTAACGCATGGAATGTCGACACATGACTTGCTCCACCAGTAACGCATGAAGTCTCGACACATGACTTGCTCCACCAGTAACGCATGGAATGTCGACACATGACTTACTCCACCAGTAACGCATGAAGTCTCGACACATGACTTGCTCCACCAGTAACGCATGGAGTCTCGACACATGACTTGCTCCACCAGTAACGCATGGAGTCTCGACACATGACTTGCTCCACCAGTAACGCATGGAATGTCGACACATGACTTGCTCCACCAGTAACGCATGGAATGTCGACACATGACTTACTCCACCAGTAACGCATGAAGTCTCGACACATGACTTGCTCCACCAGTAACGCATGGAGTCTCGACACATGACTTGCTCCACCAGTAACGCATGGAGTCTCGACACATGACTTGCTCCACCAGTAACGCATGTAGTCCCGATACATGACTTGCTCCACCAGTAACGCATGGAGTCTCGACACATGACTTGCTCCACCAGTAACGCATGGAATCTCGACACATGACTTGCTCCACCAGTAACGCATGGAGTCTCGACACATGACTTGCTCCACCAGTAACGCATGGAGTCTCGACACATGACTTGCTCCACCAGTAACGCATGGAGTCTCGACACATGACTTGCTCCACCAGTAACGCATGTAGTCCCGATACATGACTTGCTCCACCAGTAACGCATGGAGTCTCGACACATGACTTGCTCCACCAGTAACGCATGGAATCTCGACACATGACTTGCTCCACCAGTAACGCATGGAGTCTCGACACATGACTTGCTCCACCAGTAACGCATGGAGTCCCGACACATGACTTACTCCAAAAGTAACGCATGGAGTCTCGACACATGACTTACTCCACCAGTAACGCATGGAGTATCGACACATGACTCGCTCCACCAGTAACGCATGGAGTCTCGACACATGACTTACTCCATCAGTAACGCATGGAGTCTCGACACATGACCTAAATAATCGCTGCGACTGTAAACTACAAAACAGACAAATATATGAATTGATTAATGTCCAATGAAAAACATCCTTACAAACGCTGGATCTAGCCGAAAACATTCAAACGTTAAACTGTTTCTGGTGTCCGTTTTTGGAGATTTGTGACTGTTTGAACCATAATAAAAAAAGACATATAAACGGCGAGAATCATGATATATCGGGTCGAGAATTGGCCGCGCGTCGCGTGCGAGGACATAGAGATGTATCCTACCTTCATGCGAAATAACGTACACAAACGGCCTGCCTAATAAATTTTGCTTTATTAGTCAGTGCCTAATAAAGCTTTCGTGACGGACTACTTTTATGACCCAGATTACGGTTTGTAAATAAACAAAGCGTCTGTCGTCACATTGTGTTGTCTGCTGAGTTTGGAAAATGTCCCAAGAAGAAAGTCGTGTACAGGCAAACGTTCAGGTTGTTTGGGATGAATTAACAGCACTCGATGAGACCCCTATGGAAACTACTGTTGTCAGAGAAATGTCATTTATCTATAAATAGATATATCAATGCGCAACATATTACCAAGTGCGTAGCGAGTTTGTAAGCTGTCATGGCTAGTTTGTTTGTTTTTGTGTCGGGTGCACACTCAGAATGTAGGTTAAATAGAATATTAGGTTACTGTCTTATACATTTTAATTTATTAGGCGAGTCGGAGAAAAAATACAAGGCGAGGAGAGCCTCGCCTTGTATTTTTTCTCCGACTCGCCTAATAAATTAAAATGTATAAGACAGTAACCTAATATTCTCTATATAATTACAAGAGATACGAGGACAGTTTAGAGTGACTCCTAAACAGACCCTATGTATGTTGATGCTTGTAGCCTAAGTTATGGTCGGGCTGAGTTATCAAAAAACATTACTCATCTAATTCACACATTATAGAATTAAGATGCGTGTTGGTACAGCGTGACTCCTGTACCGACTCTATATATGTTGATGCTTGTAGCCTAATCTATGGCCGGGCTGAGCATGCACATAATATTATACATCAAACATATTCATACATTTACGAATATGAGATGTGAGACAGTATAGAGTGACTCCTGTACTGACCCTATACATTTTGGTGCTTGTAGCCTAATCTATGGCCGGGCTGAGCATTCAAATCGTATTATTAACACACACAACTTAATCACCTTAGTTTATAATGTATGCGTGTCAACTAAACGCCTTAGTACGCTCGCACATATGGTTCGCCGGAGACGAGGGTAAATAAGCTCAATCATCATCAATTGATTAATGTATACCCAATTATAGAATACCTATAGAGAATACAGGCGTTTGTGGTCTGGACAAGTGCTTTCGGGGACCACAACAAACTTCGGAATGTTACTTAAGGCCAATGAAAGTCACCATGTGCTCTACACTACACTACAATAAACAGGAACTGAAACTGGTTTCAGGGACCTAATTACTCTGATAGTGACGGGACGTCATTTTTAAATGTGCTTGGAGATGAACTAAAAAGTTGGTATTTATATAGTGTTTATCAAAATGTTCATAAACAAATAATAAATAAAATATTTGGTTTTGGACCCGAAACCACGTGGCCAGGCCCTAAGTGTCTGTGATAGATACTGCCATAGTTTAGTATGAAATAAGTTCTAGCGCGGGCCGTTGTGTAATGTTGTTAAAACTTGTGGCCCAAACCATTTATATTTTCATGCTATGTATTGTATCTTTACGTGTATGACATATGTACTATTGATTTGCAATAAAATATTGTTAAATAAATATTACCTGTGTACGAGCATTGTGTATATATGTATCACGTGATTTATGCTCACAAATATGATAAGCCGCTGGTCGGTCTCATTCTTGAAATCGTTATAACTATGAAATGAAATATAAAAAAAAACAATAAAACATATCTCGACTATTTTACTATTCTATCAATGACTTGTTTTGAAATCTTGTTTCTTACTTCTATGCCGTCTATGCTAGTATTGAACATGCATGCCATTCATTCCCGATGCCTGCTATAAGCCTCGCTTGCATCACCGTGATGTCAGTGTTATCACTCAAATCAGTGGATTCGGCATTAGAGTGGCCTCCGTGACCGAGTTTTTACGGTCGTTGACTTCAAATTGACTCGCCACTCACCGGAAGTCGTGATAGCGCAGTGGATGCGCGTTCGCTTCAGGTGCGAAATGTCCGGAGTTGGAGCCCCGCTTGAGCCGTTACGATTGTGCCATTAGGCAAGCCATTTAAATTCCATGTTGCCTCTTCTCTCTCCCTCGTGGCGATGGATTCCATCAGGAATGAGGTCTCGAGAGTGATTAATATAAGTTGAAATAACTTTGTTTCGCAATTGAGCTAAAATAAATTGGTATAAAACTCACCGCCATAGGTTCGAATACTACTGTTGCTGGATGTCGATTGCTTTCATGTGAGGAAACTTCCCAGTTGGTATGTGGAAGATCGGTGGTTCTACCAGGGTCCGTGTCTGAATACTGCTCGGAGAGGTACCCGGGTCTTCCCCCACCAATGGTAGCTGGAGAGCCTTCATATTACCTAAGTTGTCGATACGACTTTAAAATACCATTACAGAAAGAAGCAAATACACTGAACCGAATTTCTAAACGTCCACCTGATGTTGTATAACAGTTGAAGACAATCAACAAGTAAAGACCATAGTAGAATGCCGTCTGTTGAAAAGTCGTGCAACATGGAAACACGATGGAAATGATTTAGAATGACACTAATATATGACATTGTATGATTCATTACAAAATGTACTTGAAATATCGAATTTAATTACAACGCTGAACATACCTGTCTGATAGAAGTGCCTGTATCAAGCATACCGACGGCTCGCCCGCTTTCCTCAATGGTCATTCTCGCCATATGTTCTGTTTTTTCGGGTACTGGTCGCACATAGAATAAATTGCAATCAAATTGAGCACTCACCATGCCGTGCACGTGGTCCTCATGCCAAAACTTAGGAATCGAACCTTCCGTTCCGCTTGGTCAGTCATGACAATAAATTGGTGTTTTCTTAGTGTACATTGATAGAATATGGTGGATAACAATAGACTACTAATATTTGGACTAATACACAGACCCGTTACCCTAAACTCACAATTTATTAGGTGGACGTTTAGAAATTCGGTTCAGTGTATGTCCCATTTAGTGGTTAGCGCGCTCGCTTCTCACCAATGCAACCCCTTTTTTGATCCTTTGACTAGGAAGTATGTGAGATGGTACGGTGGTTGCTCGATCGGGCATGTGGGATTTCTCCGGGTACTCCGGTTTCCCCCCACACGAATGACCACATTTACGCTTTCATCCGCGCCAACGAGAGTGATTAATATAAGTTGTTAAAAACTTGCTTGGTAGTCGTTGTAAAATATATAAAGTTAGTTTGTGTGTCACATTAGTTATCTTGTGTATTATTACATAGTTTGCATATGAAATAGTTACGGTTTATTATTATTATTTTTTAAAGTTTATATAACGTCGCTACGGGTTGCCCATTTGAGCGATGGGCAGTTTACCTAGCAACACATTCCTGGGCAGACTCCAGTGGTTAACCAGTACAACCTCCGTTAGAAACTTCCAACCTTTTCATATACAATCGTTGCATGATGAAGATTAACGAATGTGTATGTAACTATGTATACTAATGACGTTAATATATGTTATCATCCATTGACGCTGCATCTTGATAATGTTAATGAATTTGCCAATATACCATATTAGCTGGTTTATCGTTGCTTTAAATAACACCGTATCAAGGTATTATCAATGCATTATTTTCTCATGTCATGTATAATATTAATATTATGCATGAACATTGTATTGTCATAGGCCGATTTTGCAATTCACTTTGCATCACTAATAACATCGAAGCCATATGACGAAGGGCAGTAAGCGAGCAGTGTTGACCTGATGAGACTATGAATAGTAGAACCGGATAAGAATATGAACAGTGTAGATCCTAATGCATCTATGAACAGTGTAGATCATAATGCAACTATGAACAGTGTAGATCCTAATGCATCTATGAACAGTGTAGATCATAATGCAACTATGAACAGTGTAGACCCTGATGTGACTATGAACCTTGTAGATACTGATGAGACTATGAACTATGTAGATCCTGATGTGACTATGAACCATGTAGATCCTGATGAGACTATGAACCATGTAGATCATGATGAGACTATGAACCATGTAGATCCTGATGGTGCTATGAACCATGTATATCATGGTGATACTATGAACAATGTAGACCCTGATGGTGCTATGAACCATGTATATCCTGATGGTGCTATGAACCATGTAGATCCTGATGGTGATATGAACCATGTACATACTGATGGTGCTATGAACCATGTATATCCTGATGGTGCTATGAACCATGTAGATTCTAATGGTGCTATGAGCCATGTAGACCCTGATGGTGCTATGAGCCATGTAGATCCTGATGGTGCTATGAGCCATGTAGATCCTGATGGTGCTATGAACCATGTACATACTGATGGTGCTATGAACCATGTAGATTCTGATGGTGCTATGAGCCATATAGACCCTGATGGTGCTATGAGCCATATAGATCCTGATGGTGCTATGAACCATGTAGATTCTGATGGTGCTATGAGCCATATAGACCCTGATGGTGCTATGAACCATGTAGATTATGATGGTGCTATGAGCCATATAGACCCTGATGGTGCTATGAACCATGTAGATCCTGATGGTGCTATGAGCCATGTATATCCTGATGGTGCTATGAACCATGTACATCCTGATGGTACGATGAACCATGTATGTCCTGATGATACTATGAACCATGTATATCCTGATGGTGCTATGAACCATGTAGATCCTGATGGTGCTATGAACATTGTATACCCTGGTGGTGAAATGAACCATGTAAACCATGATGATACTATGAACCATGTAGACCGTGATAAGACTATGAACAATGTAGACCGTGATGAGACTATGAACCATGTAGATCCTGAGGGTGCTATGGACCATGTAGATCCTGATGAGAATATGAACCATGTATATCCTGATGAGAATATGAACCATGTAGACCGTGATGAGACTATGAACAATGTAGATCCTGATGGTGCTATGGACCATGTAGATCCTGATGAGAATATGAACCATGTATATCCTGATGAGAATATGAACCATGTAGATCCTGATGGTGCTATGGACCATGTAGACCCTGGTGGTGCTATGAACCATGTAGATCCTGATGGTGCTATGAACCATGTAGATCCTATTGGTGCTATGAACCATGTAGATCCTATTGGTGCTATGGACACTGTAGAAATGTAACCGATGAAGGTAAAGGTTAGTGATACAAACCGTAACCTGAGATACTGGTGCATGGCAAGTGCGACAACAATATGCCCAGATCCCGAGATTATATAACTTTTCTCAAATCTCAATACTCAGTCTCAAGCGTCTGATTGGTTCAGCTGACAGTACAACTCAGAATCAACCAATTAGAGTTATAAGATATATAGATTATAACCTCGAGACCAGGTTCGATCCCCCGTCTGACCCTAATAAAATTAACAGTGTTTCGGATGGGCCGTTAAACCGAGGTCTCGTGTCGGTGCTTTACACTGTGCACGTAAAAGAACAAGAGGAGACTCTGGAATGTGTCTCTGTCTGTATCATTGCACTATCCTCCAAAATTCTAAAATGACTAATCTCTTCAGGAGGCGTCGCTCATATGGGCAACAGGTAGCGACGATAAATAAACGTAAAACACACACAGCTCACTATCTATCGTCGCCACCTGGTTCATCGAGGCGACACCTCCAGTATATTAGTCATTTTATTGCTTAGGATAGTGCAACACACAGAAGACGCTCCTGTCTGAGGCCTAAGCTTGTGTCCGACGTATAGTACAAACACATGCTACCTCTGTTTATTGTCCCATCTGAATGACTATTAATAATATTAGGGTCAGAACGGGAATCGAACCTTTGATCGTTGAATACCCAGTCCAACATGTTAACCACTCGATCACTGGCCCGTCTATATCCCACAAAACCATTATTATTTAGTTTTATAGCATTACCGTGCGGCTTTCTAGTTTCCACAGCCGGATCTGTAGTCCAGTGGTACCACGCTGGACTGCTACTCCAGGGATCGCAGGTTCGATCCCCCGTCTGACCCTAATCAAATTAAGAGTCTTTCAGTTGGGACTTTAAACCGAGGTCTCGTGTCGGTCCTTTACACCGTGCACGTAAAAGAACCAGAGGAGACTCTGGAATAGGTCTCTATCTGTATCATTGCACTATCCTCCAAAAATCTAAAATGACTAATCTCTTCAGGAGGCGTCGCTCATATGGGCAACCGGTAGCGACGATAAATAAACATAACAATACAAATATTCCAGCTTCCCCACAACTATGATAATTATTATTTCAATCATATTCAAACATGTTGGCTCTATGCAACACGTTGGTATTTGCAGCTGACTGTATATTGACACTCTATCCAAATCACCGCCAATTTAATTGACAGCTTTAAAACGAAACTTGCAAAATTAATAATTAATGGTACCTAGCTTAATTAATTGTTCACATTTGTGAAGAAAATATTGAGTTTAGTGTGTGTTACCACGGCGCGTGTTTGTGAATTAGAAAAGCAATCAACGGATTTGTTCTCACCAGATGCTGGTTCCCATAACTGGTTCCTTGTTTCTCTTATTAGTGTTTGACAATTTAATAGGAATTTCATCAAATCAGATAAAAAAAATCACGTACACTTTATTAGAAAAAAGAACAATACTATTTGAGTGTATATTGTAGTGACAACACCATACACGCGATAACCGTGGTGTATATTGTAGTGACAGCACCATACACGCGATAACCGTGGTGTAGATTGTAGTGACAACATTATACACGCGATAACCGTGGTGTAGATTGTAGTGACAACATTATATACGCGATAACCGTGGTGTAGATTGTAGTGACAGCATTATATACGCGATAACCGTGGTGTAGATTGTAGTGACAACATTATATACGCGATAACCGTGGTGTAGATTGTAGTGACAGCATTATATACGCGATAACCGTGGTATAGATTGTAGTAACAACATTATATACGCGATAACCGTGATGTAGATTGTAGTGACATCATTATATACGCGATAATCGTGGTGTAGATTGTAGTGACAACATCATACACGCGATACCCGTGGTGTAGATTGTAGTGACAACTTCGTACACGTGATAACCGTGGTGTAGATTGTAGTGACAGCATCATACACGCGATAACCGTGGTGTAGATTGTAGTGACATCATTATATACGCGATAACCGTGGTGTAGATTGTAGTGACAACATCATAAACGCGATACCCGTGGTGTAGATTGTAGTGACAACTTCATACACGTGATAACCGTGGTGTAGATTGTAGTGACAGCATCATACACGCGATAACCGTGGTTAGATTGTAGTACAACATATACACCGATAACCGGTGTAGATTGTAGTGACAACATTATACACGCGATACCCGTGGTGTAGATTGTAGTGACAACATCATACACGCGATAACCGTTGTGTAGATTGTAGTGACAGCATTATACACGCGATACCCGTTGTGTAGATGGTAGTGACGACATTACACACGCGATAACCGTGGTGTAGATTGTAGTGACAGCATTATACACGCGATACCCGTGATGTAGATTGTAGTGACAACATTCTACACGCGATAACCGCGGTGTAGATTATAGTGACATCATTATACACGCGGTAACCGTGGGGTAGATTGTAGTGACAGCATTATGTATGCGATAACCGAGGGGTAGATTTTAGTAACAACAGTATACACGCGATAACAGCGGTGTAGATTGTAGTGACAGCATCATATACGCGATAAAGGTAGTATAGATTGTAGTAACAACATCATATACACGATAACCGCGGTGTAGATTGTAGTGACAACATCGTACACGCGATAACCGCGGTATAGATTGTAGTAACAACATCATATACACGATAACCGTGGTGTAGATTGTAGTGACAACATTATACACGCGATACCCGTGGTGTAGATTGTAGTGACAACATTATATACACGATAACCGTGGTGTAGATGGTAGTGACAACATCGTACACGCGATAACCGCGGTATAGATTGTAGTAACAACATTATACACGCGATAACCGCGGTATAGATTATAGTAACAACATCATATACACGATAACCGCGGTATAGATTGTAGTAACAACATTATACACGCGATAACCGCGGTATAGATTGTAGTAACAACATCATATACACGATAACCGCGGTATAGATTGTAGTAACAACATTATACACGCGATAACCGCGGAATAGATTGTAGTAACAACATCATATACACGATAACCGCAGTATAGATTGTAGTAACAACATCGTACACGCGATAACCGCGGTATAGATTGTAGTAACAACATCATATACACGATAACCGCGGTGTAGATTGTAGTGACAACATCGTACACGCGATAACCGTTGCATAGATTGTACTGACAACATTACACGAGATAACCGTGGTGTAGATTGTAGTGACAACATTATACACGCGATAACCGCGGTATAGATTGTAGTAACAACATTATACACGCGATACCCATGTTGTAGATTGTAATGACAACATTATATACACGATAACCGTGGTGTAGATGGTAGTGACAACATTATACACGCGATAACCGTGGTGTAGATAGTAGTGACAACATTATACACGCGATAACCGTAGTATAGATTGTAGTAACAACATTATACACGCGATAACCGTGGTGTAGATGGTAGTGACAACATTATACACGCGATACCCGTGGTGTAGATTGTAGTGACAACTTCGTACACGTGATAACCGTGGTGTAGATTGTAGTGACAGCATCATACACGCGATAACCGTGGTGTAGATTGTAGTGACAACATCGTACACGCGATAACCACGGTATATATTGTAGTAACAACATTATATACGCGATAACCGCAGTATAGATTGTAGTTACAACATCATATACACGATAGCCGCGGTATAGATTGTAGTAACCACATTATACACGCGATAACCGCGGTATAGATTGTAGTAACAACATTATACACGCGAAAACCGCGGTATAGATTGTAGTAACCACATTATACACGCGATAACCGCGGTATAGATTGTAGTAACCACATTATACACGCGATAACCGCAGTATAGATTGTAGTAACCACATTATACACGCGATAACCGCGGTGTAGATTGTAGTAACAACATCATACACGCGATAACCGCGGTATAGATTGTAGTAACAACATCATATACACGATAACCGCGGTGTAGATTGTAGTAACAACATCATATACACGATAACCGCGGTATATATTGTAGTAACAACATCATATACACGATAACCGCGGTATAGATTGTAGTGACAACATCATATACACGATAACCGCAGTATAGATTGTAGTAACAACATCATATATACGATAACCGCGGTGTAGATTGTAGTAACAACATCATATACACGATAACCGCGGTATAGATTGTAGTGACAACATCATATACACGATAACCGCGGTGTAGATTGTAGTAACAACATCATATACACGATAACCGCGGTGTAGATTGTAGTAACAACATCATATACACGATAACCGCGGTATAGATTGTAGTAACAACATCATATACACGATAACAGCGGTATAGATTGTAGTAACAACATCATATACACGATAACCGCGATGTAGATTGTAGTGACAACATCGTACACGCGATAACCGCGGTGTAGATTGTAGTGACAACATCGTACACGCGATAACCGCGGTATATATTGTAGTAACAACATCATATACACGATAACAGCGGTATAGATTGTAGTGACAACATCGTACACGCGATACCGCTTAATAGATTGTAGTAACAACATCATATACACGATAACGACGGTGTAGATTGTAGTGACAACATCGTACACGCGATAACCGCGGCATAGATTGTAGTAACATCATTATACACGCGATAACCGTGGTGTAGATTGTAGTGACAACATTATACACGCGATACCCGTGGTGTAGATTGTAATGACAACATTATATACACGATAACCGTGGTGTAGATGGTAGTGACAACATCGTACACGCGATAACCGCGGTATAGATTGTAGTAACAACATTATACACGCGATAACCGTGGTGTAGATTGTAGTAACAACATCATATACACGATAACCGCGGTATAGATTGTAGTAACAACATTATACACGCGATAACCGCGGTATAGATTGTAGTAACAACATCATATACACGATAACCGCGGTATAGATTGTAGTAACAACATTATACACGCGATAACCGCGGTTTAGATTGTAGTAACAAATTATACACGCGATAACCGCGGCATAGATTGTAGTAACAACATTATACACGCGATAACCGCCGTATAGATTGTAGTAACAACATCATATACACGATAACCGCGGTATAGATTGTAGTAACAACATCATATACACGATAACCGCGGTGTATATTGTAGTAACAACATCATATACACGATAACCGCGGTATAGATTGTAATGACAACATTATATACACGATAACCGCGGTGTAGATTGTAGTAACAACATCATACACGCGATAACCGCGGTATAGATTGTAGTAACAACATCATATACACGATAACCGCGGTGTAGATTGTAGTGACAACATCGTACACGCGATAACCGCTGTATAGATTGTAGTAACAACATTATACACGCGATAACCGTTGCATAGATTGTACTGACAACATTACACGCGATAACCGTGGTGTAGATTGTAGTGACAACATCGTACACGCGATAACCGCAGTATAGATTGTAGTAACAACATCATATGCACGATAACCGCGGTGTAGATTGTAGTGACAACATCGTACACGCGATAACCGCAGTATAGATTGTAGTAACAACATCATATACACGATAACCGCGGTGTAGATTGTAGTGACAACATCGTACACGCGATAACCGTTGCATAGATTGTACTGACAACATTACACGCGATAACCGTGGTGTAGATTGTAGTGACAACATCGTACACGCGATAACCGCTGTATAGATTGTAGTAACAACATTATACACGCGATAACCGCGGTGTAGATTGTAGTGACAACATTATACACGCGATACCCGTGGTGTAGATTGTAATGACAACATTATATACACGATGACCGTGGTGTAGATGGTAGTGACAACATCGTACACGCGATAACCGCGGTATAGATTGTAGTAACAACATTATACACGCGATAACCGTGGCGTAGATTGTAGTAACAACATCATATACACGATAACCGCGGTATAGATTGTAGTAACAACATTATACACGCGATAACCGCGGTATAGATTGTAGTAACAACATCATATACACGATAACCGCGGTATAGATTGTAGTAACAACATTATACACGCGATAACCGCGGTATAGATTGTAGTAACAACATTATACACGCGATAACCGCGGTATAGATTGTAGTAACAACATCATATACACGATAACCGCGGTGTAGATTGTAGTAACAACATCATACACGCGATAACCGCGGTATAGATTGTAGTAACAACATCATACACGCGATAACCGCGGTGTAGATTGTAGTAACAACATCATATACACGATAACCGCGGTGTAGATTGTAGTGACAACATCGTACACGCGATAACCGCGGTATAGATTGTAGTAACAACATCATATACACGATAACCGCGGTGTAGATTGTAGTGACAACATTATACACGCGATAACCGCGGTATAGATTGTAGTAACAACATCATATACACGATAACCGCGGTGTAGATTGTAGTGACAACATTATACACGCGATAACCGCGGTATAGATTGTAGTAACAACATTATATACACGATAACCGTGGTGTAGATGGTAGTGACAACATTATACACGCGATAACCGTAGTATAGATTGTAGTGACAACATTATACACGCGATAACCGTGGTGTAGATTGTAGTGACAACATTATACACGCGATACCCGTGGTGTAGATTGTAGTGACAACATTATACACGCGATAACCGTGGTGTAGATTGTAGTGACAACATTATACACGCGATAACCGTGGTGTAGATTGTAGTGACAACATCATACACGCGATAACCGTGGTGTAGATTGTAGTGACAACATCGTACACGCGATAACCGTGGTATAGATTGTAGTAACAAATACACGCGATAACCGCGGTATAGATTGTAGTAACAACATCATATACACGATAACCGCGGTGTAGATTGTAGTGACAACATTATACACGCGATAACCGTGGTGTAGATTGTAGTGACAACATTATACACGCGATACCCGTGGTGTAGATTGTAATGACAACATTATATACACGATAACCGTGGTGTAGATGGTAGTGACAACATCGTACACGCGATAACCGCGGTATAGATTGTAGTAACAACATTATACACGCGATAACCGTGGTGTAGATTGTAGTAACAACATCATATACACGATAACCGCGGTATAGATTGTAGTAACAACATTATACACGCGATAACCGCGGTATAGATTGTAGTAACAACATCATATACACGATAACCGCAGTATAGATTGTAGTAACAACATTATACACGCGATAACCGCGGTATAGATTGTAGTAACAACATTATACACGCGATAACCGCGGTATAGATTGTAGTAACAACATTATACACGCGATAACCGCGGTATAGATTGTAGTAACAACATATATACACGATAACCGCGGTATAGATTGTAGTAACAACATTATACACGCGATAACCGCGGTTAGATTGTAGTAACAACATCATACACGCGATAACCGCGGTATAGATTGTAGTGACAACATCATATACACGATAACCGCGGTATAGATTGTAGTAACAACATCATACACGCGATAACCGCGGTATAGATTGTAGTAACAACATCATACACGCGATAACCGCGGTATAGATTGTAGTAACAACATCATATACACGATAACCGCGATATAGATTGTAGTGACAACATATTACACGCGATAACCGCTGTATAGATTGTAGTAACAACATCATATACACGATAACCGCGGTGTAGATTGTAGTGATAACATCGTACACGCGATAACCGCGGTATAGATTGTAGTAACAACATTATACACGCGATAACCGTGGTGTAGATTGTAGTGACAACATTATACACGCGATAACCGCGGTATAGATTGTAGTGACAACATTATACACGCGATAACCGTGGTGTAGATGGTAGTGACAACATTATACACGCGATAACCGTAGTATAGATTGTAGTAACAACATTATACACGCGATAACCGTGGTGTAGATGGTAGTGACAACATTATACACGCGATACCCGTGGTGTAGATTGTAGTGACAACTTCGTACACGTGATAACCGTGGTGTAGATTGTAGTGACAGCATCATACACGCGATAACCGTAGTGTAGATTGTAGTGACAACTTCGTACACGTGATAACCGTGGTGTAGATTGTAGTGACAACATTACACACGCGATAACCGTGGTGTAGATTGTAGTGACAGTATTATATACGCGATACCCGTGGTGTAGATTGTAGTGACAACATCGTACACGCGATAACCGCTGTATGGATTGTAGTAACAACATCATATACACGATAACCGCGGTGTAGATTGTAGTGACAACATCATATACACGATAACCGCGGTGTAGATTGTAGTGACAACATCGTACACGCGATAACCGCGGTGTCGATTGTAGTGACAACATCGTACACGCGATAACCGCGGTATATATTGTAGTAACAACATCTTACACGCGATAACCGCGGTGTAGATTGTAGTAACAACATCATATACACGATAACCGCGGTGTAGATTGTAGTGACAACATCGTACACGCGATAACCGCGGTATAGATTGTAGTAACAACATTATACACGCGATAACCATGGTGTAGATTGTAATGACAACATTATATACACGATAACCGTGGTGTAGATGATAGTGACAACATCGTACACGCGATAACCGCGGTGTAGATTGTAGTAACAACATTATACACGCGATAACCGTGGTGTAGATTGTAGTAACAACATCATATACACGATAACCGCGGTATAGATTGTAGTAACAACATTATACACGCGATAACCGCGGTATAGATTGTAGTAACAACATCATATACACGATAACCGCGGTATAGATTGTAGTAACAACATTATACACGCGATAACCGCGGTATAGATTGTAGTAACAACATTATATACACGATAACCGTGGTGTAGATGGTAGTGACAACATTATACACGCGATAACCGTAGTATAGATTGTAGTAACAACATTATACACGCTATAACCGTGGTGTAGATGGTAATGACAACATTATACACGCGATACCCGTGGTGTAGATTGTAGTGACAACTTCGTACACGTGATAACCGTGGTGTAGATTGTAGTGACAGCATCATACACGCGATAACCGTGGTGTAGATTGTAGTGACAACATCATACACGCGATACCCGTGGTGTAGATTGTAGTGACAACTTCGTACACGTGATAACCGTGGTGTAGATTGTAGTAACAACATCTTACACGCGATAACCGCGGTGTAGATTGTAGTAACAACATCATATACACGATAACCGCGGTGTAGATTGTAGTGACAACATCGTACACGCGATAACCGCGGTATAGATTGTAGTAACAACATTATACACGCGATAACCATGGTGTAGATTGTAATGACAACATTATATACACGATAACCGTGGTGTAGATGATAGTGACAACATCGTACACGCGATAACCGCGGTGTAGATTGTAGTAACAACATTATACACGCGATAATCGTGGTGTAGATTGTAGTAACAACATCATATACACGATAACCGCGGTATAGATTGTAGTAACAACATTATACACGCGATAACCGCGGTATAGATTGTAGTAACAACATCATATACACGATAACCGCGGTATAGATTGTAGTAACAACATTATACACGCGATAACCGCGGTATAGATTGTAGTAACAACATTATATACACGATAACCGTGGTGTAGATGGTAGTGACAAAATTATACACGCGATAACCGTAGTATAGATTGTAGTAACAACATTATACACGCTATAACCGTGGTGTAGATGGTAATGCCAACATTATACACGCGATACCCGTGGTGTAGATTGTAGTGACAACTTCGTACACGTGATAACCGTGGTGTAGATTGTAGTGACAGCATCATACACGCGATAACCGTGGTGTAGATTGTAGTGACAACATCATACACGCGATACCCGTGGTGTAGATTGTAGTGACAACTTCGTACACGTGATAACCGTGGTGTAGATTGTAGTGACAACATTATAAACGCGATAACCGTGGTGTAGATTGTAGTGACAACATTATACACGCGATACCCGTGGTGTAGATTGTAGTGACATCATTATACACGCGATACCCGTTGTGTAGATGGTAGTGACAACATTACACACGCGATAGCCGTGGTGTAGATTGTAGTGACAGCATTATATACGCGATACCCGTGGTGTAGATTGTAGTGACAACATTCTACACGCGATAACCGCGGTGTAGATTATAGTGACATCATTATACACGCGGTAAGCGTGGGGTAGATTGTAGTGACAGCATTATATATGCAATAACCGCGGGGTAGATTGTAGTAACAACAGTATACACGCGATAACCGTGGTGTAGATTGTAGTAACAACATTATACACGCGATAACCGTGGTATAGATTGTAGTATCAACATTATACACGCGATAACCGCGGTATAGATTGTAGTAACAACATCATATACACGATAACCGCGGTATAGATTGTAGTAACAACATCATATACACGATAACCGCGGTGTAGATTGTAGTAACAACATTATACACGCGATAACCGCGGTATATATTGTAGTAACAACATTATACACGCGATAACCGCGGAATAGATTGTAGTAACAACATCATACACGCGATAACCGCGGTATAGATTGTAGTAACAACATTATATACACGATAACCGCGGTATAGATTGTAGTAACAACATCATATACACGATAACCGCGGTGTAGATTGTAGTAACAACATTATACACGCGATAACCGCGGTATAGATTGTAGTAACAACATTATACACGCGATAACCGCGGTATAGATTGTAGTAACAACATCATATACACGATAACCTCGGTATAGATTGTAGTAACAACATCATATACACGATAACCGCGGTATAGATTGTAGTGACAACATCATATACACGATAACCTCGGTATAGATTGTAGTAACAACATCATATACACGATAACCGCGGTATAGATTGTAGTAACAACATTATACACGCGATAACCGTGCTGCTTCCTCCAATTACCAGTATATTCTCTTTTTATACTGCTATAACTGTGTGTGTTTTACGTTTATTTATCGTCGCTACCGGCTGCCCATATGAGCGACGCCTCCTGAAGATTTTAGTCAACTGCTATAACGCTATGACATCAAATATATATATATATATATGTATAGTGCTATATAGCTAAAATAAAGCATCGCCCCACATAACCTGCAAATGAACGGACATGCTTCCAAACACCTCATGTAGTGTTATGCATACAGTCAAACCTGGCTTAAGCAACCAGCCAAGGGAATTGTAAAATGTGGCTGTTAAGCACATGTGGCTGCTTAATAGAGGTCATAATAAATCAACATATTGGGAATCTATTTTATGCAAATTTATTTTAGCTCGATTGCGAAACAAGTTCTTTCAACTTATATTAATCACTCTCGAGACCTCATTCCTGATGGAATCCATCGCCATGAAGGAGAGAGAAGAGGCAATGTGGAATTTAAATGCCTTGCCTAAGGACACACTCGTAACGGCTCCAGCGGGGCTCGTTACGATTGTGTCCGTAGGCAAGACATTTAAATTGGGAATCTGGAAATCGGCTGCTTAATGCAGGTTGGCTGCTTAATAGAGGTGCAGTCATGTTCACACAAGTATAGTGAGTTCATTTTATTAGAAATAAGTACCACTATGTTCATTGGAAAGCTTTACACAGACATAGTTCGTGTGTGTTTTACGTTTATTTATCGTCGCTACCGGTTGCCCATATGAGCAACGCCTCCTCAAGAGATTAGTCATTTTAGATTGTTGGAGGATAGTGCAATGATACAGACAGAGACCCATTCCAGAGTCTCCTCTGGCTCTTTTACGTACACGGTGTACAGCACCGACACGGGACCTCGGTTTAAAGTCCCATCTGAAAGACTGTTAATTTGATTAGTGTCAGACGGGGGATCGAACCTGCGATCCCTTGATTACCAGTCCAGCGTGTTACCACTGGACTACAGATCCGTCTAAAACTATATTCGTTTGTATTGGTATATATATATAGTGCACGGGAGATAACTGTCCTACAAATATGATCCACATTACGTTATTACGATACTTGTACCCAGGTTTCGTCTCGGTGCTTAGTTTAAACATATTTTATTTCCCAATATAATACATATTGAACAAAGCATACAGCACACATAATCAAAATACAGAAAAGGGATCAGAATGAAAGACAGGGTCTTATATAAGTCTTCTCCTCCTTCTCCTCCGCTTTACACCGTGTCTGTAAAAAGGAACCGGAGGAGACTCTGGAATGGGTCTCTGTCTGTATCATTGCAGTATCCTACAAACATCTAAACTGACTAATCTCTTCAGGAGGCGTCGCTCATATGGGAAACTGGTAGCGACGATAAATAAACGTAAACCACACACACATAGATATGTTCTTGTTGGTTCTTTTCTTACAATTATTAATAAATATGCGGACTAATGACTATAGGAAATATCGAGTATTAGTTTTATTATTATAAAGATATGCTAGTTTACCATTTACAACTTATATCAAACCGGTGGTCACAATTTCTATAAAAAAAGGTGCTATCATACACCTGACTTCATCGCCACTAAACATCATGTGGAGAATATATCCAGCTGGCTTGCGAAGCGCGGGTGCCTCAAATAATGCTTCTTCCTCCGCCAATATCAGCTGGTGATGATGACCCTGCCGTTGGTGTTACTATAAACCCCAAATCAAATTCAAAACAAGCTAAACATTTTTTTCAGATAATGGGGACCATTTTAGACATTGTGACGGGTATCAATATATTTCCTTATATAAACGTTTTCTTTCGTTAATGGCGTGAGTGTGTGTTTTACGTTTATTTATCGTCGGTTTAAAGTCCCATGAGAAAAGACTGTTAATTTATTAGGGTCAGGCGGGGCATCGAACCTGCGATCCCTTGATTAGCAGTGCAACGTGTTAACCACTGGACTACAGATCCGTCTGCTGTGTAATGATGTAATAACAAATTATGATGTACTCAATGTAAACATTTCACCTAAATAGTATTAAATTAAAACAGAAATATGACATTTAAAGCGACACTACATCGGTGAAAACGCAAATGTTTGCTGAATGCAATTTCCTATTATATGGTATAAATTTGTTCTCAATATTTGCCTCACAAACTGAGTACTTCAACAAATAAACAGGCGTCGTATACGCGGTTTGTTGACATAACAAAATAATGTAAACAGTGTCGACATACATGCGTGTATCCTGAATAACACGATTCATCGTACACATTTACCGTTATATCTCACATGTGTGCCTATGCATATTTATTTGTAGACTAATCTTAGTTAAATTATCTCTAAACGGAATTACCGCGCGTTTAGTATTGACTCCAATGACAGACAAACGTCATTTCAGGAGTGTGGATGACCGTTATTTGAAATCCTACTTTCACTTTTGAAAGTTTGTAGACCACAAAAACACAGTTTTTTGATTCAATGTTAGCATTCGAATGTATTCAGAAGGATTTGTAGTAGAAATGCATTTATATGTTAAAACATGCATTTTATTTGATTTTTAAGATGTAATGTCGCTTTAAGAATATCTTAAGAAATCTCTGTATATTGGGGTTTAATAGGCATTAAGGGAATACGTGAAACACGTGTCTGGTTCGCACATTTATTTAACTATGCAATTGTTTATCAATAAATATATCAATATATTGTGAATGGTTGTAATTGTTTGCTTTCCAAAGCCTACTGTTCGCCTCCCCTTCCGCTCCAGCTGGGATTTCTTCAATAACTGTATCAAGTTTGGTTGGAGAAACTGTTGGAGCTCGACTGCCGCCAAAATCAAAGAAACAAAAATCAATGCTTTTTTTTAATCGTTCAGATATTATACCAAAGTTCGTTGGTTTAGTTTATTTGCTTTGAACATAATAAATAAATTAAGTGAAGTTTTTGAACCGCGACTGCTTCTTACGGAAGTACAAATAAAGGCACGAGTCATTTTATTAAATATTTCCGTATCGCGGCGAAAACAAATATTTGTTTATGAACAATTGGTGACAAAATTTGAAGCGAAAGTAATTCTATTATTTATTTACAACGTGAGAGGGTTTATCCAAATGTTTGATGGAAAACTTCATGAAATGCAAAGGAGTAAAAGCATACATAATGACAGATGCGTACTAAATTGTCTACGTCTTTATCCACTGTGTATTTTCTGCAGTACGTTTTGCATATGCGTGTGTTTTACGTTTATTTATCGTCGCTACCGGTTGCCCATATCAGCGACGCCTCCTGAAGAGATTAGTCATAATTAGATTTATGGAGGATAGTGCAATGATACAGACAGAGACCCATTCCAGAGTCTCCTCTGGTTCTTTTACGTGCACGGTGTAAAGCACCGACACGAGACCTCGGTTTAGAGTCCCAGCTGAAAGACGGTTAATTGTATTAGGGTCAGAAGGGGAGTTTCACCGGAGTTTCAAAACATTCACCTCGAATCGATGTCCCCGCCGCCATGGGTTGGCAGTATGAGAACGGTTACCCAGACCGTAACTCATCTCTGCAAAGATGGCTGTCCGATGAGCGCAGTGGTTAGCGCGCTCGCTTCTCACCAATGCGACCCACCCGGGTTCGATCCTCGGACAGGGAAGTATGTGAGATGGTACGATGGTCGCCAGATCGGACAGGTGGGTTTTCTCCGGGTACTCCGGTTTCCTCCCACATGAATGACCACATATACGCTTACATCCGAGCCAACGAGAGTGATTAATATAAGTTGTTTAAACTTGCTTCGCAATCGTTGTAAAATAAATAAAGTATAACAAAAAGAAAAAAAAGAAGAAAAAGTCATCTGTTTGGAGCTGCGTGCGGTTCAGCTGGTTGGTTTACGGTGATTTAAAACTAAAGATTGTTAAACGTATCAAACGCCTGTTGTTCTGCTAAGATTCGTACACACTATATGCATGTAATCAATACAATATTTAGCACTAAGTAATTCATAAAGCTTCTTACAAATTTATCTTAGCTCGATTGCGAAACAAGTTCTTACAACTTATATTAATCACTCTCGAGACCTCATTTCTGATAGAATCCATCGCCACGAGGGAGAGAAGATGAAACGTGGAATTTAAATGCCTTGCCTCAGGGCACAATCGTAACGGCTCCAGTGGGGCTCGAACTGCGGACCTTTCGCACCTGAAGCGAACGCGCATCCACTGCGCAATCACGACTCCCATACAGAATCCTTAAATTATTGCAGTAGATTAACAATATCACGGAATGAACAAGATACAGCCAGACACGGAATGGACAAGTACAGCCAGACACGGAATGAACAAGATACAGCCAGACACGGAATGGACAAGATACAGCCAGTCACGGAATGAACAAGATACAGCCAGACACGTAATGAACAATATACAGCCAGACACGTAATGGACAAGATACAGCCAGACACGTAATGGACAAGATACAGCCATACACGGAATGGACAAGATACAGCCAGACGCGGAATGGACAAGATACAACTAGACACGGAATGAACAGGATACAGCCAGACACGCAATGTACAAGATACAGCCAGACACGGAATGAGCACGATAGACCTACAGCCAGACACGAAATGAACATGATACAGCCAGATACGGAATGAAGAAGATACAACCAAACACGGAATTAACAAGATACAGCCAGACACGGAATGAACAAGAACAGCCAGACACGGAATGAGCACGATAGGTCTACAGCCAGACACGGAATGAACAAGAACAGCCAGACACGGAATGAACAAGATACAGCCAGACACGGAATGGACAAGATACAGCAGACACTGAATGAACAAGATACAACCAGACACGGAATGAACAAGATACAGCCAGACACGGAATGAACAAGATACAACCAAACACGGAATGAACAAGATACAGCCAGACACGGAATGATCAAGACACAGCCAGACACGGAATGAACAGGATACAGCCAGACACGGAATGAACAGGATACAGCCAGACACGTAATGAACAAGATACAGCCAGACACGGAATGAACAAGATACAGCCATACACGGAATGAACAGGATACAGCCAGACACGGAATGAACAGGATACAGCCAGACACGTAATGAACAAGATACAGCCAGACACGGAATGAACAAGATACAGCCATACACGGAATGAACAGGATACAACCAGACACGGAATGAACAGGATACAGCCAGACACGTAATGAACAATATACAGCCAGACACGGAATGAACAAGATACAGCCAGACACGTAATGAACAAGATACAGCAGGACACGTAATGAACAAGATACAGCCAGACACGTAATGAACAAGATACAGCCAGACATGTAATGAACAAGATACAGCCAGACACGTAATGAACAAGATACAGCCAGACACGTAATGAACAAGATACAGCCAGACACGTAATGAACAAGATACAGCCAGACACGTAATGAACAAGATACAACCAGACACGTAATGAACAATATACAACAAGAAACGTAATGAACAATATACAGCCAGACAAGGAAAACATCAGACTCTATTGAATCTGCTGCACCTCTACGTCTGTTATTTACATCGATATCCGTTGTTCTTGTTCCGTTGTATCAGTTTTTCACAGTATAGACGATGTGTTGAGGAGTGACGGTTACATAGGGTTACAATGAAATATGAAGATATAAATCAAGGTTACATAGGGTTAAAATGAAATATGAAGATATAAATCAAGTTTACATAGGGTTAAAATGAAATATTAAGATATAAATCAAGTTTACATAGGTTACATAGGGTCAAAGTAAAATATTAAGATATAAATCAAGTTTACATAGGTTACAAAGGATAAAGTATTTCATTTTAACCCTATGTAACCTATGTAAACTTGATTTATATCTTCATATTTCACTTTTATCCTTTGTAACCTATGTATACTTGATTTATATCTTAATATTTAAGAAATAATAAGTATCAACCGTGGTATATCGCAGAATAACTCGAGTTTGAAGTTCTTATGCGTAGACATTTCTACGCATAAGAACGACAACAAACGAGGATTATTCGGCGATATACCACGGTTGATACTTATTATTTCGATTCTAACACGACTTACTTCTAATAATTTTAGACGAGAATCAAAGGAGTATTTTCTTCTAACGCAGTGCTACTCAGCTGCATTTGGCTTTCGAAATTTCCTCCCGCGTAAGGGGTGATGACGTTATTTTTATGGAAAATATCAATCTAGTGCATAACTGAAAAAAAGTTGTAACTGATCAATAATTTTATTTATTTTGTCAAATAAAACTGTACAGAATAGTAACTGAAACATTACTTAACAGAAAAACAAGACGGACAAGAGATTATCTGATTCTAAAAATAGCTCAATTCCGCGAAATCGCACGGTGGTATTTTACAAACATCACGTGACTTTCATTCATAAAACTGTACACGCATTGTATAGATGGAATAGCCAAAACACGGTGCGCGATCAGCATATTTCAAGGTAGGTATATCGCAGAATAAACCGAGGTAGATTTTACTCTATAAGTATGTATGTTATTAGCTGGGTCGTGTTAGAATAAGATATAAATCAAGGTTACATAGGGTTAAAATGAAATATTAGGATATAAATCAAGTGTACATAGGTTACATAGGGTTAAAATGAAATATTAAGATATAAATCAAGTTTTCAAGTTTCACGTTTCCTCTCGTACAATAAGCTAAATGGAAGACGGCGATATAAATAAAACAAAGTGTCCAATAGTTAAAAATGAAAAGAAGAACGACCGTCACCTCTGATCCACTGACCTTACATTTGATCCACTGACCTCTGATCCACTGATCCTTACATCTGATCCACTGATCCTTACATCTGATCCACTGATCCTTACATCTGATCCACTGATCCTTACATCTGATCCACTGATCCTTACATCTGATCCACTGATCCTTACATCTGATCCACTGATCCTTACATCTGATCCACTGACCTCTAGCATTTGATCCACTGACCCCTAACATCTGATCCACTGACCCCTAACATATAATCCACTGACCCCTAACATCTAATCCACTGACCCATAACAGCATTGGGTAGCATCTTTATTGGTCATGGTCAACTCGCACCAAATAATCTTACGTGTAGCGAATTTTTCTAATTTGAACAGTAGTTGTGTACGTCGCAGGCACCTGTCCGAGACCATAGTGTCATCTTCGATTTCAAATATAACCATCTACTGCCCTTGACCTTTCACCTGATCATGGGGTGTTATTCTATTGTTTCATCGTAAAATACGATCACGAGTAAGATATAAAAATGACGGGAAATTATGCAAAGTTGCTGGTTCGATCCCCAGTCTGACCCTAATAAAATTAACAGTCTGCCAGATGGGACTTTAAACCGAGGTCTCGTGTCGGTGCTTTACACTGTGCACGTAAGAAGACCCAGAGGAGACTCTGGAATGGGTCTCTGATGCCAGGTTTATTGGACCACATAACAAAGAACACGGCTATGTCCACAGCGTTCGTCCTGTGCAGCAAAACGGACAACACCACAGTGAGGTCCGAAGTTCGAATCGATCTCGAGTTATTCATCGGGCTATGGTTTAATGAGTTAATGCCACTGCGATCATGACATATGACTTCCTGACCACAAAATGAATATATATACAATTACCCGATATTGTTTAAACGAATGATGACCTTGTAGTGCAACATAATTAAAAGAAAGAATATTTATCTGTGTTTTACGTTTATATATCGTCGCTACCGGTTGCCCATATGAGCGACGCCTCCTGTGTGTGTTTTACGTTTATATATCGTCGCTACCGGTTGCCAATATGAGCGACGCCTCCTGTGTGTGTTTTACGTTTATATATCGTCGCTACCGGTTGCCAATATGAGCGACGCCTCCTGTGTGTGTTTTACGTTTATATATCGTCGCTACCGGTTGCCAATATGAGCGACGCCTCCTGTGTGTGTACAAACCCACCCCAAAACACCCCACAAACCCACCCCAAAACACCCCCTTTACGTTTATATATCGTCGCTACCGGTTGCCAATATGAGCGACGCCTCCTGTGTGTGTTTTACGTTTATATATCGTCGCTACCGGTTGCCAATATGAGCGACGCCTCCTGTGTGTGTTTTACGTTTATATATCGTCGCTACCGGTTGCCAATATGAGCGACGCCTCCTGTGTGTGTTTTACGTTTATATATCGTCGCTACCGGTTGCCAATATGAGCGACGCCTCCTGTGTGTGTTTTACGTTTATATATCGTCGCTACCGGTTGCCAATATGAGCGACGCCTCCTGTGTGTGTTTTACGTTTATATATCGTCGCTACCGGTTGCCAATATGAGCGACGCCTCCTGTGTGTGTTTTACGTTTATATATCGTCGCTACCGGTTGCCAATATGAGCGACGCCTCCTGTGTGTGTTTTACGTTTATATATCGTCGCTACCGGTTGCCAATATGAGCGACGCCTCCTGTGTGTGTTTTACGTTTATATCGTCGCTACCGGTTGCAATATGAGCGACGCCTCCTGTGTGTGTTTACGTTTATATATCGTCGCTACCGGTTGCCAATATGAGCGACGCCTCCTGTGTGTGTTTTACGTTTATATATCGTCGCTACCGGTTGCCAATATGAGCGACGCCTCCTGTGTGTGTTTTACGTTTATATATCGTCGCTACCGGTTGCCAATATGAGCGACGCCTCCTGTGTGTGTTTTACGTTTATATATCGTCGCTACCGGTTGCCAATATGAGCGACGCCTCCTGTGTGTGTTTTACGTTTATATATCGTCGCTACCGGTTGCCAATATGAGCGACGCCTCCTGTGTGTGTTTTACGTTTATATATCGTCGCTACCGGTTGCCAATATGAGCGACGCCTCCTGTGTGTGTTTTACGTTTATATATCGTCGCTACCGGTTGCCAATATGAGCGACGCCTCCTGTGTGTGTTTTACGTTTATATATCGTCGCTACCGGTTGCCAATATGAGCGACGCCTCCTGTGTGTGTTTTACGTTTATATATCGTCGCTACCGGTTGCCAATATGAGCGACGCCTCCTGTGTGTGTTTTACGTTTATATATCGTCGCTACCGGTTGCCAATATGAGCGACGCCTCCTGTGTGTGTTTTACGTTTATATATCGTCGCTACCGGTTGCCAATATGAGCGACGCCTCCTGTGTGTGTTTTACGTTTATATATCGTCGCTACCGGTTGCCAATATGAGCGACGCCTCCTGTGTGTGTTTTACGTTTATATATCGTCGCTACCGGTTGCCAATATGAGCGACGCCTCCTGTGTGTGTTTTACGTTTATATCGTCGCTACCGGTTGCCAATATGAGCGACGCCTCCTGTGTGTGTTTTACGTTTATATATCGTCGCTACCGGTTGCCAATATGAGCGACGCCTCCTGTGTGTGTTTTACGTTTATATATCGTCGCTACCGGTTGCCAATATGAGCGACGCCTCCTGTGTGTGTTTTACGTTTATATATCGTCGCTACCGGTTGCCAATATGAGCGACGCCTCCTGTGTGTGTTTTACGTTTATATATCGTCGCTACCGGTTGCCAATATGAGCGACGCCTCCTCAAGAGATTAGTCATTTTAGATTGTTGGAGGATAGTGCAATGATACAGACAGAGACCCATTCCAGAGTCTCCTCTGGTTCTTTTACGTGCACGGTGTAAAGCACCGACACGAGACCTCGGTTTAAAGTCCTATCTGAAAGACTATTAATTTTATTAGGGTCAGACGGGAGATCTTTATATTTATATACACTTGATTCTCGATAACTAGTTAAGTCTCTGCACCTTTACGAACTATAATTATGCAAGTTACTAACAAAAAAATGTGCTAGTCAATTCGCTGGATTCCTTGACATCTGGAAACCCCTAGCATTGCCTACTTTGGCTATTGGGTAATTCGCCATTGCTCAAATATAACGGCTTTTTAAAATTATTTTACCATGTTATTAAATTGATACTTGTACGTTCGTCTGCAATATGTTTGCTCTGCAAATAGCGACCTATTGAACAGGAAACATTAGAGAACCGCCTCCACCACGCGAACGGTGATCTGACTGGTTGAATCCATTCATAGCACGCGCCCAGAACGAGATTAATTGCCAAAAAATGACGACTTATAAACAAACGGCACGCGACCAAAGATCACTGCCAATATTGGGCGGTTGCTAATAACCGGTTGCTGCATTGTAATAAATTTGTGTGCGTTCTAAATGGTGATGCCAAAATCATTTTTTGATTAGAACTATAAACGCAGATGATACTATGGACATGCCTTCCAGATTGTAAAACAGCTAGGAAAAGGTTGGTGCTTAACATGCTTAGTGTGCAGTTAACAGACTAGAGTGTAAGTTGCATGGATGTCGACGAATATTCGGGTATTAGGTTAGAACATACAGAGGTGAAGAACGAGTTTTTTAAATACAGTTGTTTACCTTAATCACTCTGTCAAGGATGCCCTTAATATATATTTTGATATGTCTCATTAAATGGTGTTAAGATGGTATATATATATATATCTGTGTTAAGATTGTATATATTTCTCTGTGTTAAGATGGTATATATTTATCTGTGTTAAGATGGTATATATATATATCTGTGTTAAGATGGTATATATTTCTCTGTGTTAAGATGGTATATATTTCTCTGTGTTAAGATGGTATATATTTATCAGTGTTAAGATGGTATATATTTCTCTGTGTTAAGATGGTATATATTTATCAGTGTTAAGATGGTATATATTTATCAGTGTTAAGATGGTATATATTTATCAGTGTTAAGATGGTATATATTTATCAGTGTTAAGATGGTATATATTTCTCTGTGTTAAGATGGTATATATTTCTCTGTGTTAAGATAGTATATATTTATCAGTGTTAAGATGGTATATATTTCTCTGTGTTAAGATGGTATATATTTCTCTGTGTTAAGATGGTATATATTTCTCTGTGTTAAGATGGTATATATTTATCAGTGTTAAGTTGGTATATATTTCTCAGTGTTAAGATGGTATATATTTCTCTGTGTTAAGATGGATATATATATATCTGTGTTAAGATGGTATATATTTATCTGTGATAAGATGGTATATATTTCTCTGCGTTAAGATGGTATATATATATCTGTGTTAAGATGGTATATATTTATCTGTGTTAAGATGGTATATATTTCTCTGTGTTAAGATGGTATATATTTATATATCTGTGTTAAGATGGTATATATTTATCTGTGTTAAGATTGTATATATTTCTCTGTGTTAAGATGGATATATATATATCTGTGTTAAGATTGTATATATGTATCTGTGTTAAGATGGTATATATTTATCTGTGTTAAGATGGTATATATTTATCTGTGTTAGATGGTATATATTTCTCTGTTAAGATGGTATATATTTCTCTGTGTTAAGATTGATATATATATCTCTGTGTTAAGATGGTATATATTTATCTGTGTTAAGATGGTATATATATATCTGTGTTAAGATGGTATATATATCTGTGATAAGGTGGTATATATATATATATCTGTGTTAAGATGGTATATATTTCTCTGCGTTAAGATGGTATATATATCTCTGTGTTAAGATGGTATATATTTCTCTGTGTTAAGATGCTATATATTTATCTGTGTTAAGATGGTATATATTTCTCTGCGTTAAGATGGTATATATCTCTGTGTTAAGATGGTATATATTTATCTGTGTTAAGATGGTATATATTTCTCTGTGTTAAGATGGTATATATTTATCTGTGTTAAGGTGGTATATATCTCTGTGTTAAGATGGTATATATTTATCAGTGTTAAGATGGTATATATTTATCAGTGTTAAGATTGTATATATTTATCAGTGTTAAGATGGTATATATTTATCTGTGTTAAGATGGTATATATATATATCTGTGTTAAGATGGTATATATTTATCTGTGTTAAGATGGTATATATTTCTCTGCGTTAAGATGGTATATATCTCTGTGTTAAGATGGTATATATTTATCTGTGTTAAGATGGTATATATTTCTCTGTGTTAAGATGGTATATATTTATCTGTGTTAAGATGATATATATTTATCTGTGTTAAGGTGGTATATATCTCTGTGTTAAGATGGTATATATTTATCAGTGTTAAGATAGTATATATTTATCAGTGTTAAGATGGTATATATTTATCAGTGTTAAGATGGTATATATTTCTCTGTGTTAAGATGGTATATATTTATCAGTGTTAAGATGGTATATATTTATCAGTGTTAAGATGGTATATATTTATCAGTGTTAAGATGGTATATATATATCTCTGTGTTAAGATGGTATATATTTATCTGTGTTAAGATGGTATATATATCTCTGTGTTAAGATGGTATATATATATATCTGTGTTAAGATGGTATATATATATATCTCTGTGTTAAGATGGTATATATATATCTGTGTTAAGATGGTATATATATATATATCTGTGTTAAGATGGTATATATATATCTGTGTTAAGATGGTATATATATCTCTGTGTTAAGATGGTATATATTTCTCTGTGTTAAGATGGTATATATTTCTCAGTGTTAAGATGGTATATATTTATCTGTGTTAAGATGGTATATATTTCTCAGTGTTAAGATGGTATATATATATATCTCTGTGTTAAGATGGTATATATTTCTCTGTGTTAAGATAGTATATATTTATCAGTGTTAAGATGGTATATATTTATCTGTGTTAAGATGGTATATATTTATCAGTGTTAAGATGGTATATATATATCTGTGTTAAGATGGTATATATTTATCAGTGTTAAGATGGTATATATTTCTCTGTGTTAAGATGGTATATATTTCTCTGTGTTAAGATGGTATATATTTATCAGTGTTAAGATGGTATATATTTATCTGTGTTAAGATGATATATATATATCTGTGTTAAGATGGTATATATTTCTCTGTGTTAAGATGGTATATATTTATCTTTGTTAAGATGGTATATATTTCTCTGTGTTAAGATGGTATATATTTATATATCTGTGTTAAGATGGTAGATATTTATCTGTGTTAAGATGGTATATATATATATATATATATATATATATCTGTGATAAGGTGGTATATATATATATATATATCTGTGTTAAGATGGTATATATTTATCTGTGTTAAGATGGTATATATATATCTGTGTTAAGATGGTATATATTTATCTGTGTTAAGATGGTATATATTTCTCTGTGTTAAGATGGTATATATTTATCTGTGTTAAGATGGTATATATTTATCTGTGTTAAGATGGTATATATTTCTCAGTGTTAAGATGGTATATATATATCTGTGTTAAGATGGTATATATTTATCTGTGTTAAGATGGTATATATATCTCTGTGATAAGATGGTATATATATATCTGTGTTAAGATGGTATATATATATATATCTGTGTTAAGATGGTATATATTTCTCTGTGTTAAGATGGTATATATTTCTCAGTGTTAAGATGGTATATATATATATCTGTGTTAAGATGGTATATATAATATATATATATCTCTGTGTTAAGATGGTATATATTTATCTGTGTTAAGATGGTATATAATATATATATATATATATATATATCTGTGTTAAGATGGTATATAATATCTGTGTTAAGATGGTATATATTATGTGTTAAGATGGTATATATTTCTCTGTGTTAAGATGGATATATATTTCTCTGTGTTAAGATGGTATATATATATTATTTATCTGTGTTAAGATGGTATATATTTATCTGTGTTAAGATGGTATATATATATATCTGTGTTAAGATGGTATATATATATCTGTGTTAAGATGGATATATATATATCTGTGTTAAGATGGTATATATATATCTGTGATAAGATGGTATATATATATATATATATCTGGTAAGATATATATATCTGGTTAAATGTATATATATATATATCTGTGTTAAGATGGTATATATTATCTGTGATAAGATGGTATATATATATCTGTGTTAAGATGGTATATATTATCTGTGATAAGATGGTATATATATATCTGTGTTAAGATGGTATATATTTCTCTGTGTTAAGATGGTATATATATATCTGTGTTAAGATGGTATATATTATCTGTGATAAGATGGTATATATATATCTGTGTTAAGATGGTATATATATATGTGATAAGATGGTATATATTATCTGTGTTAAGATGGTATATATTTCTCTGTATTAAGATGGTATATATATATATCTGGGTTAAGATGGTATATATTTCTCAGTGTTAAGATGGTATATATTTCTCAGTGTTAAGATGGTATATATTTCTCTGTGTTAAGATGGTATATATTTCTCAGTGTTAAGATGGTATATATTTATCTGTGTTAAGATGGTATATATATATATCTGTGTTAAGATGGTATATATTTATCAGTGTTAAGATGGTATATATATATATCTCTGTGTTAAGATGGTATATATATCTGTGATAAGATGGTATATATATATATCTGGGTTAAGATGGTATATATTTCTCAGTGTTAAGATGGTATATATTTCTCTGTGTTAAGATGGTATATATTTCTCAGTGTTAAGATGGTATATATTTATCTGTGTTAAGATTGTATATATATATATCTGTGTTAAGATGGTATATATTTATTAGTGTTAAGATGGTATATATATATCTATGTGTTAAGAAGGTATATATATATCTGTGATAAGATGGTATATATATATATCTGTATAATGGTATATATATATATATCTGTGTTAAGATGGTATATATTTCTCTGCGTTAAGATGGTATATATATCTCTGTGTTAAGATGGTATATATTTCTCTGTGTTAAGATGCTATATATTTATCTGTGTTAAGATGGTATATATTTCTCTGCGTTAAGATGGTATATATCTCTGTGTTAAGATGGTATATATTTATCTGTGTTAAGATGGTATATATTTCTCTGTGTTAAGATGGTATATATTTATCTGTGTTAAGGTGGTATATATCTCTGTGTTAAGATGGTATATATTTATCAGTGTTAAGATGGTATATATTTATCAGTGTTAAGATTGTATATATTTATCAGTGTTAAGATGGTATATATTTATCTGTGTTAAGATGGTATATATATATACCTGTGTTAAGATGGTATATATTTATCAGTGTTAAGATGGTATATATATATCTCTGTGTTAAGATGGTATATATATATCTGTGATAAGATGGTATATATATATATCTGGGTTAAGATGGTATATATTTCTCAGTGTTAAGATGGTATATATTTCTCAGTGTTAAGATGGTATATATTTCTCAGTGTTAAGATGGTATATATTTATCTGTGTTAAGATGGTATATATATATATCTGTGTTAAGATGGTATATATTTATCAGTGTTAAGATGGTATATATATATATCTCTGTGTTAAGATGGTATATATATATCTGTGTTAAGATGGTATATATTTATCAGTGTTAAGATGGTATATCTCTCTCAGTGTTAAGATGGTTCTGTTGATGCGCAATACAAACCTCAGCTAAAATATATACATATAGTCATAATTTCATAATTTACCTACAGTAATGTTTTGATACATTTGTATTATACGGTCACGTTACATGGAGTATACAGTCACGTATACATGGAGTATACAGTCACGTATACATGGAGTATACGATCACGTATACATGGAGTATACGGTCACATATCCATGGAGTATACGGTCACGTTACTCTGTGTTAAGATGGTATATATATATATCTGTGATAAGATGGTATATATATATATATATATATATATCTGTGTTAAGATGGTATATATTTATCAGTGTTAAGATGGTATATATTTATCAGTGTTAAGATGGTATATATACTGAGTCAAAAAAGAAACGATACCAAACTAAAAATGACGTAAAACGGATAAAACCATAGAAAGGTTTAATATATTATTACGTATCAGTACCGGGTATCTTATTGCAACGTCAGCCAACCATAAACACAGGTAAATAAACACCCGATAATCCTGGAACGCCGAATTTCCGATTTGCACGTGGTCCTCAACAAAGACAACTTCTTACACATGTACAAATCGGAAAACCGGTTTATTGTACTGGTATTGCATTATCATCGAAGAAAAACACCTTACATACCCATTGTTACCTCTAACAAAATGCCTAGGCTAAACCGCAATCAGAGAATGCGTGTCATTGGCATGATTGACGGCGGTTTACGTCAGCGTGACGTCGAAAATCGACTCGGGGGTTACGCGGATCACGATAACACGTCTACTTCGACGTTATCGAACACATGGATCGGTGGACGACCGTCCAAGATCTGGTCGACCACGTGTGACGACGCGTGAACAGGACCGTCACATTCGGACGTCACATTTACGTGACCGGTTCCTACCTGCTACGCACACAGCTGCCGTTACTCCTGTGATGACCAACAATCGCATCAGTGCACAAACAGTCAGAAACCGGCTCGGTGAACGTGGCATTCGTGCCTATCGGCCATACGTTGGACCCATCCTGACACGACGTCACCGTGACGTACGGCGGGAATGGACGACGAAACGTGCTCGCTGGACTCGGTTACAGTGGAATTCGGTGATGTTTAGCGATGAATCGCGGTTCTGTTTGCGTCGAGCGGATGGCAGAGAGCGGGTATATCGCAGACGCGGTGAACGTTACGCCGACGCATGTGTACGTCAGGTCGATCTGTTCGGGGGCGGAAGCGTTATGGCGTGGGGCGGTATCACCTTCGGCAGTCGCACTGAACTGTTAGTGGTGGACGGGAACCTAAACGCCCAGCGGTACTGTGATGAGATCCTTGCGCCAGTTGTTGTGCCGTTCTTTAACGCCAACGGAAACGTCACACTGTTCCAACAGGACAACGCCAGGTGTCATACTGCTCGGATTTTCACCACATTATTGGAGTAGAACAATATTGACACCCTGCCGTGGCCTGCTTTGTCACCAGACTTGTCACCCATAGAACAGTTGTGGGATACGTTAGACCGCCGCGTCAGACGACGTCAGCCGGTAACGTTAAACCAACTGAGGGATGTTTTGCGTCAGGAGTGGACAAATATTGACCAGCAAGAGATTCAGACACTCTTCCGTTCGATGCGACGGCGGTGCATTGCAGTGAGAGACGCAAATGGTGCCCATACTCGGTATTGACGTCTGTGTGAAAACTCCATTAGACCCCTGTCCGACGAATTACGTCATCACGCAGCAGACAGTTTCGGAGGCTCATTATGCTTTATGTGCTCCTCTTTCAAACATGTTGGACTATCATCTTATGAATTTTCAAAGAATTTTCTTAATAAATGTTGAAATTATAGACACATAAACACCAGGTATCGTTTCTTTTTTGACTCAGTATATATATCTCTGTGTTAAGATGGTATATATATATCTGTGTTAAGATGGTATATATATATGTATATATATATCTGTGTTAAGATGGTATATATTTATCAGTGTTAAGATGGTATATCTCTCTCAGTGTTAAGATGGTTCTGTTGATGCGCAATACAAACCTCAGCTAAAATATATACATATAGTCATAATTTCATAATTTACCTACAGTAATGTTTTGATACATTTGTATTATACGGTCACGTTACATGGAGTATACAGTCACGTATACATGGAGTATACAGTCACGTATACATGGAGTATACGATCACGTATACATGGAGTATACGGTCACATATCCATGGAGTATACGGTCACGTTACATGGAGTATACGATCACGTATACATGGAGTATACGATCACGTATACATGGAGTATACAGTCACGTATACATGGAGTATACAGTCACGTATACATGGAGTATACAGTCACGTATACATGGAGTATACGATCACGTATACATGGAGTATACGATCACGTATACATGGAGTATACAGTCACGTATACATGGAGTATACGATCACGTATACATGGAGTATACGATCACGTATTCATGGAGTATACGATCACGTATACATGGAGTATACGGTCACGTATACATGGAGTATACGATCACGTATACATGGAGTATACGGTCACGTATACATGGAGTATACGATCACGTATACATGGAGTATACAGTCACGTATACATGGAGTATACGATCACGTATACATGGAGTATACGGTCACGTATACATGGAGTATACGGTCACGTATACATGGACTATGCCATATCGTATGTATAGTAAGTAGCCTATATGGCACCTCGGAATGTTCATACTGAAACACATTTTCTAAAGTATTATTTCTTTCATTGAAGTTTACATATATTGCAGAACATACCAGGATGAATTCAAAGCGCCAAATGAAACCATTATATAGCCGAGCTCTTTTATTTTCGAAAACAAAAATGTATAACCAATCAACAAATTAGGAGAAGAACTATATACGTTTTCTTTCCCGTTCTAATCCCTTTCAGTCTACTGCTGTTAGATTATATGTAAAACGTTCATGTCTTGATTACATATAAAATACTGAAATAAATCATGTCTAAACCAATAATAAAATGAAATCGCCGTATCCAGTGTTTTATACCAACTATCTTAAAGCGACACTACATCAGTGAAAACGCAAATTTATACATTCTGTAATTTTCTATTATATGGTGCAATTTCCCCCCAAATGTTTGCCTCAAACACTTTCAACTAATAAACAAGCGCCGTATACGTAGTTTGTTGATATAACAAAATAATGTAAATATGGTCGACATGCATGCGTAGTACAACCTGTGTATCCCGAATAACGAGATTTATGGTTCAGATTTACCGTTATATCTCACATTTGTACCTATGCACATTTATTTGTAGACTAATCTTAGTTAAATTTATTATCTCTAAGCAACAGTATCATGCGTTTAGTATTGACTACAATGACAAAGAAATATCAATTCAGCAGCGTGGATGACCGGTGTACGAAATCCTACATTTTTGAAAGTTTGTAGACCACAAACACAATGTTTATTGATTCAATGTTAGTGTTCGAATGTATTCGGAAGAATTTGTAGTAGCAATGCATTTATAGGTGAACAATGCATTGCATTGGCTTTTTGCGATGTAATGTCGCTTTAATGAAACGTGCTAAATGCCATTTACTCACATTCATTTACTCGCTATTATGATTTGTTATGCGGAAACGGAGCTAAAGGTTAAGCTTTATTTATTTTACAACGATTGCGAAGCAAGTTCTAACAACTTATATTAATCACTCTCGTTGACGCGGATGAAAGCGTATATGTGGTCACCGGAGTACCCGGAGAAAGCCCATATGTCCGATCTGGCGACCACCGTACCATCTCGCATACTTCCCGGTCCTAGGATCGAACCCGAGTTGCATTGGTGAGAAGCGAGCGCGCTAACTACTGCGCTAAACGAAGTAAACCGAACTAAGAAAACAAAACTATCCTAATTTAAAAAAAACAATACCATGACCACATTAATGCTTTCATCTGCGCCAACGAGAGCGATTAATATAAGTTGTTAAAACTTGCTTCGCAATCTTTGTAAAATAAATAAAGTCTTAAAAAAAAGACAATACAAATGTTCAGGTACATTAACATTTTAATGTTGAAAATGTTCCTGAATTTAGAAAATTATGTAGAATTTAGATGAAAACTTACATATTGAGAGAATGCTGTATTCCCATGCAGTAATTGTTGTTATTTGTTCTCTATGTAAAAAATTGAAATTCAGAGTTACCTTCCCGAAGAAAAGTGAGTATGTAATACAGTCAAACCTGTGCTAAAGGCCATGTCAGAATAAAGGTCACCTCAGAATAAAGGCCACCTCAGAATAAAGGCCACCTCAGAATAAAGACAACCTCAGAATAAAGGCCACCTCAGAATAAAGGCAGAATAAAGGCCACCTCAGAATAAAGGCCGCATATGAAAAACCTGTCTCTAAAGACCACCATTTTTCTCTTCCGTCGAGCCATTTCCAATGCATTTCAACCCTCTATTGAAAGGTCACCTGCCAACAAAGGCCACTTTTTGACTTTCCCAAGGATGGCATTTATAGACAGGTTTGACTGTAATGTTAGTTATTATACAATTAAATATAAAACATTAGTTATCTGTAAATCACGTTGACAGTTGTATGTTATAAGTTGGCGCGTTATATCATGAGTTGTTGTTATATACCTCTATATAACTTCATGTTTACATGAAATGAGAGAAATAAATTGAATTGAATTGAAAAAAGTAGGCCGAACTAAGACAATAACAATAATATAGTCAAAAAACATAATAGAAATATTCCAGTACATTAAAATTGTTTGTAACTTTACTGAAGTTTACAAATTACATGTGACCGAATCAGTTTGAAGAAGAAAATAGCTTTAAACGCTTAAATAGTAACAAAAACACTAATATGATAGGTTTATAAATTCCATGTACATTTGTCGTTGCACCAAATTTTAACTCACACTTTGCAAAAACAGCTTACTATGATGAAAACAACATCATTTTGTTGTTGTTCGTGTTCATAATTTCGAGCCGGAAATGTTTATCATAAATGCACATGTCTTCGAATTTTGAAAGTTTTACTTTGATTAGGAACTGGGGAAAAAACAGGAAAACATTTAGGTGATATTGGTCTACGTTTTATCAGGATCTGCCGTGATAGCGCAGTGGATGCGCGTTCGCTTCAGGTGCGAACGTTCCGGAGTTCGAGCTCCGATGGAGCCGTTACAATTGTGCCCTTAGGCAATGTATTTAAATTCCACATTGCCTCTTCTTTCTCCCTCGTGGCGATGGATTCCATCAGGAATGAGGTCTCCAGAGTGATTAATATATGTTGTAAGAACTTGTTTCGCAATCGAGCTAAAATAAATTTGTATAAACTATGATCTGTTTGATTTTTTATCTATAGATTCCTGGTTTATCCATTATTCAAATTAATATCCTATAAATATTGAGGGGGGGAATAACCCAACATATTACATATCAACTCTCCTTCAAACAGATCCATGGGTTGACATTTCACCCGCAAGAATGTCCGAAGATAACCACACATCCGAAACTAATACAGATTTGATAAGCGCAGAAAGATGCGCAGAGGACACTAGCGAGAATATAGCATAGGCCCTGAATTTGATTTAGTTTAGACATGGTGTATACTTCAATTATTTACAGCAACACGTGACATTTATACAAAATAAAAAGATAAGAATGAAATATTAAGTCTTATAAATGTTTTTTCTCCTTAAAAGTTCAGTAAATATTGAACCTGAAAATAATACTCGCAATATACACAACGATGGTGGAATGAACCCAAACTCAACAATTGTCATATCTGCACATTGTTCAAGCCTCGCTGGAGCCGTTACAATTGTGCCCTTAGGCAATGTATTTAAATTCCACATTGCCTCTTCTCTCTCCTTCATGGCGATGGATTCCATCAGGAATGAGGTCTCGAGAGTGATTAATATAAGTTGAAAGAACTTGTTTCGCAATCAAGCTAAACTAAATTTGTATGAACTATTTATATATATGATAATTATATCGTATTGTAGATAACGTCAGCATACGTCCTAGAAGCAGAATGGAGGAGAATGCGCATTCTACATACGGCGACACTAGTATGTTACCATTCAAATGTGCACGTGCCTCCGAATACAACCACGATGAAATGAGCCCTAGCTCAACATTGACTGGTACATGTGGTATTAGTCCAAGGACAGACTCGAGCTGCGGAGAGGCCTGCGTGAGCCCGCAGTCTGGTAGTGGATCTGCGCTGAACGACTTTACGGTGTTTAGACCATGGATGACAGGTAGCCGTACAGCAACCAACAAAAGTTAGTTTCATGTTCATGTGAAAATATTATCTTGAACTTTTAGGAACATCTACCCGTGAACAAGTCGATAACTTTGTCTATATTAATTAACAAAGAACGATTATGAAATGAAATGTGCAAAGCCCATGTCTTCAATAAAAGCAAAAACGTAAATGTACAAAATCGAGCTTAATGTAATCCGAGTAATATAATATTATATGGTTTTAAATGTATCATGAATTACAATGGTTTTACATGTATCATGAATTACAATGGTTTTACATGTATCATGAATTACAATGGTTTTACATGTATCATGAATTACAATGGTTTTACATGTATCATGAATTACAATACAACAAACAAGGTTTTACATGTATCATGAATTACAATGGTTTTACATGTATCATGAATTACAATGGTTTTACATGTATCATGAATTACAATGGTTTTACATGTATCATGAATTACAATGGTTTTACATGTATCATGAATTACAATGGTTTTACATGTATCATGAATTACAATGGTTTTACATGTATCATGAATAACAATGGTTTTACATGTATCATGCATTACAATGGTTTTACATGTATCATGCATTACAATGGTTTTACATGTATCATGCATTACAATGGTTTTACACGTATCATGAATTACAATGGTTTTACACGTACCGTGAATTACAAAGGTTTTACACGTACCGTGAATTACAAAGGTTTTACACGTACCGTGAATTACAAAGGTTTTACACGTACCGTGAATTACAAAGGTTTTACACGTACCGTGAATTACAAAGGTTTTACACGTACCGTGAATTACAAAGGTTTTACACGTACCGTGAATTACAAAGGTTTTACACGTACCGTGAATTACAATGGTTTTACACGTACCGTGAATTACAATGGATTTACATGTATCATGCATTACGATGGTTTTACATGTATCATGCATTACAATGGTTTTACATGTATCATGAATTACAATGGTTTTACACGTATCATGCATTACAATGGTTTTACATGTATCATGAATTACAATTGTTTTACACGTATCATGAATTACAATGGTTTTACATGTATCATGCATTACAATGGTTTTACATGTATCATGAATTACAATTGTTTTACATGTATCATGCATTACAATGGTTTTACATGTATCATGCATTACAATGGTTTTACACGTATCATGCATTACAATGGTTTTACATGTATCATGAATTACAATGGTTTTACACGTACCGTGAATTACAAAGGTTTTACATGTATCATGAATTACAATGGTTTTACATGTATCATGAATTACAATGGTTTTACATGTATCATGCATTACAATGGTTTTACATGTATCATGAATTACAATGGTTTTACACGTACCGTGAATTACAAAGGTTTTACATGTATCATGAATTACAATGGTTTTACATGTATCATGAATTACAATGGTTTTACATGTATCATGAATTACAATGGTTTTACATGTATCATGAATTACAATTGTTTTACACGTATCATGAATTACAATGGTTTTACATGTATCATGAATTACAATGGTTTTACACGTTCCGTGAATTACAAAGGTTTTACATGTATCATGAATTACAATGGTTTTACATGTATCATGAATTACAATGGTTTTACATGTATCATGAATTACAATGGTTTTACATGTATCATGAATTACAATGGTTTTACATGTATCATGAATTACAATGGTTTTACACGTACCGTGAATTACAAAGGTTTTACATGTATCATTAATTACAATGGTTTTACACGTACCGTGAATTACAAAGGTTTTACATGTATCATGAATTACAATGGTTTTACATGTATCATGAATTACAATGGTTTTACATGTATCATGAATTACAATGGTTTTACACGTACCGTGAATTACAAAGGTTTTACATGTATCATGAATTACAATGGTTTTACATGTATCATGAATTACAATGGTTTTACATGTATCATGAATTACAATGGTTTTACATGTATCATGCATTACAATGGTTTTACATGTATCATGCATTACAATGGTTTTACATGTATCATGCATTACAATGGTTTTACACGTATCATGAATTACAATGGTTTTACACGTACCGTGAATTACAAAGGTTTTACACGTACCGTGAATTACAAAGGTTTTACACGTACCGTGAATTACAAAGGTTTTACACGTACCGTGAATTACAAAGGTTTTACACGTACCGTGAATTACAAAGGTTTTACACGTACCGTGAATTACAATGGTTTTACACGTACCGTGAATTACAATGGATTTACATGTATCATGCATTACGATGGTTTTACATGTATCATGCATTACAATGGTTTTACATGTATCATGAATAACAATGGTTTTACATATATCATGCATTACAATGGTTTTACATGTATCATGAATTACAATGGTTTTACACGTATCATGAATTACAATGGTTTTACATGTATCATGAATTACAATGGTTTTACATGTATCATGAATTACAATGGTTTTACATGTATCATGCATTACAATGGTTTTACATGTATCATGAATTACAATGGTTTTACACGTACCGTGAATTACAAAGGTTTTACATGTATCATGAATTACAATGGTTTTACATGTATCATGCATTACAATGGTTTTACATGTATCATGAATTACAATGGTTTTACACGTACCGTGAATTACAAAAGTTTTACATGTATCATGAATTACAATGGTTTTACATGTATCATGAATTACAATGGTTTTACATGTATCATGAATTACAATGGTTTTACACGTACCGTGAATTACAAAGGTTTTACACGTACCGTGAATTACAAAGGTTTTACACGTACCGTGAATTACAAAGGTTTTACACGTACCGTGAATTACAAAGGTTTTACACGTACCGTGAATTACAATGGTTTTACACGTACCGTGAATTACAATGGTTTTACATGTATCATGAATTACAATGGTTTTACATGTATCATGAATTACAATGGTTTTACACGTACCGTGAATTACAAAGGTTTTACATGTATCATGAATTACAATGGTTTTACATGTATCATGAATTACAATGGTTTTACATGTATCATGAATTACAATGGTTTTACACGTATCATGCATTACAATGGTTTTACATGTATCATGAATTACAATGGTTTTACACGTACCATGAATTACAATGGTTTTACATGTATCATGAATTACAATGGTTTTACATGTATCATGAATTACAATGGTTTTACATGTATCATGAATTACAATGGTTTTACATGTATCATGAATTACAATGGTTTTACACGTATCATGAATTACAATGGTTTTACATGTATCATGAATTACAATGGTTTTACACGTACCGTGAATTACAAAGGTTTTACATGTATCATGAATTACAATGGTTTTACATGTATCATGAATTACAATGGTTTTACACGTACCGTGAATTACAAAGGTTTTACATGTATCATGAATTACAATGGTTTTACATGTATCATGAATTACAATGGTTTTACACGTACCGTGAATTACAAAGGTTTTACATGTATCATGAATTACAATGGTTTTACATGTATCATGAATTACAATGGTTTTACATGTATCATGAATTACAATGGTTTTACATGTATCATGAATTACAATGGTTTTACACGTACCATGAATTACAAAGGTTTTACATGTATCATGAATTACAATGGTTTTACATGTATCATGAATTACAATGGTTTTACATGTATCATGAATTACAATGGTTTTACATGTATCATGAATTACAATGGTTTTACACGTACCGTGAATTACAAAGGTTTTACACGTATCATGAATTACAATGGTTTTACATGTATCATGAATTACAATGGTTTTACATGTATCATGAATTACAATGGTTTTACACGTACCGTGAATTACAAAGGTTTTACATGTATCATGAATTACAATGGTTTTACACGTACCGTGAATTACAAAGGTTTTACATGTATCATGAATTACAATGGTTTTACACGTATCATGAATTACAATGGTTTTACATGTATCATGAATTACAATGGTTTTACATGTATCATGAATTACAATGGTTTTACACGTATCATGAATTACAATGGTTTTACATGTATCATGAATTACAATGGTTTTACACGTACCGTGAATTACAAAGGTTTTACATGTATCATGAATTACAAAGGTTTTACACGTACCGTGAATTACAAAGGTTTTACATGTATCATGAATTACAATGGTTTTACACATATCATGAATTACAATGGATTTACATGTATCATGAATTACAATGGTTTTACATGTATCATGAATTACAATGGTTTTACATGTATCATGAATTACAATGGTTTTACATGTATCATGAATTACAATGGTTTTACATGTATCATGAATTACAATGGTTTTACATGTATCATGAATTACAATGGTTTTACATGTATCATGAATTACAATGGTTTTACACGTATCATGAATTACAATGGTTTTACATGTATCATGAATTACAATGGTTTTACATGTATCATGAATTACAATGGTTTTACATGTATCATGAATTACAATGGTTTTACATGTATCATGAATTACAATGGTTTTACACGTACCGTGAATTACAAAGGTTTTACATGTATCATGAATTACAATGGTTTTACATGTATCATGAATTACAATGGTTTTACATGTATCATGAATTACAATGGTTTACAGTCTGAATTACAAGGTTTTACAGTACTGAATTACAAACAGTATCATGATTACAATGGTTTTACATGTATCATGAATTACAAGGTTTTACAGTACTGAATTACAAGGTTTTACATGTATCATGAATTACAATGGTTTTACATGTATCATGAATTACAATGGTTTTACATGTATCATGAATTACAATGGTTTTACATGTATCATGAATTACAATTGTTTTACACGTATCATGAATTACAATGGTTTTACATGTATCATGAATTACAATGGTTTTACACGTACCGTGAATTACAAAGGTTTTACATGTATCATGAATTACAATGGTTTTACATGTATCATGAATTACAATGGTTTTACACGTACCGTGAATTACAAAGGTTTTACATGTATCATGAATTACAATGGTTTTACATGTATCATTAATTACAATGGTTTTACAGTCAAACAATTACATGTATCATGAATTACATGGTTTTACATGTATCATGAATTACAATGGTTTTACATGTATCATGAATTACAATGGTTTTACATGTATCATGAATTACAATGGTTTTACACGTACCGTGAATTACAAAGGTTTTACATGTATCATGAATTACAATGGTTTTACATGTATCATGAATTACAATGGTTTTACATGTATCATGAATTACAATGGTTTTACATGTATCATGAATTACAACGGATTTACACGTACCGTGTATTACAAAGGTTTTACACGTATCATGAATTACAATGGTTTTACATGTATCATGAATTACAATGGTTTTACATGTATCATGAATTACAATGGTTTTACACGTACCGTGAATTACAAAAGTTTTACATGTATCATGAATTACAAAGGATTTACACGTACCGTGAATTACAAAGGTTTTACATGTATCATGAATTACAATGATTTTACACATATCATGAATTACAATGGATTTACATGTATCATGAATTACAATGGTTTTACATGTATCATGAATTACAATGATTTTACACATTTCATGAATTACAATGGATTTACATGTATCATGAATTACAATGATTTTACACGTACCGTGAATTACAAAGGTTTTACATGTATCATGAATTACAAAGGTTTTACACGTACCATGAATTACAAAGGTTTTACATGTATCATGAATTACAATGATTTTACACATATCATGAATTACAATGGATTTACATGTATCATGAATTACAATGGTTTTACATGTATCATGAATTACAATGATTTTACACATATCATGAATTACAATGGATTTACATGTATCATGAATTACAATGGTTTTACACGTACCGTGAATTACAAAGGTTTTACATGTATCATGAATTACAATGGTTTTACATGTATCATGAATTACAATGGTTTTACACATATCATGAATTACAATGGATTTACATGTATCATGAATTACAATGGATTTACATGTATCATGAATTACAATGGTGTTACACATATTATGAATTACAATGGTTTTACACGTATCATGAACTACAATGGTTTTACACGTACCGTGAATTACAAAGGTTTTACATGTATCATGAATTACAATGGTTTTACATGTATCATGAATTACAATGGTTTTACACATATCATGAATTACAATGGATTAACATGTATCATGAATTACAATGGATTTACATGTATCATGAATTACAATGGTTTTACACATATTATGAATTACAATGGTTTTACACGTATCATGAATTACAAAGAAACGAAAACTAATAAAATCTAGCACATCGCAGCAATATGATTATTAATACAAGCTTTTGATTGGAGAGTTGGGTTGGGATAAATGGTCATATTAATACGAATTATGATAAATAGGTACTTGGCTTTTATAATGCAAATAAAAGTCAATTCAAATCAGTTCAGACCATGCTATTCAAATCGTATCTTATAAAGTCCATGCAAGCTTTCAACTTGAGCATCTCCGGTGAGAGTAAACAGCTCAAAGCACACCAATTAGTGAAAGGGGGTATACATTATTGAAAGAGCAGAGCACATATTTAAATGATTCTAATATGATTCGCTAAAGAGTAACCCAATACAAGAGAGAAAGCAAACAAGACCTTTATAGACACTACAAGGGAAACACCACGGAAAACACGCTTAAGTAAAGACATATGTCCTTACTCCGTTAACGATTGTGAACGAACATCTGTTAGAATTGCAAAAAGAATAGCTTAACGAGTATGAATGTGAAGTATGACTGGATTTTTCCAGACCGAATGCATAACGTAGATGTGAATAGTGCTAAAAATCGTTAATTTTGTAATTAATGAATTCATTAAAAATGTAAATGTAAACCGTATCATTTATCTAAGCTTGTTAAAGTTATTAAATGATGAATTCTGCTGAAGTATAATTATTTCAAGAATTAGGTAAGTGAAGGTCATGACAACAGCACAAACACAGTTCATACAACTTAAACAGCTTAGACTCTCAGGAAAGTACTGATGGAGAAATACCCCCCCCCCTCCCTCCCGAACAGTATTTCATGCGATGCACTTATTTCCATTGCTTGATTATTCACGCGTTTTTTTGTACTTTGAACTTCAACGCCAATGGTAGAACTACTAACCTTCCACCAACCAGCTGGATATCTTCCTCACTTCCTATAATTAGACACCCAAGTAGGATTCTAACCTACAGCGGTTTGTGGCAAGTGATTGAAAGTCAACGAACGAAACCATACGTCCACGGACGAGCTCCGCACACAGAACGTGCACCATACCTTCATCTGCATGGCTTTAACCCTTTCAACACCACAGACCTCTAAATAGGTTTACAAAAAGTGTAGATCCAGATGAGCCGGCTCGTGACGAGCCGTCTCATCAGGATCTGCACTTTTTGCCAGTGATATGACTATTTTTAGACATAATTACCCATTTTGATAAATGAACTTGTCCAAATGTGATTTTCTGATTCATTTATTGGTTTATGAATATCATGGACCAGTCCATGTGAGTTACTTGGTGTTGAATGGGTTAATGCATTGAATTGATAATTTCCCTTCAGAAAATGGTATTTCACATGATTCGTGGTGACTGCAAACATAAACCAAAGAATTGTAGAGAGAATTACCATAAGCTCTTGTAACTTTCAATTCAATCCACTTGTCTTGGTAGTTGTATTGTATGGATGTTATATGTACAGATGTAATATGTCATGTTTATCTTGATAAATAAAATATGTTTAAACCAAACCAAGTATTATTTAGCTTCAACGCTGTTGTATTTCTTTGACATTATATATGTATTATAGGCATGTAATATTCATAACAAATTGCATATTGAATTCGAAAACATCAAGACGAGGCTTCGTGTAGGCATATGCTAATTCTACTATAACATAGTCTAAATACACTGCGATGTAGTACACAAAAGCAATCTGTATGTTGGCTACATTTACAGGTGTAATTCAGTTGTGATAATTAATTAAACATTTAAATGTACCTATAAATAATTATATGTTCTAATTTAAGAACTGGAAACAAGAACATTCCAGGAATAATAGTTTTGCTGCAACTAATACTAGTTTTGAAAGTTCGGCAAAGTGGTTCAGATGATATATTAAATACGGATTCAAATACTATTTCATATTTTTCATTTCAGAAAATGATACGTTTAATGAAGAGACGGCACAATATCCGAATATATTCTGTCCGAACGTGTTTACACAAAATATTCGAGCAGACACTACCAGACATCTTATCAACAACTTCCTATTGTCCCAAAGCTACTTTCTAGCCAGGTATCAGTACACAAACTTCTATCCCATGAATGTATGGAAAGCATTCGCAGTAACCCGTAATATTAATGCGGTCAAGGTACAAGATGACGTCCTTGACCTTACGATGGGAAACTACGCATGCGCAAACTGTGACAAAATATTTACGACTGCACATGGTCTGGAAGTTCACGTTCGGCGTACACACACGGGTGCACGCCCATTCACGTGCGATATTTGCAGTAAAGCATTCGGTCTTGAAGTGAGCTTGGATCAACACCGAGTTGTTCATACACAAGAACGTATATTTGCATGCACACAATGCGGGAAAACATTCAAGCGTTCGTCGACACTGGCAACACATCTGTTGATACATAGCGATACACGACCATTTCCCTGCATGTACTGCGGTAAGAGATTCCATCAGAAGTCGGACATGAAGAAACACACGTATATTCATACAGGTACTTGTGCTACATATTGTTTAGTCTACCAGTTTAATTCTAGTCTGTTTTATTAAGCGTTTATTTATAATAATAATAATTATTATTATTTATATTATTCAGGGCAACAACTCCCACTCTTAAGTAATTTAATTATTTTATCATATATACCTTCATGCGCAAAAACGGCCAGCCTAATAAACTTTGCTCTAAAAACATTTTGTGACGTCATAAAAACGCTGTGACGTGATATATTCACAGATGGTATGACACACTTTAGGTCATGAATATTCGGTATTCGGTAATGTTTCCTTTCTGTCCTTTTCTAAAGCTTCGTTTTATCAGAAGATAGGATAAATAGAATATTGGGTTACTGTCTTAAAATGTTTAATTTATTTGGCTCTTCTCCGAAAAGGTAGGCTACCTGACTCGGCAGAGCTTTTTGTCGTGTTTTTCTGGAATGTTCGCATAATAAAATTAAAACGTATAAGACAGTTACCTAATCGCCTCTATTTATATTTTGGAGCACAGTGCTCCTGTTCCAAGAGGAATCCTTGGTTCTATTACATGCCCGGTGTATAGTACAGATACATGGTTTCTATGTGTTTATAGTCCATATCGAGTGTGTGTTTTATGTTTATTTATCGTCGCTACCGGTTGCCCATATGAGCGACGCCTCCTGAAGAGATTAGTCATTTTAGATTTTTGGAGGATAGTGCAATGATACAGAAAGAGACCCATTCCAGAGATTCCTCTGGTTCTTTTAACGTCCCATCTGAAAGACTGTTAATTGTATTAGGGTTAGACGGGGGATCGAACCTGCGATTACCAATCCAGCGTGTTACCACTGGATTACATATCCGTCTGTGTCCATATCGAAACCTGTGCCCGAGGTTATAACACTTTTCTCAGATATCAAACTCAAGCTCAAATGATTTGATTGGTTGATTCTGAGTTTTAATGCCAGCTGAACAAATCAAAAGCTTGAGACTGAATTTGAGATAGGAGAAAAGTTGTATAACCTCGATGCCTGGTCTATATGAACGTGGGCCAGGGGAACTGATCTGAAGACCCCTGAACTTGCAGTTCAACGTGTTCACCACTGGACCACCGATTCGTTCCTAAGCATCAGGGCATAATATAGTCAAGTATACTGTTTCTGTAATTCCTAAAATCGTGTGATATACAATGTATATTTAATATTTTATTGTAATATAAGTAGATCTACAGCTACATGTTCTCAACAGACGGATCTGTAGTCCAGTGGTATCACGCTGGACTGATAATCCAGGGATCGCAGGTTCGATCCCCCGTCTGACCCTAATAGAATTAACAATCTTTCAGATGGGACGTTAAGCCGAGGTCTCGTGTCGGTGCTTTACACCGTGCACGTAAAAGAACCAGAGGAGACTCTGGAATGGGTATCTCTCTGTATCATTGCACTATCCTCCACAATCTAAAATGACTAATCTCTTTAGGAGGCGTCGCTCATATGGGCAACCGGTAGCGACGATAAATAAACGTAAAAAACACATGTTCTCAGTACCGGCTCCGTGGTCGAGTGGTTAAGGTCAATGGCTTGTATACCACTGTAACCTATCATCACTGATTGTCACGGGTTCGCTCAGACCATGCCCCGAGGTTATAAAACGTTTCTCCAATCTCAAAACTCAGTCTCAAATGCCTGATTGGTTCAGCTGACAGTAACAATCAGATCATTTGAGCTTGAGTTTGAGATCTGAGAAAAGTTTTATAACCTCGGGCACAGGTCTCTTTATATTATATTTACGGAGGTTGGTGCACCAAATACTGGTTAACCGCTGGAGCCTGTCCAGGGAAGGTGTTGTTAGATAAACTGCCCGTCGTTCAAATGGGCAACCTGGTAGCGACGTTAAATAAACTTAAATAATACAAATAAATAGTATGTTCTCAGTGTGTGCACACGAGAGTCGTATAAACGGTGGTGCATGTAAATTGCATATATTCGAGAGATATGTGCTGCATGGGTTTTTGATACAAATTATGTGCCATAACTTCTACTTCTCAATCAACAAATAATAGCACGGCCTAAACAAATAAATTTAAGTTTAAGAGACTGGTACCATCACCAAGAACAACGAACCACAGATATGTACGGCACACGTTCATACCATCACCAAGAACAACGAACCACAGCTATGTCCGGTACACGTTCATACCATCACCAAGAACAACGAACCACAGCTATGTCTGGTACACGTTCATACCATCAACAAGAACAACGAACCACAGATATGTCCGGTACACGTTCACACCATCAACAAGAACAACGAACCACAGATATGTCCGGTACACGTTCATACCATCAACAAGAACAACGAACCACAGATATGTCCGGTACACGTTCATACCATCAACAAGAACAACGAACCACAGATATGTCCGGTACACGTTCACACCATCAACAAGAATAACGAACCAAAGATATGTACGGTACACGTTCATAACTATTCGCAAAATGTAATGCTGTCCATACTGAAAATGTATTGACTGAAAATAGTCACTCAACATGTTGAGGACAAAAGTTCTATAAGACTTTCATTCTAAGCCTGTACTTATATTGTGGTGTTATACGTTTATTTATCGTCGCTACAGGTTGCCCATATGGGCGACGCCTCCTGAAGAGATTAGTCATTTTAGATTTTTGGAGGATAGTGCAATGATACAGACAGAGACCCATTCCAGAGTCTCCTCTGGTTCTTTTACGTGTACTGAATCTTCAGTAATGCAACTGAAAGACTGTTAATTTTATTAGGGTCAGACGGGGGATCGAACCTGTCCTGTACTTATAAAGTAGTGTGTGCATTTATATATGAATTGTACATACTCTACACTATTGGTCAATACTATACTCGATCCAATCCATCCAATGCAGTAGGATGTGTTTATACTCGCCACCGCCGAGGCACATGGGCTAGTGATAAAATACTCTTAAACAAACATTTTAGACTATATTATCCAGATTGAAACCCAATTTGGAATATAACAGCATGTGCCAGTGTGTTACATTGTGTTACAGCCGTCCGTATTATATCTAGCTTCTAGTTGTTGCCCAGGCATGCAAGGGCTATTGTACGTTCATTGTCTTATTGGCCAGTGCTACAGCCGTCCGTATATGTTTGCAACGTTCAATTTGGCGAAATCTCTGAATGTTATTCTGAGAGGTAAATTGGCACTTTGGCTTCTAAATATTTCGTACCGGGTACACGAGTGGGTCAAATCTCTACGGGTTCTAGCGGACTTTTCAGGCGGACGCGTATTTATGAACTCGGACATACAGCTGTCTCGTGTATGCTATCAATAGAAATAGCTTTCGGCCGTAGACTTTCCCTCAACAAATTAAACTCTATATACATACCCATCCAGTGTTTTGAACACGCCGCGCCGCCACGGCGACACAGCCTAACGAGTATGCGAACACCGATTGCGTAGCCTGTCTATCGATTTTTTTTACTAATTTACTAATTTTATCAGAAACTCAATACGGCCCAATTAATGGTATCGGTATTAAGCTATAGTTATATGACTGACCAGGCAAATATATATCAACGCCTGTTCCCAGGCAATCTACCGATCGCGATGCCACATATAAAATCGCACTTGTTAATACTGCATTATATATATTATGCTTAGCCAATCTTGCACAGTGTCCACCCACAAACATCGTTTGATATCGTACAAATTCATTATACTAATCACTTCACGATTTTGTGATACAGGCTGAGCGCCTATCACGTATAATGGAGAGTCTCGTGGGGCTATGACATTTCCGTAGAACGATCACGAATGGGCTAACCTTTGCGTCAGTGTCCCATCACACCGCTTAACATTTCAATCGCTAGATTTTGCTTTCCCTTTGAACATATTTGTATCCAGTACCATCAATTGTTTCTATTAGAAAATCTGTTAGAATTGGTCGGTTGAGTTGGCAATCCATCATGCAACTCTACTACTATGACGTATGACATTTAGACCAGATTCTATCTTGATTCCGCGATGCAATGGGACAATGCAATTATTGTAAATGCAGACGAAGCTGAACAGTTATTAATTTGGGGGTTCAAATACGCAGACGCTTGGAAATACGTAGACGCTTTGAGATACACAGACGCTTGGGATCTGTGGGATCTGTACAAATGGTTTCGGGTTCAAAACCAAACTTGTTTGACTTTAAGATAATTATGATACGCCATAAGCTTGACTGTGGGATTTTGCTAGTGATGGGGTGTCATTTTTTAATTTGCGTGGCTATGACCTAAACAATGTATATGTATAGCGTCAAGTTATATACAGCTATTGTACAGATATATAATAATACAGTAAAAGTAAAAAGTAAAGTGTTTGTTTATAATAGTGTCACTCCTATTTAAAGGGCCAGCCATTTCTAGTTTAAACAACAATGCATAGTGTCAAGTTATATACAGCTATTGTACAGATATATAATAATACAGTAAAAGTAGAGTGTTTATTTATTATAGTGTCACTCCTATTTAAAGGGCCAGCCATTTCTAGTTTAAACAATATTTATTTCTTTGAATATACATAGTCTGGTATACATATTATGTACATACATGTAGGATTGAGGAGAAAGCAACTTGCTTATATGGTTACCTCTTTCCTACGAATCATTTACAAAATATACCGTTTATATTAGGCAACACAATTACTGTCAAATATTGAGTAACTCATTAATTTTAGAATGTGAGAAAATAATAACAAATTTGAAATGTATATTAAGGTATGAATAATTTTGATGGTGGTTGTGCAACAGGGTGACCAAATGTGCTTGATCATCCAACTACACCACCACACTTAGCTATGATAATATTGGATTGGAGAAAGAGAAAACAAAACAAAAAATGGAGAAGACTTATCAGACACCTCTTTTTTATGAACATTAGTACTTCCCGAATCCTATGCTTGTATGTCAGGCGCCAGAATATATATATGCGATATATATATATACATTGCATGAAAACATTTTTTGAAAACGTATGTTTTCCACATTTTCCGCCATCAAGACGTGAGTATATATACGGTACACGCACGCACGCACGCACGCACGCACGCACGCACGCACGCACGCACGCACGCACGCACGCACGCACGCACGCACGCACGCACGCACGCACGCACGCACGCACGCACGCACGCACGCACGCACGCCACGCACGCACGCACGCACGCACGCACGCACGCACGCACGCACGCACGCACGCACGCACGCACGCACGCACGCACGCACGCACGCACGCACGCACGCACGCACGCACGCACGCACGCACGCACGCACGCACGCACGCACGCACGCACGCACGCACGCACGCACGCACGCACGCACGCACGCACGCGCACGCACGCACGCACGCACGCACGCACGCACGCACGCACGCACGCACGCACGCACGCACGCACGCACGCACGCACGCACGCACGCACGCACGCACACGCACGCACGCACGCACGCACGCACGCACGCACGCCACGCACGCACGCACGCACGCACGCACGCACGCACGCACGCACGCACGCACGCACGCACGCACGCACGCACGCAACGCACGCACGCACGCACGCACGCACGCACGCACGCACGCACGCACGCACGCACGCACGCACGCACACGCACGCACGCACGCACGCACACGCACGCACGCACGCACGCACGCACGCACGCACGCACGCACGCACGCACGCACGCACGCACGCACGCACGCAACGCACGCACGCACGCACGCACGCACGCACGCACGCACGCACGCACGCACGCACGCACGCACGCACGCACGCACGCACGCCACGCACGCACGCACGCCGCACGCCGCACGCCACGCACGCACCACGCACGCACGCACGCACGCACGCACGCAAGCACGCAAGCACGCAAGCACGCACGCACGCACGCACGCACGCACGCACGCACGCACGCACGCACGCACGCACGCACGCACGCACGCACGCACGCAAGCACGCAAGCACGCAAGCACGCACG
>CM026404.1:56140537-56185104 GCA_014843695.1 Archivesica marissinica | reverse complement strand
TTCAGAGTTTATTGGCATTAAACACAATTGTTCGTCGCCTATACAACATGTACGACGGACAGTACATAATATACAATTACAATATAATACATGAGAAAAGCATGAAAACAAAATTAAAATTAATGGGTATCATAGTTTGAAAATATATAATAAATATACATACGTAAATGTGTTCATTGACAACTACCCTCTAATAACAGATGCTTGGTAAATATATTTTGATAATTTTTTTATAATACTACTTTGTGAACATTGTAACAATGACTTAAACTTATTCAAGTTAGGCCAATGACAATAATAATGTGGTAAACAGTTGTTTCTTACTTCTGTATAGAATGGACATACTAATAAAAAGTGATATTCAGTTTCAATACAATTCATATTGCAGTTCGTACAAATTCTCTGGTTTCTATCAATATTTCTATGACGACCTTCTTCTATGAGTAAATTATGAGCAGAACATCGAAATCTAGACAAGTTAATTCTATAACTAACATTTTTAACACAGGATAAATACTTTTCTGGTCGGAAATATGTTTTAAACATGCAATAGGTTTCAAGTTTAGGTAGATTTCTAAGGTCTGAGAACCACTGCTGTAGATATTGATCATGTATACACTTTATTACACTCTGTATGTGTACATTTGTTACAACTGCACTATTCCATAAATAGGAAAACCCTAGGTTGTCTAAGAGTGTTTTAACATCGTTTGACCATTTATTTATATAATTACCATTCATATCACGCATATTATACAATTTATACACAAGACAATTTGGACATTTAGATATTTTATACCAATATCTAACTATTCTAACCTTACGAATTACAGATAATGGAACACGTCCAAACTCGCCATATACTGTTGCATTTGTTGTCTGCTGTCGCACTTGTAATATTTGTTTAAGAAATTTTAAATGCAAACGTTCGACGTCAGGAGCTTTATGGAAACCCCATACTTCACATCCATAGTCTAGAATTGAGGCGATCATGGAGTCAAATAACTTAACTTTTTCCGACAATTCAAAAGATAAAACATCAAACAAGGAATTAAGAGAAAACAAAGCTCTCATTGCTTGCTGTGAAAGCGCTTTTTGTGTTTGGTAAAAACTACCATTAGCAGATAATGTTACACCTAGGTATGTGAATTTTGTAACAATATTTAACTTGTAATTATTATATGACACTACAATATGTTCAGGTCTGTTGCCCTTTTTAAAACACCATAACAACAGTTTTATCAATATTTACACTAATGTCCCAATTGTTGCAATACATATGTAGATTATTTAACAAACGTTGTAAACCTTCTTTAGAATAAGACATTAGAACAGTATCATCAGCAAATAATAATAACAACATACGAAGTTCATCAATACTAACGGTGTCTATTGTATTATCGTAAATTGACTGGTACATATCGTTGATAAAGAATAGAAATAGCAACGGTGATAATGGTTCGCCTTGCTTTACACCTTTGACACAGTCAACATTGTCAGTGTAAGTTCCATTAATACGTACACATGATTTTACACTCTCGTATATTTTTTGCAACATATTAACTAATTTAGTTGAAGCTCCATACTGTAATAGCTTAAACCAAATACCGTTTCTGTACACTACATCGAAAGCTTTACGAAAATCAACGAAAGCACAATAAAGTTTCTTCTTTTCTAGACAAATAACTTTGTCTATAATCGAGGTTAAAACAAAAATACAATCTACAGTGCTTTTGTCTTTACAAAAACCAAACTGAAAATCTGATAAGAGTTCATTTGCCTCAGCCCATTTTCGAAGACGTGTATCCAGCACAATTGAAAATATTTTCGAAAAAATACTGGTAAGCGTAATACCCCTATAATTATTTACATTATTTAGATCTCCTTTCTTAGGAACAGGAACAATGACACCTCTGGTCCAACTAACTGGATACATACAATTTATATACATGTGGTTAAAAAGCTTACATAATAATGGCGCCAGTGTATCTTTGCATTCAATAAACATTTCAGGAGTTAAGCAATCAATACCTCCACTTTTACCTTGCTTTAGTGCAGATATTGCTTTATAAATTTCATCAACGGTAAACAAATTATCAAGTTGATCGACGGTAATTAAATTATTATTTAACAAATCATTGTCAACATCATTATTAGAGAAATCAGTATTATCTGAAAAAACATTCATAAAATGTTTAAGAAAGTTATCTGAACTTATAGTGCTTCCTTTTTTCTTATTTGATTTTAATTTTCTTATTTCTTTCCAAAATTGATGTGGTTGTGACGAAGCTAAGCTATGCATATTATTTCTTTGTTTGGCCTTAAAAATACCACGGGCTTTTCGCTTAGCACAATGGTACATGCGGCGTTTGTCGACTAATAGATCACCGTTATGACTGGATTTGTTTTTCCTATAAATTGCCTTCGCTGAGCGAAATTCACGTCTAGCCGTTTCACAATCCTGCGTATACCACGGACTTTTAAATTTACGCTTACTGTTAGGCTTCGTCAAATTAATAGACCTACCAAAAACAGTATAAGCATTTGTATATAGGATATTGGCAAAACTATCTACACCTGTATCAATATCAGTATTAGATAAAATAATGTTATCAACAATAGATTCAAGGTTAATTATTTCAGAATCAATCATCATCTTATAATCCGGGCTTTTTTCTTTGTCCCAGAATATTTTGTCAATATATTTATCATTTGTATCTAACTCTATTGGCATTTTATTAATACACAAATCAATCTGTATAGGTACATGATGAGAACATGTATATAAATCATGAATAACAAAATCATAAATATATTGAAAAAAATCATATGACATAATTACATAATCAATCAAACTATAGCCTAGAGATGACAAGTATGTAAAACTACCAATCCCACTGTCGTCCCCAATGCGTCCATTAACAATCTTCAAATCGCTACTTAAACAAATATCTAACAGCTTATTTCCAGAAGAATTAACAGTTTTATCCATTGAAAATCTAACTGGAAGGTCACCCGGATAACACATTTGATCATGTTCATCTTTATCTAATATATGTATATATTTATCATAATCATGAGTATTTGATAAAATATCAGACCGTTCACCACATCTAGCATTTAGATCCCCAATAACCGATACTTTACCATATTCTTGATATTTGCGAATATTATTTTCTAACATCTCAAAGAAACCAATATTATGTGATAAATAATAGACAGAGTTACTCGGTGGTATATATACAAAACAAACATACAGATCATCATCAAAACCAAAGAATGTTTTGCATAATTTTACCCAAATGAAACCAGTGCTATCAGTTTCAATAATAGATATACCTTTTCTATGAATATCTTTATAAAACAGACAAACTCCACCATGACCTCTTCTGGACTTGGCACTTTCAGGCCTAGGTACAAAAATAGATTCATACCCATTCAGTGAAAAATTTACCGTATTCTTTTGCCAGGTTTCGTTTAAAAATACAATATCAAAATTTAGAACAAAATTCAAAAAATCCTCATCATCAATACTAGAATTTAAGCCTTCAATATTCCAGGATATTATACGTAAAGTATCACACTTTTCTGCGTTCCCCTATTTGCATGTATTACCGCTGTATAAAATATTGTCAACATACAATTTGTCCCTGACTAAGACAGCCCTTTTCCCTTAGTTTAAACATATTTTATTCGGATCAAATACATATATACATATATAAACACAATTCTTATACATTGGAACCGATATGGGTCGAGAAACAAGCTTAAAGCTTATATGAATCCCTTCCCATGTTGGAGTACGTTTAAATGGTACAAAATGCTTGGCGAATAGTAATGGCGAGTTTATGTGTTCAGTATATATCATATAAATTGTAGAGAAACTATTGAATATTTAACAGCAGTGGCAAATATTTGGACTTGATTTTACTAAACGTCCGCATATATTTACAGCATCGTTATTGTAATTTTAATGTAGCAATACGGAAACGTTATATCCAAATATGTAAAATATCAAAAAACAATCTGGTATTGTCACACGACGGGCCGGGACCAAAACGAAGAGAACCCCCACGTTCACCTAGGTATCGAAACGTTTTGTTGCTGCAATATAGCTCTGGACATTCAGGTAAAGTGTTGTGTTACAGTGTGTAGTGAGATGCTCATCGCCAAACAAGAGATTGTTGAGTGTGGCAGCACATGGAAGGTTAGATAGGTGTTGTAGACGTTGATGATTATACCTTGGGCAATGCAGAAGGAAGTGAGTGACTGATTCGATAGACCCGCATGCGCACACGGGAGAATCGATGATATTTTTCCTGTGAAGGTCGTAGCACAAAGAACTACATCCTAGTCGTAGTCGGGTGTGGAGTATCTGATTCCTTCTTGATCCAACATTGTATAACGGGGATTGTCTTTTCCTGTTTTTACTTAACATGTATTTGAAGGTTGCTACTGTATCGGCGTTCCGTGTCTCGTTTGGCAGCGAGTTCCATATTAGAATAGTTGATGGAAGAAATGTAGAAGCATGGGATTGAATATGTGCAGTTATAGGTTGAACGGCGGGTACGTGTCGAAGGTTATATAATTGGTCAGCTTGTTCTGGAATGAGATTGGAGAGGTAATGGGGACAGCGACCAGTCTTCATTTTGTAGAAGAGGGTGAGCTTGTGATTGCAACGTCGTTTGGCTAGGGTATCCCAGGACAGGTCCGACAGAAGAGTGTTTATGTTGCAGAGTTTAGTAGCTCCATACACAATTCGCGCTGCCTCGTTCTGTACGGCCTCAATATCGTTTTTCGAATCATTACTGCAGTTGTCCCACACGACGTTACCATATTCCCTTTTCCCTTGTTTCCTGGCTTCGAGCATGACAGGTATAAGTTCTCTGCGGCGGTCTTTCACTTCTTGTGGATACTGCTCGGAAACATTGTAGTTGGTATGCTGTAATTTCACATGTTTGAGAGAGTTTTTAATTGTCATTTTTGACTCCGTGTCAAGCTTGGCGACTATAGACCTGATCTTGCCTGGAATAAACCTGCCAATTCTATGTGCTCTGATAATGCGAATATTTGATTTGGAGTCACTGATGTGTAAAATCTTTTCACAAAAAGTGAACACTTTATCAGCACAATTTTCATAAGTTGGACTACCATTAGCACTGTCAGTTGTGTTGGTGTTTTGTACTTGGTCACGCGGGTTGTATGAGGGGTCAGATCTTTCAACTCTTGATGATTCAGGGACAGTGGGGTTGGATTCCATGGGAGTGGAACCGGAAGTTGTCTGGTTGGCCGATGACACGGGATTGAACGAGGTACCTAAGTCTGCAGGTGACACGGGATTAAACGATATACCTTCCGGAACACCAAAAAATAATAAGTTATCCCTCATAGAACGACACTTCAAGTCAATGATACTGTCAGAAAAATATTCGTTTGCAGTTTTCAATTTAACATTTGATTCGGTCAACTGATTTATTTCCGACTGCAATTTCGTAATGTTTTGCTGATTTACACTGGTACAGGAATACACTTGATCATATTGTTCGCTCACGAAATTCTGGCTCTTTTCAATAGTGTTGATCTTTAGCTCCATATTATCTAAACGTACCGTTATTTGATCAACACTATGTTGAATTTTAGTCAGCTGACCCAGTTTGGAGTCCATACTTTCTAACCTCTGAAGAATTCCCTGCATCATATCAATGTTCATGTTGGAATTGGGCAATACTGGTGAACTGTGTGGGTTCATGTAATATGGTGATGATCCATATATGGGTGGGTAAGGTGGAACGGGTGGCATTACAAACGCTGGACCAATCTGACCTGTGTTGGCTGGAGATACTTGTGGAAGACCCTGAGAGCCATTAGTATTGGCCGCCATTTTCCTTTTGGGGTCTTTGTTGTCACTGGCCGGTGATGTATTTTCCTTTTTTCGCTTTTTGGTCATCGGAAATACTAATTAAAATTCACATCAGTCATAGTCAATATATTCATTGTTTCAGTAATCCAAACAAATGCACAATATGTTAAATAAAACACTACATATTTAAATTTTCTGTTGTTATCAAGAATTCAAAATTTTACGTCCGCCATTTCCTTGCGCATGCGTATCCGTAGAGACCATAGCAGTAAGCCCCTATTGAGATATTATAAAGTCGGCGGTCTCTGTGATGTACTGGATAAGTTGTTGATTACTCCCAATAAACAGTGTGACACGCTTACATTTGATTGCTGTGTTTGCTAGAAAAGAATGACTATATGGGGTCAGTCGGTGTTTTTATAGATGCATTGTTTTTAAAGCAGCTGTCTGGTATTTTGTGGTTCATATACACACTTTTAGATTTGTCCAAGGATTTTGAAATGGGTTGAATGTAACGTCGATCACCAGGATATCGACTAATGTTGTACTATAACTAACCCACACACCAAAGCTACACATTTTCAACATCATTAAAACAATTTTAAACCCGTATTTTCGATCAAATTCACGCCTTTTCAAATGTGTCTACTCGTTACTAGTCTAATATGCATTGTTTGTCTAACAAGATGGCGGCGATAAGCCGTTGCCGGGGGGTGTGCGCGAATGGTGCGATGCGATTGGCTAACGCCAGCTGTCAATCAAAATCGGCAGAAAGGTCAAAGGAGGTCCGCTGCTGAAGATGGAAGCCATTGGTGTTCGTTGCTGGAGATGGAAGTCATTGGCGGTCAGCAATAGAGATGGAAGCCATTGAGGTTAGCAACAGGGATGGCAGCCATAGAGGTTAGCAGTAGTGATGGAAGCCATTGAGGTTAGCAACATGGATGGACGCCATTGGCGGTCAGCAGTAGAGATGGAAGCCATTGAGGTTAGCAACAGGGATGGAAGCCATTGAAGTTAGCAGTAGTGATGGAAGCCATTGAGGTTAGCAACAGGGATGGACGCCATTGAGGTTAGCAGTAGTGATGGAAGCCATTGAGGTTAACAACAGGGATGGAAGCCATTGAGGTTAGCAGTAGTGATGGAAGCCATTGAGGTTAGCAACAGGGATGGACGCCATTGGCGGTCAGCAGTAGAGATGGAAGCCATTGAGGTTAGCAACAGGGATGGAAGCCATTGAGGTTAGCAGTAGTGATGGAAGCCATTGAGGTTAGCAACAGGGATGGACGCCATTGGCGGTCAGCAGCAGAGATGGAAGCCATTGAGGTTAGCAGTAATGATGGAAGCCATTAGAGGTTAGCAGTAATGATGGAAGCCATTGGGGGTTAGTAATAGGGATGGAAGCCATTGGAGGTTAGCAGTAGTGATGGAAGCCATTGGAGGTTAGCAGTAATGATGGAAGCCATTGGGGGTTAGCAGTAGTGATGGAAGCCATTGGAGGTTAGCAGTAGTGATGGAAGCCAATGGAGGTTAGCAGTAATGATGGAAGCCATTGGGGGTTAGCAATAGGGATGGAAGCCATTGGAGGTCAGCAGTAGTGATGGAAGCTATTGGAGGTTAGCAGTAGTGATGGAGGCCATTGGAGGTTAGCAGTAGTGATGGAAGCTGTTGGAGGTTAGCAGTAGTGATGGAAGCTATTGGAGGTCAGCAGTAGTGATTGAAGCTGTTGGAGAATAGCAGTAGTGATGGAAGCTGTTGGAGGTTAGCAGTAGTGATGGATGCTATTGGAGGTTAGCAGTAGTGATGGACGCCATTGAGGTTAGCAGTAGTGATGGAAGCCATTGAGGTTAACAGTAGTGATGGACGCCATTGAGGTTAGCAGTAGTGATGGAAGCCATTGGAGGTTAGCAGTAGTGATGGAAGCCATTGGAGGTTAGCAGTAGTGATGGAAGCTGTTGGATGTTAGCAGTAGTGATGGAAGCCATTGGAGGTTAGCAGTAGTGATGGACGCCATTGGAGGTTAGCAGTAGTGATGGAAGCTGTTGGAGGTCAGCCGTAGTGATGGAAGCCATTGGAGGTTAGCAGTATGGATGAAAGCCATTGGAGGTTAGCAGTAGTGATGTACGCCATTGGGGGTTAGCAGTAGTGATGGAAGCCGTTGGATGTTAGCAGTAGTGATGGAAGCCATTGGAGGTTAGCAGTAGTGATGGAAGCCATTGGAGGTTAGCAGTAGTGATGGAAGCCGTTGGAGGTTAGCAGTAGTGATGGAAGCCGTTGGAGGTTAGCAACATGGATGGAAGCCATTGAGGTTAGCAGTAGTGATGGAAGCCATTGAGGTTAGCAACAGGGATGGAAGCCATTGAGGTTAGCAGTAGTGATGGAAGCCATTGAGGTTATCAACAGGGATGGACGCCATTGGCGGTCAGCAGTAGAGATGGAAGCCATTGAGGTTAGCAACAGGGATGGAAGCCATTGAGGTTAGCAGTAGTGATGGAAGCCATTGAGGTTAGCAACAGGGATGGACGCCATTGGCGGTCAGCAGCAGAGATGGAAGCCATTGAGGTTAGCAGTAATGATGGAAGCCATTAGAGGTTAGCAGTAATGATGGAAGCCATTGGGGGTTAGTAATAGTGATGGAAGCCATTGGAGGTTAGCAGTAGTGATGGAAGCCATTGGAGGTTAGCAGTAGTGATGGAAGCCATTGGAGGTTAGCAGTAATGATGGAAGCCATTGGGGGTTAGCAGTATGATGGAAGCCATTGGAGGTTAGCAGTAGTGATGGAAGCCATTGGAGGTTAGCAGTAGTGATGGAAGCCATGGAGGTTAGCAGTAATGATGGAAGCCATTGGGGGTTAGCAGTAGTGATGGAAGCCATTGGAGGTTAGCAGTAGTGATGGAAGCCATTGGAGGTTAGCAGTAGTGATGGAAGCCATTGGAGGTTAGCAGTAATGATGGAAGCCATTGGGGGTTAGCAGTAGTGATGGAAGCCATTGGAGGTTAGCAGTAGTGATGGAAGCCATTGGAGGTTAGCAGTAGTGATGGAAGCCATTGGAGGTTAGCAGTAATGATGGAAGCCATTGGGGGTTAGCAGTAGTGATGGAAGCCATTGGAGGTTAGCAGTAGTGATGGAAGCCATTGAGGTTAGCAGTAGTGATGGAAGCCATTGAGGTTAGCAGTAGTGTGGAAGCATGGAGGTAGCAGTAGTGATGGAAGCCATTGGAGGTTAGCAGTAGTGATGAAGCTGTGGAGTTAGCAGTAGTGATGGAAGCCATTGGAGGTTAGCAGTAGTGATGGACGCCATTGGAGGTTAGCAGTAGTGATGGAAGCTGTTGGAGGTCAGCCGTAGTGATGGAAGCCATTGGAGGTTAGCAGTATGGATGAAAGCCATTGGAGGTTAGCAGTAGTGATGTACGCCATTGGGGGTTAGCAGTAGTGATGGAAGCCGTTGGATGTTAGCAGTAGTGATGGAAGCCATTGGAGGTTAGCAGTAGTGATGGAAGCCATTGGAGGTTAGCAGTAGTGATGGAAGCCGTTGGAGGTTAGCAGTAGTGATGGAAGCCGTTGGAGGTTAGCAGTAGTGATGGAAGCCGTTGGAGGTCAGCAGTAGTGATGGAAGCCATTGGAGGTTAGCAGTAGTGATGGAAGCCATTGAGGTTAGCAGTAGTGATGGAAGCCATTGGAGGTCAGCAGTAGTGATGGACGCCATTGGAGGTTAGCAGTAGTGATGGAAGCCATTGAGGTTAGCAGTAGTGATGGAAGCCATTGAGGTCAGCAATAGTGATGGAAGCCATTGAGGTAGCAAGATGGACGCCATTGGAGGTTAGCAGTAGTGATGGAAGCCATTGGAGGTTAGCAGTATGATGGAAGCCATTGGAGGTTAGCAGTAGTGATGGAAGCCATTGGAGGTTAGCAGTAGTGATGGAAGCCATTGGAGGTTAGCAGTAGTGATGGAAGCTGTTGGAGGTTAGCAGTAGTGATGGAAGCCATTGGAGGTTAGCAGTAGTGATGGAAGACGTTGGAGGTTAGCAGTAGTGATGGAAGCTGTTGGAGGTTAGCAGTAGTGATGGAAGCCATTGGAGGTTAGCAGTAGTGATGGAAGCTTGAGGTTAGCAAGGATGGAAGCCACAAAAACCAAACAAAAAACCAAACAAGATGGAAGCCATTGAGGTTAGCAGTAGGGATGGACGCCATTGGGGGTTAGCAATAGGATGGAAGCCATTGGAGGTTAGCAGTAGTGATGGAAGCCATTGGAGGTTAGCAGTAGTGATGGAAGCCATTGGAGGTTAGCAGTAGTGATGGAAGCCATTGGAGGTTAGCAGTAGTGATGGAAGCCATTGGAGGTTAGCAGTAGTGATGGAAGCCATTGGAGGTTAGCAGTAATGATGGAAGCCATTGGGGGTTAGCAGTAGTGATGGAAGCCATTGGAGGTTAGCAGTAGTGATGGAAGCCATTGGAGGTTAGCAGTAGTGATGGAAGCCATTGGAGGTTAGCAGTAATGATGGAAGCCATTGGGGGTTAGCAGTAGTGATGGACGCCATTGGAGGTTAGCAGTAGTGATGGACGCCATTGGAGGTTAGTAGTAGTGATGGAAGCCATTGAGGTCAGCAATAGTGATGGAAGCCATTGGAGGTCAGCAGTAGGGATGGACGCCATTGGAGGTTAGCAGTAGTGATGGAAGCCATTGGAGGTTAGCAGTATTGATGGAAGCCATTGGAGGTTAGCAGTAGTGATGGAAGCTGTTGGAGGTTAGCAGTAGTGCTGGAAGCCATTGGAGGTTAGCAGTAGTGATGGAAGCTGTTGGAGGTTAGCAGTAGTGATGGAAGCCATTGGAGGTTAGCAGTAGTGATGGAAGATGTTGGAGGTTAGCAGTAGTGATGGAAGCTGTTGGAGGTTAGCAGTAGTGATGGAAGCCGTTGGAGGTTAGCAGTAGTGATGGAAGCTGTTGGAGGTTAGCAGTAGTGATGGAAGCCAATGGAGGTTAGCAGTAGTGATGCACGCGATTGGAGGTTAGCAGTAGTGATGGACGCCAATGAGGTTAGCAGTAGTGATGGAAGCCATTGGAGGTTAGCATTAGTGATGGAAGCCATTGGAGGTTAGCAGTAGTGAGTAGTGATGGAAGCCATTGAGGTTAGCAGTAGTGATGGAAGCCATTGGAGGTTAGCAGTAGGGATGGACGCCATTGGGGTTAGCAATAGGGATGGAAGCCATTGGAGGTTAGCAGTAGGGATGGAAGCCATTGGAGGTTAGCAGTAGGGATGGAAGCCATTAGAGGTTAGCAGTAGTGATGGAAGCCATTGGAGGTTAGCAGTAGTGATGGAAGCCATTGGAGGTTAGCAGTAGTGATGGAAGCCATTGGAGGTTAGCAGTAATGATGGAAGCCATTGGGGGTTAGCAGTAGTGATGGAAGCCATTGGAGGTTAGCAGTAGTGATGGAAGCCATTGGAGGTTAGCAGTAGTGATGGAAGCCATTGGATGTTAGCAGTAATGATGGAAGCCATTGGAGGTTAGCAGTAATGATGGAAGCCATTGGAGGTTAGCAGTAGTGATGGACGCCATTGGAGGTTAGCAGTAGTGATGGAAGCCATTGGAGGTTAGCAGTAGTGATGGAAGCCATTGGTTTGAATGCAACGTCCGTCAGATGTGTTCATGCAAAGTATACAACTGGATGTATGCACCGAGAATGAAGTATCTCGCCACCGAAGTTACATAAGTTGGTATCGCCACTATGAAATATTAAGGACAAACGACTGCAATGCTGAAATTCGTGAAGATATGAAATGTGAATGAAAGTCCGATTTATCCAGATATGTAAATCAATATATGGTAATTTAATAGTTATATAATTACATAAGCTGAGAAAGTGGATCAAAATTGATAGCATGTTGTGCACAGGAAACAGCGACAAAAACGGAGAAACCCACTTGACCCTTATTAACCTGCCAATTATAACTAAATTATGGACTTATATTAATCACTCTCGTTGGCGCGGATAAAAGCTTAATGTGGTCATTCGTGTGGGAGGAAACCGGAGTACCCGGAGAAAACCCACCTGTCCGATCTGGCGACCACTGTACCATCTCACATACTTCCCGGTCAGAGGATCGAACCCGGGTTGCATTAGTGAGAAGCGAGAGAGCACTAATCGGACAGCATCAATAACTACCTTTAATGTGAATATTATACTTCCTAGTCTATAAATAGAACTTCCAGTTTCTATTTCTGGCAGGTTGCCTAGTAATTATGATCTCTATTGTACTTGGCGACATCCCCTCTACCAGGGGTAGCACCTCTGGTTGTCGGCGTCGACTATCAAAACTAGGCGGCAACACATGCGCTGATGGTAAGCTTCTCTGTGGCATACAAACATAACCATTCTGAAACACCAGTAAAAGAACCAGAGGAGACTCTGAAATGGGTCTCTGTCTGTATCATTGCACTATCCTCCAAACTCTAAAATTACTAATCTCTTCAGGAGTCATCGCCGGTAGCGACGATAAATAAACGTAAAACACACACATTAGCCAGATAACCGCCTACGTGGTCGAGTGGTTACGGTCGCTGACTACAAATACCACGGTAACTTACCATCGCTGATGGTCACGGGTTCGAGCCCCGCTCAGACCGTGTCTCATTTATATGAAAAAGTTGGCAGTTACTTACGGAGGTTGGTACACCAAGTACTGGTTAATCGCTGGAGCCTGCCCATTTAGAGGGTGCGCATGCGCTAAAGTTTGCATGTCTTTCTTCTTCCGAGTCCGAAATATTTCATTACTATACCTTTAAATCTTCTTTACTGATATTGGATACACCATTACTCCGAGCAACTGGTAAACTTTGTGGAAGTCGTGATAACGCAGTGGATGCGCGTTCGCTTCAGGTGCGAAAGGTCTGGAGTTCGAGCCCCACTGGAGCCGTTACGATTGTGCCCTTAGGCAAGGCATTTAAATTCCACGTTGCCTCTTCTCTCTCGCTCGGAGCGATGGATTCCATCAGGAATGAGGTCTCGAGAGTGATTTATATAAGTTGAAATAACTTGTTTCGCAATCGAGCTAAAATAAATTTGTATAAACTAACTGGTAAACTCTTAGTTCAATAAGCTTTACGCTTTCGATTAAATCCATTTTCATTTTGTATAAAAATTAGATATGTACTGTACATTATGAATGAATAAATATGTTTAAATCAATCATAACTAAAGTCGCATTTGCAAACATACCATATGATCTGGCTATATGCTGTTTAGTATTCTGATAGTGAAGCTAAAACACTTGTCTGAATAGCAGACAACATAGATCCCGATCAGACGCAGTTTAAGCAACACATTAAATGCAATCTATTTATAGAAAAAAATGATCAACCAAAACAATATTCGCATTGAAGCATCCTGATGAATCACAGAACGACCACCGTACCATCTCACATACTTCCCGGTCCGAGGATCGAACCCGAGTTGCATTGGTGTGAAGCGACGCGCTAACCACTACGCTAATCGACAGCTACAAACAAACCGATAAACGCAAACTATAGTAACAAGTCGGCCATCTTGGATCAGACATATTTCGGCTCGCAGATGTGTGCCTGCATATCCTACGGTTCAATCAAATAAATCCTGGTTCCATGAAATCATGTGGAGTGCTTTAGTCACAAAACTTTAAACTCAAACTATTAATAGTAACAAGTCGGCCATCTTGGATTAGACGGGTTTTCAGCATGGAATTCTTCACAGGTAATCACATTACTGGACCTGACATTTTTCAGCAATTCAGGTGCAGTGGGGAGAGGAAGTATCTACGGATATTTGGACAATATATTTGACTGGATGCAAGCTAATATGGCGATACCTAGCCCCAGTCTGTGGCTCTAGTTACATCACCTGGCATCATGGTCATGTAATGCATGTGATATGCTTCATTATAGCATCTATCCATATACTGCACCAGACAGTTATGTTATATTTCGGGTTTTAGGCCTGCATCAGCACCATTTTGGGCTATATCGCCGGCGGGCAGTTTACTTAACAACACCTTTCCTGGACAGGCTCCAGCAGTTAACCAGTACTAGGTGCACCAACCTCCGTAAGAAACTGCCAATTTTTTCATATAAATGAGAACTGCACCAGACAGACAATGTCAAAACAACGCTGTTTGATTGGGATATCACCCCCCCCCCCCCCCCACAACACACACCTAGCCTGGGAACAGGCGTTGATATAGTTTGCCTCGTCAGTCATATAAATTTATTCAACACCCAAACCGTTAATTGAGCCGTGTTGAGTTGCCAGAAGTGAAAAAGTCAACAGACTGGAACACAGGCTGCCAACCCCCCCCCCCCTTCCCACAAGTTCATGGAGACAATTTGACACCTAAACTTGGAAAGCACCTGAGGTGAAAAGTCTTATGGTAATAAAAAACGTTAAACTTTATGGCTGTTCGATTAGCGCATTGGTTAGCGCGCTCGCTTCTCGCCAATGCAACCCAGGTTCGATCCTTAGACCGGGAAGTATGGTAATAGATGTACAGTGAAACGTAACACAAAATTGCATATATAAATATTTTTTATTGTTTAAATAGTTGGAATACATAATACATATAAAGATTCTGACACATCAAAGAAATGGTGATATAGAGCAATAAGTATATTTCTAACAAGTTTCTTCAAATGAACAGGATTCTTTCATGTGCATTTAATAAACAGAAACGGGCAATAAACAATATAAACCCATACTACTATATACTGCTTGCATCATGTTTGTTATTCTCTGGGGTTTTATTTCAGCAGCAAGCGTAATTGTATCCAGCAATGGGAATACATGTAAAAACAAATAATTAAAAAATGCAATTTGTGTGTAAACACGTGAATATTTTCTGAAAATCTCTCGTCTTAGACACAATTCAAGCAGATCTGCATTTTACGTTACGGAAGTATAGAAGAAATCTACAATTCGTTCTTTTAGCTATAGTCAACCCTGTCTTAAGCAGCCAGCCAAGGGAGTCAGAGAAAGTGGCTGCTTAGCACAGGTGGCTGCTTAATAGAGGTCAACAGTATAGTAAAACAACATATTGGGAATCTGGCTGCTTAATAGGTGCCCATTAAATGGCTGTCGTTTGTATGGAGATATAATAGTATAGTAACCTAAATCTCTATGAAGGAAAGGGTTAAATGGCTGTCGTTTGTATTGAGATATAATAATATATTAACCTAAATCTCTCTGAAGGAAAGGGTTAACACAGGTTTGACTATAAATATTTTCATTTACTGCATTTGCTGCAGGCACCAGTTATCTGTCAGCCAGCTATCCCAACCACATGTCCAAGGTTGGACAATATGGGGGTTTTAAGGACTTTAAATTGAGGGGTGAGAGACAACCCCAGTTACTATAGCAACCATTCTATGCTGTACTCAGTCAAATTAACATAACATGTACGCTTAGTAATCTAGTTAGACATCTATATATACATGTACAAAATATATGAACTATTCTTAATTTAGATCTCTTTAACAACATAATGAATAATATATGATATTTTAATACATAAATTTTAGACAAAAACATATAAATATATAAAAAATCAAGGTTAATTTGACAAAAACAAGAAGAAAATCTCCTATTGGCATTTTCACACATGAACATACAATAATTGTTTATCTACATTCTATAGAAACAATGGTTTTACTATTTAAAAGTTTTTGTTTTTGTGGTTTAGCATCGCACCAACAGCTATTATTGGTGGAGGAAGCTCATGGGTGCCCCTCCGAGCAGTATTTCAGACCAGGTCGTGTACACGGATAGAACCACCGACCTACTGCAAGATGGCTGGATAGCTTCCTCATTTGAAAGAATTTCACACCCGCAGTGGGAATCGAACCTACAGCGGTGAGGGACAAGTCATTTGAAGTCAACGACCGTAACTACTCGGCCAGCCACGGAGGCCCCATTTAACACATATAATCATAGGAAAACGACATTATTAGTATTATCTTGAGTATACTATACATCAAGGGTTAGGATGTACGTAGGTTCAATTCTACACCTGCCAAGCATTACGTAATACATCTACGTCCTGCCATACTTAGTTCTTTAAAGCGACATTACATCATAAAAAAGCCAAAAAACGAAAGCATTTTTAATGTATAAATGCATTGCTACTACAAATTCGTCCACATACATTCGAACACTAACAATGAATCAATAAACAGTGTTGTTGTGGTACACAAACTTTCAAAAGTGAAAGTAGGATGTCATATAATAACGGGCATCCATGCTCTGATTTGACGTTTGTTTGTCATTGGTGTCAACACCAAACGCGTGATACTGTCGTTTAGAGATAATTTAACTAAAATTAGTCTACTACAAAAACAATGCATAGGCATAAATGTGAGATATAATGGTAAATCTGTACCATAAATCGTGTTATTCAGGATACACGCGTTTTATTACGCATGGATGTCGACCCTATTTACATTGTTTTGTTATGTCAACAAACCGCACATACGACGTTTGTTTATTAGTTGAAATACTCAGTTTTTACGTCAAATTATTTATGAAAAAAATTATACCATATAATAGGACATGACATTCTGTAGAAATTTGCGTTTTCACCGAGGTAGTGTCGCTTTAACATATAGCACACACTGTAGGCGAAATGAGCAGATAACAAACAAACTGTTGAAATGTCAAGCCCTACTGTCTAGGAAGACTTAAACAGATTACAGATTTCTTATCCGCTCATTTCGCCTGCAAAAGGTTTACACAATAAAACAGAGATATATGTTCATTTTGAAAACACACGCTGGTATACGGTTCAATCATATTTGTTTTGAAATCTAATATCAACAATACTACACCTATATAAACAAACTAATGTATTTCAACAACATAATTGAATTTATACAAATTTATTTTAGCTCGATTGCCAAACAAGTTCTTATAACTTATATTAATCACTCTCGAGACCTCATTCCTGATGGAATCCATCGCCACGAGGGAGAGAGAAGAGGCAAGTGGAATTTAAATGCCTTGCCTAAGGGCACAATCGTAACAGCTCCAGTGGGGCTCGAACTTGAAGCGAACGTGCTACCACTGAGCTATCACGACTTCCACTAATTTAACAACTTAACTTCCGAAGAGGATACTACAGCCCATAACTCTCATTCAATGGACCTTATTAACCCTTTCAACACCACAGACCTCTAAATTGGCTTACAAAAAAGTGTAGATCCAGATGAGCCGGCTCGTGACGAGCCGTCTCATCAGGATCTGCACTTTTTTCAAGTAATATAACTATTTTTAGAAAAAAAATACCCATTTTGATAAATGAACTGATCCAAATGTAATTTTGTTATTAATTTATTGGTCTAAAAATATCATGGACCAGTCCATGTGAGTTACTTGGTGTTGAATGGGTGCACCAGTCCATGTGAGTTACTTGGTGTTGAATGGGTGCACCAGTCCATGTGAGTTACTTGGTGTTGAATGGGTGCACCAGTCCATGTGAGCTACTTGGTGTTGAATGGGTTAAAAGAAACTCATTATGAAAATAAAACATGGTAATCGGGATTACAAGTATTCCTGCACCCAATACCCAATACCTCAATCCAGCCCCTTAAAACACTGAGCAATGACGGATACATATAGTGGGTACCGGACATTATATTTACTTCCAGTAATCTAGGGATCGCAGGTTCGATCCCCTGTCTGACCCTAATAAAATTAACAGTTTTTCAGATGGGACATTAAACCGAGGTCTTGTGTCAGTTCTTTACACTGTGCACGTAAAAGAACCAGAGGAGACTCTGAAATGGATCTGTCTGTATCATTGCACTATCCTACAAAAATCTAAAATGACTTATCTCTTCATATGGGCAACCGGTAGCGACAATAAATAAACATAAAAGCACACATAAAATATTTCCAGACTGTATAAGTGTGTGCTAATGCCTTGTGGGTAAATTTATTGCCTTGTAATAATAAACACGAACAAGTAACTCGAGTACAAATGTTATATAAGCTGCTATTTACCGTATTTACCCCAACTATTCGGATATATAATGTAAAAAGAAAAAATTAATGTTCGAAAACTTTTAAAATAATTTTCTATTTAGGTACTCATTAACTAAATTAATGGCTGTCCGATTAGCGCGCTGGCTTCTCACCAATGCAACCTGGGTTCGATCCTCGGACCGGGATGTGAGATGGTACAATGGTCGCCAGATCGGACAGGTGGATTTTCTCCGGGTACTCCAGTTTCCTCCCACACGAATGACCACATTTACTCTTTCATCCGCGCCAACGAGTGATTAATATAAGTTGTTAAAACTTGCTTCGCAATCGTTGTAAAATAAATAAAATTTAAACTAAATTAATATCAGATATCACTAATATGCCAACTAAGCCTATGACGAAACAAAATTCTGGCTAATAATGTTATACAAACGTACCCTCGTTATTAAAGTACATCCCAACTAATCAATAAACCTTTGATATTATGTTTGGAATATTCTCTGTATAATACACATCTCAATATGAAGTTGATAAAAGGCAGGTTTATAAACCATCAACGTCGTATTTTATGTTTGAATATCATCAATACCGCAGGAGAGTGATTAACATAAGCTGTTAAAACTTGCTTTGCAATCGTTGTAAAATAAATCAAGTTTAAACTTTACCACAGGGCTCTAGCTAAACCCAAACTTTTGGGAGAAGTGAGAAAATGCTCGATTGCGTCATCTAATGGTATTATTTAATCATTTCAACATAATAGGGTTAAGATACAAAATATGACCATTAAATACAAGATATGATCATTAAATACAAGATATGAATAGAAGGAGTGCTTTATAATGAATGCCCAGTGTATCTTACTGGACAATATTTTGTCTGAAAATTGTAAAAAAAATTATTAATTTTAAAAGTGGTGCATCCAGGGGGCGAAGTCGGGTCCCAAGGACGACTATTCGCCCATGTCGCCCGCTAGAATGAGACCTGTAATACCACCTACTTGCTTGGAAACGTACCCTGTGTACAACCCCAAAATACACATGAGGCAATGGGTGAAAATGAAACAAAAGTTGAATTATGATGTCAAAAGTCACCCGATCAAACAATGAAAGCCCTGGAGATCATCAGATCGACCTTATTTTATTGTAAATTAGTAGAAATAAATGAACAGCTAAACATATATCTGAGGTCCATACATTAGATGGGACAGACTTCACTATCGATATACGTTGTAAGGGAAACAAGTAAACAATGCAGCTAAACGAGGCACAGCAACAAAGCTTCTTTTCAGAATTTCTGAAATGATCGTTACATGTTAGAACACTTACTCACAATATCAAAACATTTAAAGGCTCTGATTTAAAAACAAACATCTCAACTTTCTTCAAATATTTGAAAACATGATCTTCATCATATCAATTTCCGATCAATCCACTATTTCTAATAAAGGCTTGAAAACAAACAGTATATTTAGTTCACAGACACAAAATCTATCTAATGACCTCGTCCATTTAAGAAAGTGATTCTTTCTTCCGACTTCAGACCCTCCCCACCCCCTCCCCACACACACAAAATTAAACTTGAAATGAAATTACCGTTATTTGCATAGTTATAATGTTCCAACTGGACAGATTTATTGTGGGTTTAAAGTCGTACCGGCAAGTTACGTAATATATCTGTGGGCATGAGGTGACTTTCCCGTTAGTTTAAACTTTATTTATTTTACAACGATTGCGAAGCAAGTTCTAACAACTTATATTAATCACTCTGGTTGGCGCGGATGAAAGCGTATATGTGTGGAAGGAAACCAGAGTACCTGGAGAAAACCCACATGTCCGATCTGGCGACAACCGTACCATCTCACTTCTCGGTCCGAGGATCGAACCCGGGTTGCATTGGTGAGAAACTAGCGCGCTAATCGGACCGCTGTTATTAATGGTGGAGAAAGTCTTTCTAGAATATTTACGGCACAGGGAGGTACCCGGGTAGAACCATCACAGAATCTGGATCTGAAGGAACTGCACCCTCAAGGTGGTATTAGAATGCACCCTCAAGATGGTATTAGAATGCACCCTCAAGATGGTATTAGAATGCACCCTCAATGTGGTATTAGAATGCACCCTCAAGATGGTATTAGAATGCACCCTCAAGATGGTATTAGAATGCACCCTCAAGATGGTATTAGAATGCACCCTCAAGATGGTATTAGAATGCACCCTCAAGATGGTATTAGAATGCACCCTCAAGATGGTATTAGAATGCACCCTCAAGGTGGTATTAGAATGCACCCTCAAGGTGGTATTAGAATGCACCCTCAATGTGGTATTAGAACGTAGATTTGAGGTGGTATTAGAATGTAGATTTGAGGTGGTATTATAACGTAAATTTGAGGTGGTATTAGAACGTAGAGTCGATGTGGTATTAGAACATAGATTTGAGGTGGTATTAGAACGTAGATTTGAGGTGGTATTAGAACGTAGATTCAAGGTGGTATTAGAACCTACATTCAAGGTGGTATTAGAACGTAAATTTTATGTGGTATTAGAACGTACATTCAAGCTGGTATTAGAATGTAGTGGCGTTGGCATTGGATTCATTTCAATGACCATAATCACATGTAGCCAGAAGCCCGCTTGTCCAAGAACTAAATATACCATACTTATGTTGCAACTGTACATCACAACTTTGCATAAAGAAACATCCTGAATATATACATATAACATATACCCAATAGTTGTTACATCTAATGTCGACTGTCCGATTAGCGCAGTGGTTAGCGAGCTCGCTTTTCACCAATGCAAATCAGGTTTGATCCTCGGACCGGGATGTGAGATGGTCGTACTGTGGTCGCCAGATCGGACAGGTGGGTTTTCTCTGGGTACTCCGGTTTCCTCCTACACGAAAGACCACAAATATTCTGTCATCCGAGCCAACAAGAGTGATTAATATAAGTTGTTAAAACTTGTTTAGCAATCGTTGTAAAATAAATCAAGTTTAAATTAGTCGACCAATAGAACTAATTGTAGTACCCACAATTCTATCGGGAAACGAAGCTTTCAAATTCTACCCATTTGATACAACCATTGAGCAAAAACATCTATAGCAAACAACATAATGAATAGGAGAAAAGTGCACTCCAAAGCATGCAGAGATTCTCGATTGTTATTCAAATGTGTGTGCATAATTGTAGGACAGCTAATGGTTAAATGTGTTAATATATAAACCCTTTTCATATACAAATGTTTGCAGAACAATCAATGCACTGTTCTTGCAATATGGAAATGCTGTAGCGAGGTCAGCAGGGGTGAGGTCAGCAGGGTCGAGGTCAGCAACGGGTGAGGTCAGCAAAGGGTGAGGTCTGCAGGGGGTGAGGTCTGCAGGGGCGAGGTCAGCAGGGGTGAGGTCTGCAGGGCTGTGGTCAGCAGGGGTGAGGTCAGCAGGGGTGAGGTCAGCAGTGGTGAGGTCAGCAGGGGTGAGGTCAGCAGGGGTGAGGTCTACAGGGGGTGAGGTAAGCAGGGGTGAGGTCAGCAGGGGGTGAGGTCAGCAGGGGGTGAGGTCAGCAGGGGGTGAGGTCAGCAGGGGGTGAGGTCAGCAGGGGGTGAGGTCTACAGGGGGTGAGGTAAGCAGGGGTGAGGTCAGCAGGGGGTGAGGTCAGCAGGGGGTGAGGTCTACAGGGGGTGAGGTAAGCAGGGGGTGAGGTCTACAGGGGGTGAGGTAAGCAGGGGTGAGGTAAGCAGGGGTGAGGTCTGCAGGGGAGATGCGCTAAATAAAAACCTTATTTCCACATACACTCTATGTCACATATAACACTTACATTTACACAAGCATTTTGCCACCGTATGCAAGAACCCTGTAACTGTTTATATAACTGAATGAGAGACATCAGTCAGTTACTGCCCCTGAATACTCCCTAAAAGTATATATGTCCTCTTAAGTATTTTCCTCTGTTTTTATCATTGTTTCTTTAGCACAACATGCTATCAATTTTCATCCACTCTCTTATCTTATAATTATTATGTTCCTACAGTATATCCAATGGGTAACTGTAAAAAAATGTATTAATTAACTAACATAATTTTGATAAAATCACATTTATCATAACGCAACATCTTGTTAGGGAACAACAGTAAAGACAAAGGATTCCAACTGAAAGGACCGCTATACATTTTGGGATAAATCAAACTTTATCTGCCAAGGGAGGTAATATAAAAGCCAATGAGGTCCCTCATTTAGCTATACAGACGGATATGTAGTCCAGTGGTAACATGTTGGACTAGTAATCCAGGGATCGCAGGTTCGATATCCCCGTCCGACCCTAATAAAATTAACAGTCTTTCAGATGGGACGTTAAACCGAGGTCTTTACACCGTGCACGTAAAAGAACCAGAGGAGACTCTGGAATGGGTCTCTGTCTGTATCATGCACTATCCTCCAAAAATCTAAAATGACTAATCTCTTCAGGAGGCGTCGCTCATATGGGCAACCGGTAGCGATGATAAATAAACGTTTAGCTACAATGTTCTTGCACAAAGTCTATTATATAATTCCACAGCTGTGAAAGAAGTGCATACAAGCCATTTGCAATACTGCCATTAAATAACAACAACAACATGTACAATTACTTTGCATATTGAGTAAGTAAATTAGGTAAGAAATTCAGTTATTGTACTAGGGGCAATCCAGCAGACTATCCACACAGGCCAAGCTATTGGTCTGTTAATGCATACAAATTATATAGACATACATGTAAGCAAGGCTTTGATCCCACATCATCGTATAAATGTTTGACCATTCTACCTTGAGCCACTGCCACAAACACCGTATAAGGCTATGCTAAATCTGAATAAAGTGATCAACAATTTCCCCCATTTATAGCCCCTCCCCCAAGCTGTATTACCAACTATTGTAGCCCCTCCCCCAAACTGTATTACCAACTAGTGTAGCCCCTCCCCCAAGCTGTATTAACCAACTATTGTAGCCCCTCCCCCAAGCTGTATTACCAACTACTGTAACCCCTCCCCCAAGCTGTATTACCAACTATTGTAACCCCTCCCCCAAGCTGTATTACCAACTATTGTAACCCTCCCCCAAGCTGTATTACCAACTATTGTAAACCCCTCCCCAAGCTGTATTACCAACTATTGTAGCCCCTCCCCCAAGCTGTATTACCAACTATTGTAGCCCCTCCCCCAAGCTGTATTACCAACTATTGTAACCCCTCCCCCAAGCTGTATTACCAACTATTGTAACCCCTCCCCAAGCTGTATTACCAACTATTGTAGCCCCTCCCCCAAGCTGTATTACCAACTATTGTAGCCCTCCCCCAAGCTGTATTACCAACTATTGTAACCCTTACCCCAAGCTGTATTACCAACTATTGTAGCCCCTCCCCTAAGCTGTATTACCAACTATTGTAACCCCTCCCCCAAGCTGTATTACCAACTATTGTAACCCCTCCCCCAAGCTGTATTACCAACTATTGTAGCCCTCCCCCAAGCTGTATTACCAACTATTGTAACCCCTCCCCCAAGCTGTATTACCAACTATTGTAGCCCCCCCCAAGCTGTATTACCAACTATTGTAGCCCCTCCCCCAAGCTGTATTACCAACTATTGTAACCCTTACCCCAAGCTGTATTACCAACTATTGTAGCCCTCCCCCAAGCTGTATTACCAACTATTGTAACCCTCCCCCAAGCTGTATTACGAACTATTGTAGCCCCTCCCCAAGCTGTATTACCAACTATTGTAACCCCTCCCCCAAGCTGTATTACCAACTATTGTAGCCCTCCCCCAAGCTGTATTACCAACTATTGTAACCCCTCCCCCAAGCTGTATTACCAACTATTGTAGCCCCTCCCCCAAGCTGTATTACCAACTATTGTAACCCCTCCCCAAGCTGTATTACCAACTATTGTAACCCCTCCCCCAAGCTGTATTACCAACTATTGTAGCCCCTCCCCCAAGCTGTATTACCAACTATTGTAGCCCCTCCCCCAAGCTGTATTACCAACTATTGTAGCCCCTCCCTAAGCTGTATTACCAACTATTGTAGCCCCTCCCCCAAGCTGTATTACCAACTATTGTAACCCCTCCCCCAAGCTGTATTACCAACTATTGTAGCCCCTCCCCCAAGCTGTATTACCAACTATTGTAACCCCTCCCCCAAGCTGTATTACCAACTATTGTAGCCCTCCCCCAAGCTGTATTACCAACTATTGTAGCCCTTCCCCTAAGCTGTATTACCAACTATTGTAGCCCCTCCCCCAAGCTGTATTACCAACTATTGTAACCCTTACCCCAAGCTGTATTACCAACTATTGTAGCCCCTCCCCCAAGCTGTATTACCAACTATCGTAACCCCTCCCCCAAGCTGTATTACCAACTATTGTAGCCCCTCCCCAAGCTGTAGTACCAACTATTGTACCCCTCCCCAAGCTGTATTACAACTATTGTAGCCCTCCCCCAAGCTGTATTACCAACTATTGTAACCCCTCCCCCAAGCTGTATTACCAACTATTGTAGCCCCTCCCCAAGCTGTATTACCAACTATTGTAACCCCTCCCCCAAGCTGTATTACCAACTATTGTAACCCCTCCCCCAAGCTGTATTACCAACTATTGTAGCCCCTCCCCCAAGCTGTATTACCAACTATTGTAGCCCCTCCCCCAAGCTGTATTACCAACTATTGTAACCCTTACCCCAAGCTGTATTACCAACTATTGTAGCCCCTCCCCAAGCTGTATTACCAACTATTGTAACCCTCCCCCAAGCTGTATTACCAACTATTGTAACCCCTCCCCAAGCTGTATTACCAACTATTGTAGCCCCTCCCCAAGCTGTATTACCAACTATTGTAGCCCCTCCCCCAAGCTGTATTACCAACTATTGTAACCCCTCCCCCAAGCTGTATTACCAACTATTGTAGCCCCTCCCCTAAGCTGTATTACCAACTATTGTAGCCCCTCCCCTAAGCTGTATTACCAACTATTGTAGCCCTTCCCCCAAGCTGTATTACCAACTATTGTAGCCCCTCCCCCAAGCTGTATTACAAACTAGTGTAGCCCCTCCCCTAAGCTGTATTAAGCTGACAATTAAACAACAGTGACAACATTGAGAGTGTTTGACTTGGAGAACAAGTCCTGGTCAAAATGTCAGTGTATGTAGAGCAATAGTGTTCAATAATGTGCACAATATTAGCTAAATATATCCAGAAATGAAGAAGTTATCGTCAAGTCTTGTTTCTTTCCACAGGTTTTCGACCTTTAAAAAGTTTCAGTTCATGGTAAAATCAATTGTTGTCATCGTGGAGCACTGGTAGCTAGAAATAATGTGTGCGTGTTGTCGGCTGAATCCACCAAAAGTGTGTGCATGTGACAAGCTGAATCGACCAAGAGATGCAGAAAGGCCAACATATAAAGTGTTGCGTCCCCAGGACAGATGGAGGAAGAATACAGCCAAACTATTAATGTCATCTCGCCACCACAGACCTCTAAATTGGCTTACAAAAAAGTGTAGATCCAGATGAGCCGGCTCGTGACGAAATTACCCATATTGATAAATGAACTGGTCCAAATGTAATTTTCTTATTAATTTATTGGTCTAATAATATCAAGGAACAGTCCATGTCAGTTACTTGGTGTTGAATGGGTTAATGTCATCTCGCCATTATGATCTTCCGGTTACGACAATATAATATTAGAAACATTTCCAGGAAGCCGTCTTCACAATTCAGGAGAGGCCGATAGGAATGACAGCCATTAGGATATTTCATAACTTGTCTTTAAAACGTGGCATGCCTACGAGCACAAATTTTCCATGCAGTTTCCCGCAGCAGTTTTTAGCAGTACACGTGATCATAAACTGTACCTTTTTTCGACCAACATAATATGTTGCTTCGCACAACCGCATGCTGTAATCAGCATAAATATCACACATGTGGCACCATAGTTAAATGTAAATATCATTTGTTACATCCTGTCTCGCACCATTACTTCTTTTTCTGGGGGCCTCTTGGTGGCGTTATAGGCCGGCCGGAGTTCATACCCCCGTATTGGTATTTAGCTTTCTTTTCTGAAGGTTTTAAGATCTGAAATATACATTACAATCATGTTACGGTCCAGGGTTCATTCTAGGTCAGAATTTTTGGGAGAAGTGAGAAAACGCGTGATCTCTTCCTTAACCCATTCAACACCAAGTAACTCACATGGACTGGTCCATGATATTCATAAACCAATAAATGAATCAGAAAATCACATTTGGACAAGTTCATTTATCAAAATGGGTAATTATGTCTAAAAATAGTCATATCACTGGCAAAAAGTGCAGATCCTGATGAGACGGCTCGTCACGAGCCGGCTCATCTGGATCTACACTTTTTGTAAGCCTATTTAGGGGTCTGTGGTGTTGAAAGGGTTAAATGGTGTTCTTTAATATACTTCTGCAAAATAGGGTTAAAATGCACAGTACAACCAATAAATACAACATTTGAATAGAAGGAGTGCTTTATAATGGGCTAGTGTATCTTACTAGACAAAATTTTGTTTGAAAATTGTAAAAACCAGAGGGCGAAATCAGGGTGCCTAGGGCGACAATTTCGCCCACATCGCCCTCTAGAATGATCCCTGTGTTACCAAATCAATTCTTCTATATATTACTAAAATCTGTCCCACATAATGTCATTTTTCCCAAAGGCCATAATGTAAAATGATTGGTTTAAACATATTTTATATATCAAGATAAACATATAACATCTGTACATATAACATCCATACAACACAACTATCAAGACAAGTGGATTGAATTGAAAGCTACAGGAGCTTATGGTAATTCTGTAAAATGATTGAAAATTGTTATTTCAAATTGAGATTATTGAATAGATATAACAAAAAACGGTAGTCAGTCTACAAACAAATCAGGTACCAAGAGCAAACCCGTAGACATGTTTCATAGACAGGCTTATCCGACATAGGTGGTTAACCAGTACAAAGCAATATGTGCCCTGAATGGACCGAGCATCGAACCAGAGACCATTCGAAATCCGAAGCTCTACCACTGGACCACGATGGGAAGACGACCCCTGGGTGTCTGGACACCTGAATAGGAACACCAAGTTTGAGAATGTCAGGTGTATAGTTTTCTTCTGAATTATGAATTCCATATACCCTGTGGATCCCGCACCTAGCGGAGATTGGTATGTGACGTTGTACTATTAAAATACACGGCCAAGGAGCCAACAATTTCTGTTTGAATTGCTACCTACCTGGAAAGAGCACATGAGAGTTTCATCGACAGACATCATTCCTCCTGCGTTGTCAAACTCTCCACAGTAGTTTGGTGCAGAAAACAGAGTTACCAACTGTCTCTTGGCAAAGAATTCATAACCATCTTCCACAACCTACAGAAGTAATACAAGTGTCAAGCGTTCCGGTAACAGCAAAGTGTAATATTAATCACATTCATGACACTTGTACAGCTAATGTACAAGAATAAAGTTCACTTTAATAAGGGAGGGTGAAAGCGTATATGTGGTCATTCGTGTGGGAGGAAACCGGAGTACCCGGAGAAAAGCCACCTGTCCGTTCTGGCGATGACCGTACCATCTCACATACTTCCCGGTCCGAGGATCGAACCCGGGTTGCATTGGTGAGAAGCTGCGCTAATCGGACACATGAGCTTATGAGAGATTTTGTTGGTAACTTTGTGATGATAGTATGTAGTATCAATAGAGAGATAGTGTCATATAGAGATAATGTCATATAGAGTTAATGTCATATAGAGATAGTGTCGTATAGAGTAGGTGTCAGATAGATATAGTGTCATATAGAGATAATATCATATAGAGATAATGTCATATAGAGATAATGGCATATAGAGATAATGGCATATAGAGAAAATGGCATATAGAGATAATATCATATAGAGATAGTGTCATATAGAGATAATGGCATATAGAGATAGTGTCATATAGAGATAATGGCATATAGAGATAATGGCATATAGAGATAGTGTCGTATAGAGATAATGGCATATAGAGATAGTGTCGTATAGAGATAATGTCATATAGAGAGGGTGTCATATAGAGGTAATGTCGTACAGAGAGGGTGTCATATAGAGGTAGTTATATAGAGGTAATGTCGTATAGAAATAGTGTTGTATAGAGATAGTGTCATATAGAGATAGCGTCATATAGAGGTAATGGCATATAGAGATAGTGTCATATAGAGGTAGTTATATAGAGGTAATGTCGTATAGAAATAGTGTTGTATAGAGATAGTGTCATATAGAGATAGCGTCATATAGAGATAGTGTCATATAGAGATAATGGCATATAGAGATAATGGCATATAGAGAGGGTGTCATATAGAGATGATGTCATATAGAGGTAATGTCATATAGAGGTAATGTCATATAGAGATAGTTATATAGAGATAGTGTCATATAGAGATAGTGTCATATAGAGATAGTGTCATATAGAGATAATGGCATATAGAGATAATGGCATATAGAGATAGTGTCATATAGAGATAGTGTCGTATAGAGATAGTGTCATATAGAGATAGTGTCATATAGAGATAATGGCATATAGAGATAATGGCATATAGAGATAGTGTCATATAGAGATAATGGCATATAGAGATAGACAGTCATTTAGCACCCAGTCACAGAGACCATTTCTAATACCCTAACATATTATGCACACTATACAGTACCTGATGAGCTCTACATATCAAATCTAGATCATGTCTGTTTAGGAATTTACTGACAACATCGCCGCCAAATGTAAATGATACCCCTCTGTCATTTTCTCCCCAGCCTTGTACATCTTTGTCTGGATCTGACCACAGTAAGTCACATAGTAAACCTGAAAACCATACATTAAACATGAGCCACTGTATGGGAATACCAACATAGTAAACCTGAAAACCATACATTAACATGAGCCACTGTATGGGAATACCAACATAGTAAACCTGAAAACCATACATTAATGAGCCACTGTATGGGAATACCAACATAATAAACCTGAAAACCATACATTAATGAGCCACTGTATGGGGATAGTAAACCTGAAAACCATACATTAATGAGCCACTGTATGGGGATAGTAAACCTGAAAACCATACATTAATGAGCCACTACATGGGAATACCAACATAGTAAACCTGAAAACCATACATTAATGAGCCACTGCATGGGAATACCAACATAGTAAACCTGAAAACCATACATTAATGAGCCACTGCATGGGAATACCAACATAGTAAACCTGAAAACCATACATTAATGAGCCACTGCATGGGAATACCAACATAGTAAACCTGAAAACCATACATTAATGAGCCACTGCATGGGAATACCAACATAGTAAACCTGAAAACCATACATTAATGAGCCACTGCATGGGAATACCAACATAGTAAACTTGAAAACCATACATTAATGAGCCACTGCATACCGGTTAAGAAAACACAAAAGCTTGTGATACAGTGTTTACCTATATACAGGTAGTATCACACTTAGAGGGAAACTCGATCATAACACCAACTTTCAAATTACAACAACATGTCATTTATCTGGCGTAGGTTCGTATCTTTAATCTTGTATTTATAGGGATAGGGTCACAGCGTTATTTAAACAACATTCCAATATAAATTGGAAAGTCTTTAAATGATCGTTGACTACCTCGTAAGAGTTCATCCATAGATCTGAGCTGAGAAACAGTTCAGAATAACCAGAAAAGGGATTAGATTTGCAAGGAGCCAATGCATTCAAACATTTTATACAACTCTCATTCATATACATACAACAGACAAAACGATTGGACATGTACAATACAATACAGTGACAACTGCTCACCTGAGGTTGATTCGGCGAACGTGGACAATTTCCGTCACAGACGGACATTGCCGATCGTCACCGATTCACACTCGAGTGAACAGACAACGACAAGACATGAAGTCATCCGTATATACGACGCATGCGCTATTGAAACTTTGTTAACTATGGAACTCCGCATCCGTCATATAAACACGAACATATAAAAACGCAACCTGTGACGTTATGATTACTGTGTAACTGGACATTCAAGTCACGTATATTGTAATAAAGTCACTGTGATAGTAAACCAATCAATATCATAATCCATGTTGTTTCAGCATTAGTCACGTATATTGTAATAAAGTCACTGTGATAGTAAACCAATCAATATCATAATCCATGTTGTTTCAGCATTAGTCAAATAATGTTTTTTTTATTTAATGCTAATTGATGAAATACAGTGTTCTATCAGTGAGATATAATCCATATCACCCACTGCATATCACTCACTGTATTTTGCCGGACTACTTTTTTTTATCTCCCTTCCCAATACACCAACTTGCACCGTGTCACACGTGTCATTTAATGTTCACCGTTTACCTGGCTTCAATGACACTATTTACCTGTATTATTGTTTTTGTTATGAAACAAATCAAAAGCGAAATACAACTGACAATGTCTCGAAGTTTGTCACTGCAAATTGTAACAATAAATCCAATAAATGTTTTTATGTATTTTTCCTCGATTCAACTTTAAATTCAAGATGGCGGCATATTTGTGTATCGACTCACGACGTATAGTCGTCAATGTATTCATCCACGCAAAAACACGGCGGCCAACTATTTTAATTTCTTCATTTTGTGTTTGTTTTTCACCAATTAGCATAAAATAAAAAGAAAATTTGTTTGTTTTGAGTGAATATGGAATATATCTCACCTCGAAGTGAGAACATTTTAAAAATATTTATAAATATTTGAAATGTTCTCACTTCTCAGTGAGATATATTCCATATTCACTCAAAACAAACAAATATCCTCTATGTCATGCTCACCTTTATTTTACAACTTCAACAGTCTACTATCATACTAAGACTAGTATAATGACTCGCACAAATACCAATCACAAAAAATTACCATAAAAATCCAAAATGCTTCCAAACAGATGACGTAAATGATGACGATGCGCTTACAATGCACACAATCTTGGATAATATGTTATATTTATATTTCGGGTATTTTGGGCTATATCGCCGGCGGGCAGTTTACCTAACAACACCTTTCCTGGGCAGGCTCCAACGGTTAACCAGTACTTGGGTGCACCAACCTCCATAACAAACTGCCAACTTTTTCATATAAATGAGACACGGCCTGAGCGGGGCTCGAACCCGTGACCAACAGTGATGATAGGTTACAGTGGTATACAAGTCAGCGACCGTAACCACTCGACCACGGAGGTGGACACAATATTGGATAAACAAAATGCCTGCAATGTTTCATAGCCGCTGATTGGCTAATTGGCAGGGCGCCGACCATTCAAGCGAAGGGATTAACCTTGCTTACAATTCGAGACGGCAATAAATTCTGAACCGAATCGCAAAATCGAAATCCCGGGAACAAATATTCGGACCCGAATCAAACATAATAATATATTTCTATGTACGTTGAATCACTGTGAATCGATACAGCCCTAATTCTAATTAACCCTTTCAACACTACAGGCCTCTAAATAGACTTACAAAAAATGTAGATCCAGATGAGCTGGCTCGTAACAAGCCATCTCATCAGGATCTGCACTTTTTGCCAGTAATAATTATGACTATTTTTAGATAAAATTACCCATTTTGATAAATGAACTGGTACAAAGGTAATTTTTTGATTCATTTATTGGTCTAAAAATATCATGCACCAGTCCATGTCAGTTACTTGGGGTTGAATGGGTTAAACACAAACTGGCTCTTTAATGACATTATTCACCAACCTGTGTCCGGCACATCTGTTGGTCTCATAATTCTTCTTATTTGTTCCATTGATTGTAAATCTGGTGAAAGACCTAAAATAAAACAGCATTGCTTTAATATGTTTAAACAGAAAACAAAAATATGAGATAAATTAACACAAATATTTCATGACAGAAAAAATTAACATCTCTATAATTAAACTGTGTGTTTTGAAGATTAGAGTTGGTTTTTTAAAACTATATTTATTTTACAACGATTGCCATACATGCTTTAACAACTTATATTAATCACTCTCGTTGGCGCAGATGAAAGCGTAAATGTGGTCATTTGTGTGGGACGAAACCTGAGTACCTGGTGAAAACCCACCTGTCCAATCTGGCGACCACCGTACCATCTCACATACTTCCCGGTCCGAGGATCAAACCTGGGTTACACTGGTGAGAAGTGGGCGAGCTAACCACTGCGCTAATCGGACAGCCGTAAAAGGAGACCTCCAGGCATGCAATGGTGGGCAACCATGTAGAACCACCAACCTTCCACAAGCCAGCTGGTTAGCGCACTCACTGGAAATGATCTGACCTCCAGTAATGCTGAAGCCCATTCAATTCTAATAACTGGACAAAAGTAAACAAACGTGAAACACCATAATGAACCAAAGATTAAGGGAGTAAAACCACTTCCTACAGCGAGTATACCATTTTATCCTAGTTAGCAAACCATCGTTTACATTGTGTTTTACATTTATTTATCGTCGCTACCGGTTACCCATATGAGCAACGCCTCCTGAAGATATTAGTCATTTTAGATTTTGGAGGAGTGCAATGATACAGACAGAGTCTCCTCTGGTTCTTTTACGTGCACGGTGTAAAGCACCGACACAAGACCTCGGTTTAACGTCCCATCTGAAAGACCGTTAATTTTATTAGGTCAGACGGGGGATCGAACCTGCAAAGTTTTTGAGGTCTTTATAAGTAAACATCAATAAAGGGAGGTAATTAAGGATTACTAATTTCACACACTAAGAGTTCATTTGAGGGCAGAGCTTCAACATTTTACTTAAAATCTCAATAAATTATTACAGAAAAGTGGATTGTAAGACAGTAATCAAGTGAGCATTGCTGTAACGGAACATCAGTTCAAGCTATATGGTGCTGACGAAACGTGCCTCTTATATTTCAGTGGGTCAATGCAATCACAACGTCGACGTTTCATTTGTACCATACAGGGTTCATTCTAGGTCAGAATTTTTGGGAGAAGTGAGAAAGTGCGTGATCGCTTCCTTAAATGGTGTTCTTTAATATACTTCTGCAAAATAGGGTTAAAATGCACAGTACAACCATTAAATACAACATTTGAATAGAAGGAGTGCTTTATAATGGGCCATTGTATCTTACTGGACAAAATTTTGTTTGAAAATCGTAAAAAAACAATTAATTTTTTTTTAGGAGAAGTGGGGCCCCCAGAGGGTGAAGTCAGGGTTCCTATTTCGCCCCACATCGCCCTCTAGAATGATCCATGCCATATACATATATGCAACTGTGCCATTAAAAGGTATTATTTGACCCTTTCCTTCATAGAGATTTAGGTTAATATACTATTATATCTCCATACAAACGACAGCCATTTAGCTATCATGCAGTGGATAAATAGTCGCCATATCTATCCCACCTCCATAGATATTACTGGGACTATATGAGATTCTGGCCTTTATTATGAACATTAGTTTGGCTACTACATTGTCAATGTATGTTGTATTGGTAATGGCGTCAGGAGGTGCTTCTATGAGGGAAAGGGTTAGTATATTTCAACAAAATATGGTTAAAATACACATTATGACCATTAAATACAGCATTTGAATAGAAGGAATGCTTTGCAATGGCCAGTTTATGCTACAGGACAAAATGTTGTATGAAAATCGTAAAAAAATAAAAATAATTAATTTTTCTTTATTTTTAGGGAGAAGTGGGGCCTCCAGGCGGCGAAATCAGGGTCCCTAGGACAACTATTTCGCCCGTGTCGCCCATGTCATTAATGCAGACGGCACTATCCTAGGTATCTATACATACCCCCGTGACAGCAGAATATCTTCTCGTCTATGATAGCCGCTATTGGTAAACAATTGAAACAATCTGTAAACGTTCTCCACAATTTCACATTGAATCTTCTTTTGCCTGAAAATTGAAAGGAAAGAATACGACAGTGAAGTTACTGCTAAGATACTGACAGAATCAGGAGGATGAGAGCTAATTATTGAAAGGAAAGAATACGACAGTGAAGTTAGTGCTAAGATACTGACAGAATCAGGAGGATGAGAGCTAATTATTGAAAGGAAAGAATACGACAGTGAAGTTAGTGCTAAGATACTGACAGAATCAGGAGGATGAGAGCTAATTATTGAAAGGAAAGAATACGACAGTGAAGTTACTGCTAAGATACTGACAGAATCAGGAGGATGAGAGCTAATTATTGAAAGGAAATAATACGACAGTGAAGTTACTGCTAAGATACTGACAGAATCAGGAGGATGAGAGCTAATTATTGAAAGGAAATAATACGACAGTGAAGTTACTGCTAAGATACTGACAGAATCAGAAGGATGAGAGCTAATTATTGAAAAGGAAAGAATACGACAGTGAAGACAGTGCTAAGATACTGACAGAATCAGGAAGATGAGAGCTAATTATTAAAGGATACATATTTTTTAAAAAACTACCAAATTTACAAACATGCAGCATATGTCAATGGAAAGTAATCGTTCTACACTTCAGTTTGGTACTAAATTGACTAAATTCATAAGTCGGATGTATTCCGATGCATATTTCGAGCAGAAATACAAATTTTTTAATTTCTTTAAGCGTGTCCTCTAGTTTCAACGTCTAGCTGTCAATTACAGGAAGTTAGCAACATATTCTAGGTGGTAACCCCAAAATACACCTTCATGCACCTACCCCCATTCGAAGCTCAAAATACACCCTGCCTCCTTTCTGACCCACCCTGCCCTTTTTCAACAATAGAATAAAACCTATGATCATTCGGGCCATTAAAATGGAGGAAATGTTATCAGACCAGACAAATTGCAGGTCTACGGATCTGTAGTCCAGTGGTAACAAGCTGGTCTGGTTATCCAGGGATCGCAGGTTCAATCCCCAGTCTGACCCTAATAAAATTAACAGTCTTTCAGATGGGACTTTAAACCGAGGTCTCGTGTCGGTGCTGTACACCGTGCACGTAAAAGAACCAGAGGAGACTCTGGAATGGGTCTCTGTATCATTGCACTATCCTCCAAAAATCTAAAATGACTAATCTCTTCAGGAGGCGTCGCTCATATGGGCAACCGGTAGCGATGATAAATAAACGTAAAACACACACAAAACCAGACAATATTAGCTTGATAGCTTATTGTTGATATATATCAAGCATGGTTATAATTTGATGGGAACTGAAGGAGTTGAAGCCACAAGACAGTATGACAGATGGACAGTTCAAATACAATATACCTGCCAGCATAAACGTCGTGCAATATTACAATTTGCATTTCATTCAAGTTTAAGGTTGTATATGCGTAAATAGACAGAAGTGCATCTGCGGTCCACTCGAATATAGTCCCAATAATATAGTAAATTTTTCTTTTTGGTAAAAATGCATTTTCATGACAGGCAGTGTGTAGTTTTTATTTTTTTTGGAGAAATTATGTGACTTGAGAAGACTTCAGGCTAGTTGATGTGTAGAAAAGATGTGGTATAAGAATTCAGGCCTTTACAAACTGAAGGATGGTATACTGTATTATTTGGCAGAGGAATACAGTGTGTAAACACAGTGAGTGTGTAAACACAATGACGGTATTCACCAGGTGAGCACTGGCTATTAGAAACATTATATTTTGAATATTCTTGGTGTGTTTCAGGCTGATTTGAATACCTCTTCACAGTGGATGTGGTATCAGAAGAAATGAAAGATTGGACATATAAATGAACAGACCGTATGGTTTTACTTTTTACTATGTGTTTAATAGACAATTTATTTGTTGTTTTACAACCTATATAATGCTGTGCACTGCAAGGAAGCAACTGCTTATTACAGCATAGCAGGCATAAAACTGTACCCTGTGTATCATGCAAATAAACAGTGGTGAGTTTCTTAACTTATCACAACTCCAGTAATTGGCAGCTAGAACAAGCTATCTTATGTTTAATGGAAAAGGCTTGTTTGTTTGCTTCAAGTTTATGACAGTCTGCCCGCCTGACGGCACTGTAAGTGAGCGTACAAAGTTTGCACACCTGTTGAGGCTTGACCCCGGCATGGAAAAGGCTGTCGGTCCAAGCACTCAAATAATGGAATTTGCATTGTTATCGTAATAAAACAATATTGTCGACGAATAAAACGGTTGATGTGTCTGGTTACAGGAAATAAACACATTAGTAGAAATGTAAGTCTAAGCTATGTTTAAACTTTATTTATTTTTACAACTTATATTAATCACTCTCATTGGCGCAGACAAAAGCGTAAATGTGGTCATTCATGTGGGAGGAACCCGGAGAAAACCCACCTGTTCGATCTGACGATAACCGTACCATCTCACATACTTCCTTGTCAGAGGATCGAACCCGGGTTGCATTGGTGAGAAGCGAGCGCGCTAACTACTGCGCTAAACAAAGTAAACCGAACTAAGAAAACAAAACTATCCTAATTTAAAAAAACCAATACCATGACCACATTTACGCTTTCATCGGCGCCAACGAGAGCGATTAATATAAGTTGTTAAAACTTGCTTCGCAATCGTTGTAAAATAAATAAAATTTAAAAAAAAAGACAATAAAAATGTTCAGGTACATTAAAATTATGAATATTAACGACTGTGCTAATCGGACAGCCATACAGTCTAAGCTACAATGAAGTAGTCAGTCCAATTACTTACATATAAAGTCGAAGCTATAATGAAGTAGTCAGTCCAATTACTTACATATAAAGTCTAAGCTATAATGAAGTAGTCAGTCCAATTACTTACATATAAAGTCAAAGCTATAATGAAGTAGTCGGTCCAATTACTTACATATATAAAGGCTAAGCTATAATGAAGTAGTCAGTCCAATTACTTACATATATAAAGGCTAAGCTATAATGAAGTAGTCAGTCCAATTACTTACATATATAAAGGCTAAGCTATAATGAAGTAGTCAGTCCAATTACTTACATATAAAGTCGAAGCTATAATGAAGTAGTCGGTCCAATTACTTACATATAAAGGCTAAGCTATAATGAAGTAGTCAGTCCAATTACTTACATATATAAAGGCTAAGCTATAATGAAGTAGTCAGTCCAATTACTTACAATATAAAGTCTAAGCTATAATGAAGTAGTCAGTCCAATTACTTACATATATAAAGGCTAAGCTATAATGAAGTAGTCAGTCCAATTACTTACATATGTAAAGGCTAAGTTATAATGAAGTAGTCAGTCCAATTACTTACATATAAAATCTAAGCTATAATGAAGTAGTCAGTCCAATTACTTACATATAAAGTCGAAGCTATAATGAAGTAGTCGGTCCAATTACTTACATATAAAGTCTAAGCTATAATGAAGTAGTCAGTCCAATTACTTACATATAAAGTCTAAGCTATAATGAAGTAGTCAGTCCAATTACTTACATATATAAAGGCTAAGCTATAATGAAGTAGTCAGTCCAATTACTTACATATGTAAAGGCTAAGCTATAATGAAGTAGTCAGTCCAATTACGTACATATAAAGTCTAAGCTATAATGAAGTAGTCAGTCCAATTACTTACATATAAAGTCTAAGCTATAATGAAGTAGTCAGTCCAATTACTTACATATAAAGTCTACGATATAATGAAGTAGTCAGTTCAATTACTTACATATAAAGTCTAAGCTATAATGGAGTAGTCAGTCCAATTACTTACATATAAAGTCTAAGCTATAATGAAGTAGTCAGTCCAATTACTTACATATATAAAGGCTAAGCTATAATGAAGTAGTCAGTCCAAGTACTTGCATATAATGTCTAAGCTATAATGAAGTAGCCAGTCCAAGTACTTACATATAATGTCTAAGCTATAATGAAGTAGTCAGTTCAATTACTTACATATAAAGTCTAAGCTATAATGAAGTAGTCAGTCCAATTACTTACATATATAAAGTCTAAGCTATAATGAAGTAGTCAGTCCAAGTACTTACATATAATGTCTAAGCTATAATGAAGTAGTCAGTCCAATTACTTACATATAAAGTCTAAGCTATAATGAAGTAGTCAGTCCAAGTACTTACATATAATGTCTAAGCTATAATGAAGTAGTCAGTCCAAGTACTTACATATAATGTCTAAGCTATAATGAAGTAGTCAGTCCAAGTACTTACATATAATGTCTAAGCTATAATGAAGTAGTCAGTCCAATTACTTACATATAAAGTCTAAGCTATAATGAAGTAGTCAGTCCAAGTACTTACATATAATGTCTAAGCTATAATGAAGTAGTCAGTCCAAGTACTTACATATAATGTCTAAGCTATAATGAAGTAGTCAGTCCAATTACTTACATATAAAGTCTAAGCTATAATGAAGTACTCAGTCCAATTACTTACATTAAAGTCTAAGCTATAATGAAGTAGTCAGTCCAATTACTTACATATAAAGTCTAAGCTATAATGAAGTAGTCAGTCCAATTACTTACATATAATGTCTAAGCTATAATGAAGTAGTCAGTCCAATTACTTACATATAATGTCTAAGCTATAATGAAGTAGTCAGTCCAATTACTTACATATAAAGTCTAAGCTATAATGAAGTACTCAGTCCAATTACTTACATATAAAGTCTAAGCTATAATGAAGTACTCAGTCCAATTACTTACATATAATGTCTAAGCTATAATGAAGTAGTCAGTCCAATTACTTACATATAATGTCTAAGCTATAATGAAGTAGTCAGTCCAATTACTTACATATATAAATCCCTGTGGTCAGTCCAATTACTTACATATAATGTCTAAGCTATAATGAAGTAGTCAGTCCAATTACTTACATTCATCATAGAATCCATAAATTCTGTTTATACTGGCACATTCGTGGTTGCCACGGAGAAGAAAGAAGTTTTCCGGATATTTGATCTTGTACGCCAACAACAAACAGATGGTTTCTAGTGACTGTTTGCCTCTGTCCACATAGTCACCGAGGAATAAATAGTTGGCTTCTGGTGGAAACCCTCCGTATTCAAACAATCTCATTAGATCGGTGTACTGACCATGTATATCACCTGAAATGAGGTAGTTCACAGGAATGTCTTTTATTTTCATTATTAGTACCTAGGAAATACATATGATGGAAACAATGTTAGGACTGTTGTTCAATGGATAGTTTAGCACCAAAAATATGTCTCGCTATATTAGAGCCCCGCTCAGACCATGTCTCATTTATATGAAAAAGTTAGCAGTTTCTTACGGAGGTTGGTGCACCCAAGTACTGGTTAACCGCTGGAGCCTGCCCAGGAAAGGTGTTGTTAGGTAAACTGCCCGCCGGCGATATAGCTCGAAATGGTGCTGATGCAGGCGTGAAACCCGAAAAATAACATAACTCCCTATATTAACAATTACGAAATCTGCGAATTTGGTGTGTAAAGATTAAAAATAATACTCGTTTATGTTGACAAACTAAACAGTGGGTCACAAATATGTTAATTTAGAAAGATGATGGCTTTTAAAATTCAAGGATCATTCTAAAGGTCGATGTGGGAGAAATAGTCACCATAGGGACCCTGACTTCGCCCTCTCGGGGCCCCCACTTCTCCCTACAAAACAGTTTCTTTTTACAATTTTCATACAAAATTGTGTCCACTAAGATACAAAGCACTCCTTCTATTCAAATTTTGTACTTAATGGTCATGATGTGCATATTAACCATATTTTGTTGAAATTTATTAAATAACACCATTTAAGGACCTGATCGAGATGACCTAGAATGAACCCTGAAAATTGATTGATTTATTAAAGCGACACTACATCAGTGAAAACACAAATTTCTACAGAATGTATTTTCCTATTATATGGTATAATTGTTTTCCAAATATTTGCCTCAAATACTGAGTTTTTAACTAATAAACAAACGTAGTATACCGGTACGCGGTTTGTTGACATAACAAAATAATGTAATTTTGTAAACAATCATGCGTAACACAACTATCCTGAATAACACGATTTATGGTACAGATTTACAGTTATATCTCACATTTGTGCCTATTTATTTGTAGACTATTCTTAGTTAAATTATCTCTAAACGACATTATTTCGCATTTAGTATTGACTCCGATGACAAACAAACGTCAATTCAGGAGCATGGGTGACAGCTATATGAAATCATACTTTCAATCCACAAAAACACAGTTTATTGATTCAATGTTAGTGTTCGAATGTATTCGGTAGAATTTGTGGTAGCAATGCATTTATATGTGCAAAAATGCATTTTATTTGCTTTTTGCGATGTAATGTCGCTTTAATCATGGTAATTAATATTTTTAATAAAAACTAATTACTCTGCACACAGGTATAGCCAATTAGCGATAGAAACCATCTCTCATAAAATATCTGACAACCACTGACAGGCCCGTCACTGGCATATCCAAGTACACACGTGCGTATCATTGGTCTCAGAAAACTCCAAAAATGCATTAAAACCCCAGGAGGGGGGGGGATAATTGAGCCCATTGCAAATATGGTGCATCTCGAAATTTAGTTTGTGCTATTTTACGTGCTTGTTTAATTGATAAGGGCGATAGATCATGTATATTATACATCTAGCCATAATTTATACGGATTGTCGTAAGAATTTTAGTCCTGCAATTGTATGTTACAACTTACAAAATGCATTGAAATGCAGGAAATTGCTTCCTCATTTCAAAATATCTCCAGGGGGGCATGCTCCCGGACACCCCTAGCGTACTCGCTCGCTATGCTCATTCGGTAAACAAGCATATTAGGCTGTGCGTATCATCAAAATAGCTCCAGCGACGGCCCTGACTTGTTGGATTCCAATAGAGTGTGATGAAGTCAGCAAGCAATTTTAAGTCAATGACATCAACCACTAGGCTCCGGAGTTAAGACAGATGTGCACACAAACGGTTCACTGTATTTTGGATTAACGTTGCACCAACAGCTTAGGATATATGGCAACTCTCCAGCTGGGGGAGGAAGACCCCTCCATTACACGTGCATGCACACGGGTAGATTACCATGGAACAAGCAACCTACCGGAAGACAGCTGAATTGCTTCCTCACTTTGAAAGCTCCAGTGTGATTCAACAACATTGCATATATGGAGATAATCTCAATAAGTTTTAAGCTTTCCGATACATTCTCATTCTGTATACAATAGATATGTACTGTACAATATGAATGAATAAATATGTTTAAACCAACAACATTAATCACTCGACCATGGAGGCGCAATGCTCCCAAAAACCGGCATGGCTTATTGTTTTCAAGGAATAATTACATTAATTAAGAACATACCACAGATTTTCAATGGAGCTTCCAACTCTAGCAGAATTGGCTGACTGAGGAAGATTTCTCGAGACTTCAGACAAAGTCCCCTAACCTCCGCTTCCGTCATCTGGACAGTCTTCCCTGGTCGACAGCCTCGGACTGGAAGCAAAGTAAGACAAAACTACTTAAACCTGTAACACCTGGTCGACAGCCTCGGACTGTAAGACAAAACTACTTAACCCTGTAACACCTGGACGACAGCCTCGGACTGTAAGACAAAGCTACTTAACCCTGTAACACCTGGACGACAGCCTCGGACTGTAAGACAAAGCTACTTAACCCTGTAACACCTGGACGACAGCCTCAGACTAAAGTAAGACAAAGCTACTTAAACCTGTAACACCTGGTCGACAGCCTCGGACTGTAAGACAAAACTACTTAACCCTGTAACACCTAGACGACAGCCTCGGACTGTAAGACAAAGCTACTTAACCCTGTAACACCTAGACGACAGCCTCGGACTGAAAAAGTAAGACAAAGCTACTTAACCCTGTAACACCTAGACGACAGCCTCGGACTAAAAAGTAAGACAAAACTACTTAACCCTGTAACACCTAGACGACAGCCTCGGACTGTAAGACAAAACTACTTAACCCTGTAACACCTAGACGACAGCCTCGGAATGTAAGCAAAGTAAGACAAAACTACTTAACCCTGTAACACCTAGACGACAGCCTCGGACTGTAAGACAAAGCTACTTAACCCTGTAACACCTGGACGACAGCCTGACTGGAAGACAAAGTAAGACAAAGCTACTTAACCCTGTAACACCTGGACGACAGCCTCGGACTGGAAGCAAAGTAAGACAAAGCTACTTAACCCTGTAACACCTAGACGACAGCCTCGGACTGTAAGACAAAGCTACTTAACCCTGTAACACCTGGACGACAGCCTCGGACTGAAGCAAAGTAAGACAAAATACTTAAACCTGTAACACCTGGACGACAGCCTCGGACTGTAAGACAAAGCTACTTAACCCTGTAACACCTAGACGACAGCCTCGGATTGTAAGCAAAGTAAGACAAAACTACTTAACCCTGTAACAACTGGTCGACAGCCTCGGACTGTAAGACAAAGCTACTTAACCCTGTAACACCTGGATGACAGCCTCAGACTGGAAGCAAAGTAAGACAAAGCTACTTAACCCTGTAACACCTGGACGACAGCCTCAGACTGGAAGCAAAGTAAGACAAAGCTACTTAAACCTGTAACACCTGGTCGACAGCCTCGGACTGTAAGACAAAGCTACTTAACCCTGTAACACCTGGACGACAGCCTCGGACTGTAAGACAAAGCTACTTAACCCTGTAACACCTGGACGACAGCCTCGGACTGTAAGACAAAGCTACTTAACCCTGTAACACCTGGACGACAGCCTCAGACTGGAAGCAAAGTAAGACAAAGCTACTTAACCCTGTAACACCTGGACGACAGCCTCGGACTGTAAGCAAAGTAAGACAAAGCTACTTAAACCTGTAACACCTGGTCGACAGCCTCGGACTGTAAGACAAAGCTACTTAACCCTGTAACACCTGGACGACAGCCTCGGACTGGAAGCAAAGTAAGACAAAGCTACTTAACCCTGTAACACCTGGTCGACAGCCTCGGACTGTAAGACAAAGCTACTTAACCCTGTAACACCTGGACGACAGCCTCGGACTGGAAGTAAAGTAAGACAAAGCTACTTAACCCTGTAACACCTGGTCGACAGCCTCGGACTGTAAGACAAAGCTACTTAACCCTGTAACACCTGGACGACAGCCTCGGACTGGAAGTAAAGTAAGACAAAGCTACTTAACCCTGTAACACCTGGTCGACAGCCTCGGACTGTAAGACAAAGCTACTTAACCCTGTAACACCTGGACGACAGCCTCGGACTGGAAGTAAAGTAAGACAAAGCTACTTAACCCTGTAACACCTGGTCGACAGCCTCGGACTGTAAGACAAAGCTACTTAACCCTGTAACACCTGGACGACAGCCTCGGACTGGAAGTAAAGTAAGACAAAGCTACTTAAACCTGTAACACCTGGTCGACAGCCTCGGACTGGAAGCAAAGTAAGACAAAACTACTTAAACCTGTAACACCTGGTCGACAGCCTCGGACTGTAAGACAAAGCTACTTAACCCTGTAACACCTGGACGACAGCCTCGGACTGGAAGTAAAGTAAGACAAAGCTACTTAACCCTGTAACACCTGGTCGACAGCCTCGGACTGGAAGCAAAGTAAGACAAAGCTACTTAACCCTGTAACACCTAGACGACAGCCTCGGACTGGAAGTAAAGTAAGACAAAGCTACTTAACCTATAACACCTGGACGACAGCCTCGGACTGTAAGACAAAGCTACTTAACCCTGTAACACCTGGACGACAGCCTCAGACTGGAAGCAAAGTAAGACAAAGCTACTTAACCCTGTAACACCTGGTCGACAGCCTCGGACTGTAAGACAAAGCTACTTAACCCTGTAACACCTGGACGACAGCCTCGGACTGTAAGACAAAGCTACTTAACCCTGTAACACCTGGACGACAGCCTCGGACTGAAGGTAAGACAAAGCTACTTAACCCTGTAACACCTGGACGACAGCCTCGGACTGTAAGTAAAGTAAGACAAAGCTACTTAACCCTGTAACACCTGGTCGACAGCCTCGGACTGTAAGACAAAGCTTAACCCTGAACACCACACACCCAAGTAAGACAAAACTACTTAAACCTGTAACACCTGGACGACAGCCTCGAATGTAAGACAAAACTACTTAAACCTGTAACACCTGGACGACAGCCTCGGACTGTAAGACAAAGCTACTTAACCCTGTAACACCTGGACGACAGCCTCGGACTGGAGGTAAAGTAAGACAAAGCTACTTAACCTTGTAACACCTAGACGACAGCCTCGGAATGTAAGCAAAGTAAGACAAAACTACTTAAACCTGTAACACCTGGACGACAGCCTCGGAATGGAAGTAAAGTAAGACAAAGCTACTTAACCCTGTAACACCTGGTCGACAGCCTCGGACTGTAAGACAAAGCTACTTAACCCTGTAACACCTGGACGACAGCCTCGGACTGTAAGACAAAGCTACTTAACCCTGTAACACCTGGACGACAGCCTCGGACTGGAAGTAAAGTAAGACAAAGCTACTTAACCCTGTAACACCTGGTCGACAGCCTCGGACTGTAAGACAAAGCTACTTAACCCTGTAACACCTGGTCGACAGCCTCGGACTGTAAGCCAAGTAAGACAAAACTACTTAACCCTGTAACACCTGGACGACAGCCTCGGACTGGAAGCCAAGTAAGACAAAGCTACTTAACCCTGTAACACCTGGACGACAGCCTCGGACTGTAAGCCAAGTAAGACAAAGCTACTTAACCCTGTAACACCT
>CM026404.1:56116279-56139537 GCA_014843695.1 Archivesica marissinica | reverse complement strand
GCATCTCGAAATTTAGTTTGTGCTATTTTACGTGCTTGTTTAATTGATAAGGGCGATAGATCATGTATATTATACATCTAGCCATAATTTATACGGATTGTCGTAAGAATTTTAGTCCTGCAATTGTATGTTACAACTTACAAAATGCATTGAAATGCAGGAAATTGCTTCCTCATTTCAAAATATCTCCAGGGGGGCATGCTCCCGGACACCCCTAGCGTACTCGCTCGCTATGCTCATTCGGTAAACAAGCATATTAGGCTGTGCGTATCATCAAAATAGCTCCAGCGACGGCCCTGACTTGTTGGATTCCAATAGAGTGTGATGAAGTCAGCAAGCAATTTTAAGTCAATGACATCAACCACTAGGCTCCGGAGTTAAGACAGATGTGCACACAAACGGTTCACTGTATTTTGGATTAACGTTGCACCAACAGCTTAGGATATATGGCAACTCTCCAGCTGGGGGAGGAAGACCCCTCCATTACACGTGCATGCACACGGGTAGATTACCATGGAACAAGCAACCTACCGGAAGACAGCTGAATTGCTTCCTCACTTTGAAAGCTCCAGTGTGATTCAACAACATTGCATATATGGAGATAATCTCAATAAGTTTTAAGCTTTCCGATACATTCTCATTCTGTATACAATAGATATGTACTGTACAATATGAATGAATAAATATGTTTAAACCAACAACATTAATCACTCGACCATGGAGGCGCAATGCTCCCAAAAACCGGCATGGCTTATTGTTTTCAAGGAATAATTACATTAATTAAGAACATACCACAGATTTTCAATGGAGCTTCCAACTCTAGCAGAATTGGCTGACTGAGGAAGATTTCTCGAGACTTCAGACAAAGTCCCCTAACCTCCGCTTCCGTCATCTGGACAGTCTTCCCTGGACGACAGCCTCGGACTGGAAGCAAAGTAAGACAAAACTACTTAACCCTGTAACACCTGGACGACAGCCTCGGACTGTAAGACAAAGCTACTTAACCCTGTAACACCTGGACGACAGCCTCGGACTGTAAGACAAAGCTACTTAACCCTGTAACACCTGGACGACAGCCTCAGACTGTAAGACAAAGCTACTTAACCCTGTAACACCTGGACGACAGCCTCGGACTGTAAGACAAAGCTACTTAAACCTGTAACATCTAGACGACAGCCTCGGACTGTAAGACAAAACTACTTAACCCTGTAACACCTAGACGACAGCCTCGGACTGTAAGACAAAACTACTTAACCCTGTAACATCTAGACGACAGCCTCGGACTGTAAGACAAAACTACTTAACCCTGTAACATCTAGACGACAGCCTCGGACTGTAAGACAAAACTACTTAACCCTGTAACACCTAGACGACAGCCTCGGACTGTAAGACAAAACTACTTAACCCTGTAACACCTAGACGACAGCCTCGGAATGTAAGCAAGTAAGACAAACTACTTAACCCTGTTAACACCTAGACGACAGCCTCGGACTGTAAGACAAAGCTACTTAACCCTGTAACACCTGGACGACAGCCTCGGACTGGAAGCAAAGTAAGACAAAGCTACTTAACCCTGTAACACCTAGACGACAGCCTCGGACTGGAAGCAAAGTAGACAAAACTACTTAACCCTGAACACCTAGACGCAGCCTCGGACTGTAAGACAAAACTACTTAACCCTGTAACACCTAGACGACAGCCTCGGATGTAAGCAAAGTAAGACAAAACTACTTAACCTGTAACACCTAGACGACAGCCTCGGACTGTAAGACAAAGCTACTTAACCTGTAACACCTGGACGCAGCCTCGGACTGGAAGCAAAGTAAGACAAAGCTACTTAACCCTGTACACCTAGACGACAGCCTCGGACTGGAAGCAAAGTAAGACAAAACTACTTAACCTGTACACCTGGACGACAGCCTCGGAATGGAAGCAAAGTAAGACAAAGCTACTTAACCCTGTAACACCTAGACGACAGCCTCGGACTGGAAGCAAAGTAAGACAAAACTACTTAACCCTGTAACACCTGGACGACAGCCTCGGACTGTAAGACAAAGCTACTTAACCCTGTAACACCTAGACGACAGCCTCGGACTGTAAGACAAAGCTACTTAACCCTGTAACACCTGGACGACAGCCTCGGACTGTAAGACAAAGCTACTTAACCCTGTAACACCTGGACGACAGCCTCAGACTGGAAGCAAAGTAAGACAAAGCTACTTAAACCTGTAACACCTAGACGACAGCCTCGACTGTAAGACAAAGCTACTTAACCCTGTAACACCTAGACGACAGCCTCGGACTGTAAGACAAAGCTACTTAACCCTGTAACACCTGGACGACAGCCTCGGACTGTAAGACAAAGCTACTTAACCCTGTAACACCTGGACGACAGCCTCGGACTGTAAGACAAAGCTACTTACCCTGTACACCTGGACGACAGCCTCGGACTGGAAGCAAAGTAAGACAAACTACTTACCTGTAACACTAGACGACAGCCTCGGACTGGAAGCAAAGTAAGACAAAACTACTTAACCCTGTAACACCTGGACGACAGCCTCGGACTGGAAGCAAAGTAAGACAAAACTACTTAACCCTGTAACACCTAGACGACAGCCTCGGACTGGAAGCAAAGTAAGACAAAGCTACTTAACCCTGTAACACCTGGACGACAGCCTCGGACTGTAAGCAAAGTAAGACAAAACTACTTAACCCTGTAACACCTGGTCGACAGCCTCGGACTGTAAGACAAAACTACTTAACCCTGTAACACCTGGACGACAGCCTCGGACTGGAAGCAAAGCTACTTAACCCTGTAACACCTAGACGACAGCCTCGGACTGGAAGCAAAGTAAGACAAAACTACTTAAACCTGTAATACCTGGACGACAGCCTCGGACTGTAAGACAAAGCTACTTAACCCTGTAACACCTGGACGACAGCCTCGGACTGGAGGGTAAAGTAAGACAAACCTACTTAACCTTGTAACACCTGGTCGACAGCCTCGGACTGGAAGCAAAGTAAGACAAAGCTACTTAACCCTGTAACACCTAGACGACAGCCTCGGACTGGAAGTAAAGTAAGACAAAGAAACTTAACCCTGTAACACCTGGTCGACAGCCTCGGACTGTAAGACAAAGCTACTTAACCCTGTAACACCTGGTCGACAGCCTCGGAATGTAAGCAAAGTAAGACAAAACTACTTAACCCTGTAACACCTGGTCGACAGCCTCGGACTGTAAGACAAAGCTACTTAACCCTGTAACACCTGGTCGACAGCCTCGGACTGTAAGACAAAGCTACTTAACCCTGTAACACCTGGTCGACAGCCTCGGACTGTAAGACAAAGCTACTTAACCCTGTAACACCTGGTCGACAGCCTCGGAATGTAAGCAAAGTAAGACAAAACTACTTAACCCTGTAACACCTGGACGACAGCCTCGGACTGGAAGTAAAGTAAGACAACGCTACTTAACCCTGTAACACCTGGACGACAGCCTCGTAATGTAAGACAAAACTACTTAAACCTGTAACACCTGGACGACAGCCTCGTAATGTAAGACAAAACTACTTAAACCTGTAACACCTGGTCGACTGCCTCGGACTGTAAGACAAAGCTACTTAACCCTGTAACACCTGGACGACAGCCTCGGACTGGAGGGTAAAGTAAGACAAAGCTACTTAACCTTGTAACACCTAGACGACAGCCTCGGAATGTAAGCAAAGTAAGACAAAACTACTTAAACCTGTAACACCTGGACGACAGCCTCGGAATGGAAGTAAAGTAAGACAACGCTACTTAACCCTGTAACACCTGGTCGACAGCCTCGGACTGTAAGACAAAGCTACTTAACCCTGTAACACCTGGACGACAGCCTCGGACTGTAAGACAAAGCTACTTAACCCTGTAACACCTGGACGACAGCCTCGGACTGGAAGTAAAGTAAGACAACGCTACTTAACCCTGTAACACCTGGTCGACAGCCTCGGACTGTAAGACAAAGCTACTTAACCCTGTAACACCTGGTCGACAGCCTCGGACTGTAAGCCAAGTAAGACAAAACTACTTAACCCTGTAACATCTGGACGACAGCCTCGGACTGGAAGCCAAGTAAGACAAAGCTACTTAACCCTGTAACACCTGGACGACAGCCTCGGACTGTAAGCCAAGTAAGACAAAGCTACTTAACCCTGTAACACCTGGTCGACAGCCTCGGACTGTAAGCCAAGTAAGACAAAGCTACTTAACCCTGTAACACCTGGACGACAGCCTCGGACTGGAAGTAAAGTAAGACAACGCTACTTAACCCTGTAACACCTGGTCGACAGCCTCGGACTGTAAGACAAAGCTACTTAACCCTGTAACACCTGGTCGACAGCCTCGGACTGTAAGCCAAGTAAGACAAAGCTACTTAACCTTGTAACACCTGGTCGACAGCCTCGGACTGTAAGACAAAACTACTTAAACCTGTAACACCTGGACGACAGCCTCGGACTGGAAGCAAAGTAAGACAAAACTACTTAACCCTGTAACACCTAGACGACAGCCTCGGAATGTAAGCCAAGTAAGACAAAACTACTTAACCCTGTAACACCTAGACGACAGCCTCGGACTGGAAGCCAAGTAAGACAAAACTACTTAAACCTGTAACACCTGGACGACAGCCTCGGACTGTAAGACAAAGCTACTTAAACCCTGTAACACCTGGACGACAGCCTCGGACTGGAGGGTAAAGTAAGACAAAGCTACTTAACCTTGTAACACCTGGTCGACAGCCTTGGACTGGAAGCAAAGTAAGACAAAGCTACTTAACCCTGTAACACCTAGACGACAGCCTCGGACTGGAAGTAAAGTAAGACAAAGAAACTTAACCCTGTAACACCTGGTCGACAGCCTCGGACTGTAAGACAAAACTACTTAACCCTGTAACACCTAGACGACAGCCTCGGACTGTAAGCAAAGTAAGACAAAGCTACTTAAACCTGTAACACCTAGACGACAGCCTCGGACTGTAAGCAAAGTAAGACAAAGCTACTTAAACCTGTAACACCTAGACGACAGCCTCGGACTGTAAGACAAAGCTACTTAACCCTGTAACACCTAGACGACAGCCTCGGACTGTAAGACAAAACTACTTAACCCTGTAACACCTAGACGACAGCCTCGGACTGTAAGCAAAGTAAGACAAAGCTACTAACCTGTAACACCTAGACGACAGCCTCGGACTGTAAGACAAAGCTACTTAACCCTGTAACACCTAGACGACAGCCTCGGACTGTAAGACAAAGCTACTTAACCTGTAACCCTGGACGACAGCCTCGGAATGTAAGCAAAGTAAGACAAAACTACTTAACCCTGTAACACCTAGACGACAGCCTCGGAATGTAAGCAAAGTAAGACAAAGCTACTTAACCCTGTAACACCTAGACGACAGCCTCGGAATGTAAGCAAAGTAAGACAAAACTACTTAACCCTGTAACACCTGGACGACAGCCTCGGACTGTAAGACAAAGCTACTTAACCCTGTAACACCTGGACGACAGCCTCGGACTGTAAGACAAAGCTACTTAACCCTGTAACACCTAGACGACAGCCTCGGAATGTAAGCAAAGTAAGACAAAACTACTTAACCCTGTACACCTGGACGACAGCCTCGGACTGTAAGACAAAGCTACTTAACCCTGTAACACCTAGACGACAGCCTCGGACTGGAAGCAAAGTAAGACAAAACTATTTAACCCTGTAACACCTAGACGACAGCCTCGGAATGTAAGCAAAGTAAGACAAAACTACTTAACCCTGTAACACCTGGACGACAGCCTCGGACTGTAAGACAAAGCTACTTAACCCTGTAACACCTAGACGACAGCCTCGGACTGTAAGACAAAGCTACTTAACCCTGTAACACCTGGACGACAGCCTCGGACTGTAAGACAAAGCTACTTAACCCTGTAACACCTGGACGACAGCCTCAGACTGGAAGCAAAGTAAGACAAAGCTACTTAAACCTGTAACACCTGGTCGACAGCCTCGGACTGTAAGACAAAGCTACTTAACCCTGTAACACCTGGACGACAGCCTCGGACTGGAAGCAAAGTAAGACAAAACTATTTAACCCTGTAACACCTGGACGACAGCCTCGGAATGTAAGCAAAGTAAGACAAAACTATTTAACCCTGTAACACCTGGACGACAGCCTCGGAATGTAAGCAAAGTAAGACAAAACTATTTAACCCTGTAACACCTGGACGACAGCCTCGGAATGTAAGCAAAGTAAGACAAAACTACTTAACCCTGTAACATCTGGTCGACAGCCTCGGACTGGAAGCAAAGTAAGACAAAGCTACTTAACCCTGTAACACCTAGACGACAGCCTCGGACTGGAAGCAAAGTAAGACAAAGCTACTTAACCCTGTAACACCTAGACGACAGCCTCGGACTGGAAGCAAAGTAAGACAAAACTATTTAACCCTGTAACACCTAGACGACAGCCTCGGAATGTAAGCAAAGTAAGACAAAACTACTTAAACCTGTAACACCTGGACGACAGCCTCGGACTGTAAGACAAAGCTACTTAACCCTGTAACACCTGGACGACAGCCTCAGACTGGAAGCAAAGTAAGACAAAGCTACTTAAACCTGTAACCCTGGTCGACAGCCTCGGACTGTAAGACAAAGCTACTTAACCCTGTAACACCTGGTCGACAGCCTCGGACTGTAAGACAAAACTACTTAAACTGTAACACCTGGACGACAGCCTCGGACTGGAAGCAAAGTAAGACAAAGCTACTTAAACCTGTAACACCTGGACGACAGCCTCGGACTGGAAGCAAAGTAAGACAAAACTACTTAAACCTGTAACACCTGGACGACAGCCTCGGACTGTAAGACAAAGCTACTTAAACCTGTAACACCTGGACGACAGCCTCGGACTGGAAGCAAAGTAAGACAAAACTACTTAAACCTGTAACACCTGGACGACAGCCTCGGACTGTAAGCAAAGTAAGACAAAGCTACTTAACCCTGTAACACCTAGACGACAGCCTCGGACTGTAAGACAAAGTAAGACAAAACTACTTAACCCTGTAACATCTAGACGACAGCCTCGGACTGTAAGACAAAGTAAGACAAAACTACTTAACCCTGTAACACCTAGACGACAGCCTCGGAATGGAAGCAAAGTAAGACAAAACTACTTAACCCTGTAACACCTAGACGACAGCCTCGGAATGGAAGCAAAGTAAGACAAAACTACTTAACCCTGTAACACCTAGACGACAGCCTCGGAATGGAAGCAAAGTAAGACAAAACTACTCAACCCTGTAACACCTAGACGACAGCCTCGTAATGGAAGCAAAGTAAGACAAAGCTACTTAACCCTGTAACATCTAGACGACAGCCTCGGACTGGAAGCAAAGTAAGACAAAGCTACTTAACCCTGTAACACCTGGACGACAGCCTCGGACTGTAAGACAAAGCTACTTAACCCTGTAACACCTGGACGACAGCCTCAGACTGGAAGCAAAGTAAGACAAAGCTACTTAACCCTGTAACACCTAGACGACAGCCTCGGACTGTAAGCAAAGTAAGACAAAACTACTTAAACCTATAACACCTGGACGACAGCCTCGGACTGTAAGACAAAGCTACTTAACCCTGTAACACCTGGACGACAGCCTCAGACTGGAAGCAAAGTAAGACAAAGCTACTTAAACCTGTAACACCTGGTCGACAGCCTCGGACTGTAAGACAAAGCTACTTAACCCTGTAACACCTGGACGACAGCCTCGGACTGGAAGTAAAGTAAGACAAAGCTACTTAACCCTGTAACACCTGGTCGACAGCCTCGGACTGTAAGACAAAGCTACTTAACCCTGTAACACCTGGACGACAGCCTCGGACTGGAAGTAAAGTAAGACAAAGCTACTTAACCCTGTAACACCTGGTCGACAGCCTCGGACTGTAAGACAAAGCTACTTAACCCTGTAACACCTGGACGACAGCCTCGGACTGGAAGTAAAGTAAGACAAAGCTACTTAACCCTGTAACACCTGGTCGACAGCCTCGGACTGTAAGACAAAGCTACTTAACCCTGTAACACCTGGACGACAGCCTCGGACTGGAAGTAAAGTAAGACAAAGCTACTTAACCCTGTAACACCTGGTCGACAGCCTCGGACTGTAAGACAAAGCTACTTAACCCTGTAACACCTGGACGACAGCCTCGGACTGGAAGCAAAGTAAGACAAAGCTACTTAACCCTGTAACACCTGACGACAGCCTCGGACTGAAGGACGACAGCCTCGGACTGAGACAAAGCTACTTAACCCTGTAACACCTGGACGACAGCCTCGACTGGAAGCAAAGTAAGACAAAGCTACTTAACCCTGTAACACCTAGACGACAGCCTCGGACTGTAAGACAAAACTACTTAACCCTGTAACACCTGGACGACAGCCTCGGACTGTAAGACAAAGCTACTTAACCCTGTAACACCTGGACGCAGCCTGTGGGTGTTTTGTGGTGGTGGTGGGTTTGTTGGTGTGGAAGTAAAGTAAGACAAAGCTACTTAACCCTGTAACACCTGGTCGACAGCCTCGGACTGTAAGACAAGCTACTTAACCCTGTAACACCTGGACGACAGCCTCGGACTGGAAGTAAAGTAAGACAAAGCTACTTAACCCTGTAACACCTGGTCGACAGCCTCGGACTGTAAGACAAAGCTACTTAACCCTGTAACACCTGGACGACAGCCTCGGACTGGAAGTAAAGTAAGACAAAGCTACTTAACCTTGTAACACCTGGTCGACAGCCTCGGACTGGAAGCAAAGTAAGACAAAGCTACCTAACCCTGTAACACCTAGACGACAGCCTCGGACTGGAAGTAAAGTAAGACAAAGCTACTTAACCCTATAACACCTGGTCGACAGCCTCGGACTGTAAGACAAAACTACTTAAACCTGTAACACCTGGTCGACAGCCTCGGAATGTAAGCAAAGTAAGACAAAGCTACTTAAACCTGTAACACCTGGTCGACAGCCTCGGAATGTAAGCAAAGTAAGACAAAACTACTTAAACCTGTAACACCTAGACGACAGCCTCGGACTGTAAGACAAAGCTACTTAACCCTGTAACACCTGGACGACAGCCTCGGACTGGAAGTAAAGTAAGACAAAGCTACTTAACCCTGTAACACCTGGACGACAGCCTCGGACTGTAAGACAAAGCTACTTAACCCTGTAACACCTGGACGACAGCCTCGGACTGTAAGACAAAGCTACTTAACCCTGTAACACCTGGACGACAGCCTCGGACTGGAAGTAAAGTAAGACAAAGCTACTTAACCCTGTAACACCTGGACGACAGCCTCGGACTGTAAACAAAGTAAGACAAAGCTACTTAACCCTGTAACACCTAGACGACAGCCTCGGACTGTAAGCAAAGTAAGACAAAACTACTAGACGATAGCACTCGGAGAGCTACGCGTATACAGTCAAACCTGTGTTAGTGGTCACCTCTATTAAGCAGCCAACCTGCACTAAGCAGCCAGTTTCCAGATTCCCAATATGCTATTTTATTATACATTTCACCTCTATTAAGCAGCCACCTGTGCTAACCAGCCACTTTCTGAGACTTCCTTGGCTGGCTGCTTAAGACAAGACAAGGTTTGACTGTATTAACAGAATATACATTTCAAGCATATAAATGATGTTTACATGTATTTATTTGGAGTGTTTATATACAATGTAGTATCTAGACTAATACCACATTTGTGCAAAACTGTGTGTTTTTATGTTTATTTATCGTCGCTACCGGTTGTCCATATCAGCGACGCCTCCTGAAGAGATTAGTCATTTTAGATTTTGGAGGATAGTGCAATGATACAGACAGAGACCCATTCCAGAGTCTCCTCTGGTTCTTTTACGTGCACGGTGTAAAGCACCGACATGAGACCTCGGTTTAACGTCCCATCTGAAAGACTTAATTTTATTAGGGTCAGACGGGGGATCGAACCTGCGATCCCTGGATTACCAGTCCAGCGTGTTACCACTAGACTACATATCCGTCTGTCCGTGCAAAACTACAAACAGAACTAATATAAAACTACTCTCCCTGACATAATTGCATGCTTTGAATATTATGTTATTATGTTATATTTCGGGTTTTACGCCTGCATCAGCACCATTTTGGGCTATATCGCTGGTGGGCAGTTTACCTAACAACACCTTTCCTGGGCAGACTCCAGCGGTTAACCAGTACTTAGGTGCACCAACCTCCGTAAGAAACTGCCAACTTTTTCATATAAATGAAACACGGCCTGAGCGGGGCTCGAACCCGTGACCATCAGTGATGATAGGTTACAGTGGTATACAAGTCAGCGACCGTAACCACTTGACCACGGAGGCGGACCCCTTTGAATATTGTGATAAAAATTGATATAGTCTTGAATTATGTTAACCCGTAACCTGCTGCATAAATTGGACGGAATGTGCACAGAACATAGACCCAGATCAGCCGTGGCGTAATGCTGCGTCTCATCAGGATCTATGTTGTCTGCTATTCAGACAAACAGCATAGAGCCAGATAAGACGGCATATTCTGTGCTCTAGGCTGTTTGCAAAAGCGACATTTAGTCGTTAGATTAGTTAAGGGTAATAGTGGGACAGAGCATAGTCATTAGCCGATTGTTTTACACATGAATGATGAGAGTTTTGTTTGGGTGATATTTATCATTAAAATGTTTATTTATTTTTGATGAATTGATTTTTAAACATGTTTTTAACCCATTTCATTCTGGATACATTTAAAGGCTTTTGCAAACAACATAGATCCAGATCAGCCACAGTGTGACGCTGCATGCTGATCAGGATCTATGTTGTTTGCTACATAGCCAAGTGTCTTAGCATGCAAGATCATCTGAATAGCAAACAGCATAGATCCTGATCAGACGACACGTTCCGTGGCAATTGATTTGGCTCTATGTTCTTTGCAAATACTGTTTGAACGGTATCCAGAATGAAATGAGTTCAACAATACATGTACAGTGCAAGTGACTTGACAAGGAAGTTGTCCGCCTCTGTGGTCGAGTGGCTAAGGTCGCCGACTTGCATACCACTGTAACCTATCATCACTGATGGTCACGGGTTCGAGCCCCGCTCAGACCGTGTCTCATTTATATGAAAAAGTTGGCAGTTTCTTACGGAGGTTGGTGCACCCAAGTACTGGTTAACCGCTGGGAGCCTGCCCAGGAAAGGTGTTGTTAGGTAAACTGCCCGCCTGCGATATAGCCCGAAATGGTGCTGATGCAGGCGTAAAACCCGAACTATATATATATATATTATGACAATATGAGCTAATACACTAAGGTGTCAACAACCTGTTACCATTAGCTGTAGAACATCTACAACAAGTGCACAAAATGTGCAATAACGAATTAACTCATTTCATTCTGGATACATTTAACGGCTTTTGCAAACAACATAGATCCTGATCAGCCGCAGCGTGGTGCTGCATGCTGATCAGGATCTATGTTGTTTGCTACATAGCCAAGTGTCTTAGCAAGATCATTGACAAGGAAGTTCTAATGTTGCTGAATTTATTTTAAAGTACCTGTAATCTAAACACATGAACATGTCATGACTTCCTCTTCAAAATAGGTTTTATAGCAACTGCAATACACTCAATGCCGGCAATCCAGATAAATCTCCAGCTTCACTGTCATTTATTTGGTAAATATCTAATAATTTTATTTTTATTGCATTATCAACGATTTTCCACCAGATAATACTTATAGGGCATAGGTTGAGCTTACTTTAACCCTTTCAACACCACAGACCTCTAAATAGGCTTACAAAAAGTGTAGATCCAGATGAGCCGGCTCGTGATGAGCCGTCTCATCAGGATCTGCACTTGTTGCCAGTAATATTACTATTTTAGACAAAATTACCCATTTTGATAAATGAACTGGTCCAAATGTAATTTTCGTATTAATTTATTGGTCTAAAAACTGATCATGGACCAGTCCATTTCAGTTACTTGGTGTTGAATGGGTTATATATATTGTAATGATAACGCTAGCTAATTTCTTTTTATAATTATTCATTATGTCACTATTGACCTGTACATGTAGGCAGCCGATTGAATATACATGACGATTTTAAATTTGAATTATGTTGTACAATGACCAGGTGTGTGTGGGCATAGTATGCAATTCGCTGTCGAAATATTAATTCTTGTGCGACTCGGTCTCGGAGATGACAATCGTAAATTACCCTGGGCCCTGATGACTAAATCAATCGATCATACATCCATTGTCCACTGTTTACAACCCATTAATGGGCTGTATCCGCTTAAATTATAGTCCCCCAAAAAGGCGATTAAACAAATAATGATCAAATTTCTCCTCCTGAGAAACTACTATACCCGAACAGTGCTCATATACCATCATTAATATGCATTTTTTATAAGTAAATAATGGTGTCTGTGTCTACAGAGTGCATGTGGTACAGTGTTTAACCCTTTCCCTCATATAAGCACCTCTTGATGCCATTACCAATACGACATACATTGACAATGTAGTAGCCAAACCAATGCTCATAATAAAGGCCAGAATCTCATGTAGTCCCAGTAATATCTATGGAGGTTGGATAGATATGGCGACTACTTATCCATTGCATTATAGCTAAATGTCTGCCGTTTGTATGGAGATGTAGACCGGGGAGTTTATAGATATAACAAACTCTGGTTGTTTTCGTATTTTCGTATATATGGATATAAAGAGCCTGTAAAATACAATATATACATAATATTATTATGTACAAATCATTCTACTTAATTTCACAATACAAAATAGTAAATACACAATTCCAATCCAAGCATTTCAAATAAATATTTTACAATGTAAAATATCAAAGATAAAACATTACATTACCAGAGTCCGGCTATCAGCTGATACATATAATGTATATATGTATATATTTACTAGTATAGTATATATTAAGGTAAACAGGATAGCTTTTCAACTTATCCGTTTGACTAGTAGAGTAAGAGTGTGGGATAAGGGTCTTGAACAAGTTAGTTGGAAAGTGCACCTACTTAGTTGAGTTAGTTCACTCATTCACACATCTGACCTGATTGTCACTCACAATCACTCACCCATAATACTTTATACACAATAGTAGTGAAGACTAGTATATATTATACAAAGACATAGTATGGGACCAGGCTATATAATTATGATATGATTCAGACCAGTGATTTTATTAGGCCATATAGGGGAAACTATTGGGTGGTATGCTTGCAGCAGGGTTTGGAAATATTATGATGTACATGTACTAAATATCAATAATTATTACTCTTTTAGATAAATATGACATGGGTTACAGAGATATAATAGTATATTAACCTAAATCTCTATGTAGTCCCAGTAATATCTATGGAGGTGGGATAGATATGGCCACTACTTATCCACTGCATTATAGCTAAATGGCTGTTGTTGGTATGGAGATATAATAGTATATTAACCTAAATCTCTATGTAGTCCCAGTAATATCTATGGAGGTGGGATAGATATGACGACTACTTATCCACTGCATTATAGCTAAATGGCTGTCGTTTGTATGGAGATATAATAGTATATTAACATAAATCTCTATGTAGTCCCAGTAATATCTATGGAGGTAGGATAGATATGGCCACTACTTATCCACTGCATGATAGCTAAATGGCTGTCGTTTGTATGGAGATATAATAGTATATTAACCTAAATCTCATGTAGTCCCAGTAATATCTATGGAGGTGGGATAGATATGGCGACTATTTATCCACTGCATTATAGCTAAATGGCTGTCGTTTGTATGGAGATATAATAGTATATTAACATAAATCTCTATGAAGAAAAGGGTTAACAGGTTTAATTAGCGGATTATAGCAACATCATAAGATATGATATATATAAACATAATTGAGTAGATAGAACTTCTATCTATGTCAAGTGGACAAACAGGTGAGGTATTGAATTGCTATAATGTTTTTGTTTAAAGTTGGGAGAGATGAACATCTATTATTCAATCATAACAATGTATCAATTAAAAGGTTATAATTCTGATGAAAAGTGACAAAAACAATGAATTTACCCACTGAAAATATTGTTTATAATTATACCGTTTCTCTGAAAGACATGAAATTGAAAGTGGATCACAAAGCGAAATGAAAGACATGGAATTGAACGTGGATCACAAAGCGAAATGAAAGACACCAAATTGAACGTGGATCACAAAGCGAAATGAAAGACATCAAATTGAACGTGGATCACAAAGCGAAATGAAAGACATCAAATTGAACGTGGATCACAAAGCGACATGAAAGACATCAAATTGAACGTGGATCACAAAGCGAAATGAAAGACATCAAATTGAACGTGGATCGCAAAGCGAAATGAAAGACATCAAATTGAACGTGGATCACAAAGCGACATGAAAGACATCAAATTGAACGTGGATCACAAAGCGAAACATTGGAAACATAAGTATAGGTAAACCTGTCTTAACAAAGGTGGCTGCTTAATAGAGGTCAAATGTATAATAAAACAACATATTGCGAATCTGGAAACTGGCTGCTTACTACAGGATGGCTGCTTAGATGACCACTAACACAGGTTTGCATGTATTGATATTGACAACAATGACAGTAATTAAGAAAATGTATGAACAATCAATACCTATAAAATGTTGCTAACCTTAATTGATAACTAAATATGCTTGATGACAGAGGCAGTCGGGCAGTACATATTGATGAAAGGACGTACAAGTTCTAGGTTAAATAGGTCTGCCTGCCCGAGGGCACTCACATGTTTATCAAAAAAAAATACAATTGTTTGGTAATTTCAATTTTGTTTAAAAAAAAATAAATACAGAAACAAATTCAGAGGACCAATCTACTTTTAGGAGTATTCAGGGGAAGTAACTGACTAATGTTTATGTTTCTCATTGCAATTTTATTTTCACATAGAGAGACAGAACATCATAAAATGACAGAACATTAACATATTATACTTCGGACTCAGGTGCGAAAGGCCCGGAGTTTGCGTCAAGCTGTAGCCATTACGATTATGCCCTTAGGCAAGCCACTTAAATTCAGTCTCTTCTCTCCCTTATGGCGATGGATTCCATCAGGAATGAGGTCTCAAGAGCGATTAATAAACAGTGTAAAAACTTGACTCACAATGGAGCTGGAATAAATTTCTATGAACTATAAGCGTGCAAAAGGTCCAGAGTTTGCGCCCAGCTGTAGCTGTTCAGATTATGCCTTGGGAGAGGCATTTAATTTTCACATTGACTCTTCTCTCTCCCATATGGCAATGGATTCCATCAGTAATTAGGTCTCGACAAAGATTAATCAAACGTTGTCAAAACTTGTTTCGCAATCCACCTAAAATAAGTTTGTATAACCTAATGCAATAATTTGCAATATTATTTTTTTTACATTATGTCGATTAGATACATTTTATCTTGAAGACAGGCATAACTTTTTAAATCTCAAAAGTATTTTGTTCCAGCACATGATAAGACCACAAACGACACACAAATTGTCGATCTAAAGTATAAAGTAAAAGAAATATTTAATAATTTTTAATTATTTACAAAACTCCAAAAGTTTATGTAAAGTAAAACATTGGCCGGCTTATACACAACAGTTAATCGTATTGGCAGTTTAGATGTGAGCTGATTTATTTTTGCAATGGATACCACTTTATCATAAATAAGCAATTTCTAAAAGAAACCTTCTAGAAGCCGAGAAATCATGCTGTCAACATTCAGTTCTGTCTCCGCCATTTCTGTAGGAAGTATTACGGTCTGACGTCATACGACAACACCTTTAACCTTTGGTCACAATGCACATAGGCATATTAAATTTATGATTTTTATGGATATTATAAAATTACAATTCTCAATTAATGCAATAAAACATTTAAATTTAATTCCAATTTTGTCGCTGATATGTTGATCTGAAATAAAGGAATTATTTTCACGAAATAATATGTGTGCATCTATTTATTCTTATTTTTGTTCCATGACTTAATCGAACAAGTCGGTACTCCAATTCAGTGCACGCATGATGACAAAACGTGTTACAAATTGCCCCACTAATCACAAGTACGCATACAAGCACCCAAGACCAATCGGGGCTAAAGAACTCAAGACAATGCCCGTCATGTCTCACTAACCACTCTCAATGCTAACAACTGTATATTGTAACATCCTCATGGAAAGGAATTTACATAAGCTCTCAGCTTGTTTTCCAATCCAGTTCAGATATCCTGTTGTATTTATATACCGTATATATATTGAATGAACTGAATAACATATGTTTCGCTGGACTGGTAATCCAGGGATCGCAGGTTCGATCCCCCGTCTGACCCTAATAAAATTAACAGTCGTTCAGATGGGACGTTAAACCGAGGTCTCGTGTCGGTGCTTTACACCGTGCACGTAAGAGAACCAGAGGATACTCTGTAATGGGTCTCTTTCTGTATCATTGCACTATCCTCCAAAATCTAAAATGACTAATCTCTTCAGGAGGCGTCGCTCATATGGGTAACCGGTAGCGACGATAAATAAACGTAAAACACACACCAAAATATGTTTAAACTAAGTCGGTACGCCTAAAAGGGGCAATGTAGCAGAAAAGGGGCAATGTAGCTAAATGTAGATGGAAAATAAGCAATGTAGATTTTAAATCACCATTTTTGAAGATATTATTTATTTTACTAGTTATTCTTGTAAAGTAGATTGAAATACATTATATTGCCAATTTTCAGCGATAGGTATCGAGAACTGAACTATTGTCCACTTCACGATTTTCTATATGTAAAATAGACACACATATTTGAAGCAGTCCAAAACTACATCCGGGAAAGCAGACGATTTTCATGAGCATCTGTTCACTAAATGTAGCAAGCTTGCTTCTCCCACTGAACTATCCGAATGAATACATCATGTTCCTCCATCTTCTATCCGTTTGCCTATCTTCTCAGTCAATCTTAATTTCAACTTACTAATTTAATTACTATGTGTATTTCTATCACCTTAATAATCTCGTTATATTATTGAGATTATAGTTTACAGTTCATGGTTAATATCATTTTATACTTATCTTTATCGAATTGCAATTAATAGTTCATATACGATTAAAACGCTGTCATACTGTAATTACAATATACATCTAAATATAGGAGAAGACCTCTATAAGCTATAGCTTTCGGTTCTAATCCTTTTTCATACATGTATGTAAATATTTGTGTAAATTGTACATTTGTATATGTTGTATCATTGTTTGAAATAAACTATGTTTAAACTAAAATAGACAATGTAGATCTTAAATCACAGTTTACTATTTATTCTATTAGTATTTTACATACGCTTAATACAGTACAACTTTTCAAAAATAAATCTGTTGATATGTTGCATGTAAGGCCTACAGTTAAACTTGTCTTAAGCAACCAGCCAAGATAATATCAGAAGGTGGTTGCTTAGCACATGTGGCTAATATAGGTCAACTGTACAATATTACAACATATTGAGAGTCTAGAAAATTGTCACTTAATACAGGTTGGCTGCTTAATAGAGGTGACAACAAACACAGGTTTGACTATAGCATAACATAGTGGCCCACTACTAAGTTACCTCAAATTGTGATCTTCCTATATGCAGCCGCCGTCGTTTAGTCATTACGGCGTTCGCGTTGTAACTGATAGATCGTGTTTTGGAACCCCGTCAGAGAAATGGTGGATGTATCCTTAGACATGATATTCAAACCCACATTGCCTCTTCTCTCCCTTGTGGCGATGGATTCCAACAGGAATGAGATCGTGAGAAAGATTAATAGGAGAATACCTATATAAGCTATAGCTTCCGGTTCTAATCCTTTTTCTTACATGTTTCTAAATGTTGTGTAAAATGTAAATTTGTACATGTTGTATCATTGTTTGAAATAAACTATGTTTAAAGTGTTTTAAAATCTTGTTTCACTATCAAGCTAAAAGATATTTGTATTGAAAGTAAATTGTGATCATAATTGACCCCACGGTATGGGGTCACATAATACTATATAGTACAACTCTTTCACAATCTTCTTTTCAGAAACCTCATATTGAACAAATCAAGGCAGTCCGATTAGCGCAGTGGTTAGCGCTTTCGCTTCTCACTAATGCAACCCGGACTCGATCCTCGGACCGTGAGATAGTACGGTGGTCGCCAGATCGGACAGGTGGGGTTTCTCCGGGTACTCCGGTTTCCTATCATACGAATGACCATATTTACGCTTTCGTCCCATGTGACACTCCATGTGGCACTCCATGCGCCACGGCACTCCATGTGCCACGGCACTCCATGCGCCACGGCACTCCATGCGCCACGGCACTCCATGTGCCACGGCACTCCATGTGCCACGGCACTCCATGTGGCACTCCATGTGGCACTCCATGTGGCACTCCATGCGGCACTCCATGTGGCACTACACGTGGCACTTCATGTGACACTCCATGTGGCACTCCATGTGGCATTCTATGTGGCACTCCATGTGGCACTCCATTTGGCACTACACGTGGCACTCCATGTGGTACTCCATGTGACACTCCATGTGGCACTCCACGTGGCACTCCATGTGACACTCCATGTGGCACTCCATGTGGCATTCTATGTGGCACTACACGTGGCACTCCATGTGGCACTCCATGTGGCACTCCATGTGCACTCCATGTGGCACTCCATGTGGCACTCCATGTGACACTCCATGTGGCACTCCATGTGGCATTCTATGTGGCACTACACGTGGCACTCCATGGGCACTCCATGTGGCACTACACGTGGCACTCCATGTGGCACTACACGTGGCACTCCATGTGGCACTCCATGTGGCACTCCATGCGGCACTCCATGCGGCACTCCATGTGGCACTCCATGTGACACTCCATGTGGCACGGCACTCTATGTGGCACGGCACTCCATGTGGCACACTCCATGCGGCACTCCATGCGGCACTCCATGTGGCACGGCACTCCATGTGGCACTCCATGTGGCACTCCATGTGGCACTACACGTGGCACTCCATGTGGCACTACACGTGGCACTACACGTGGCACTCCATGTGGCACTACATGTGGCACTACACGTGGCACTACACGTGGCACTACACGTGGCACTCCATGTGGCACTACACGTGGCACTCCATGTGGCACTCCATGTGGCACTCCATGTGGCACTCCATGTGGCACTACACGTGGCACTCCATGTGGCACTCCATGTGGCACTCCATGTGGCACTCCATGTGGCACTCCATGTGGCACTCCATGTGGCACTCCATGTGGCACTCCATGTGGCACTACATGCGGACGGCACTCCATGTGGCACTCCATGTGGCACTCCATGCGGCACGGCACTCCATGTGGCACTCCATGTGGCACTCCATGTGGCACTACTCCATGTGGCACTCCATGTGGCACTCCATGGGCACGGCACTCCATGTGGCACTCCATGTGACACTCCATGTGGCACTCCATGTGGCACTCCATGTGGCACTCCATGTGGCACTCCATGTGGCACTCCATGTGGCACTCCATGTGACACTCCATGTGGCACTCCATGTGGCACTCCATGTGGCACTCCATGTGGCACTCCATGTGGCACTCCATGTGACACTCCATGTGGCACTCCATGTGGCACTACACGTGGCACTCCATGTGGCACTCCATGTGACACTCCATGTGGCACTCCATGCGTACTCCATGTGGCACTCCATGTGGCACTACATGTGGCACTCCATGTGGCACTCCATGTGGCACTCCATGTGGCACTCCATGTGACACTCCATGTGGCACTCCATGTGGCACTCCATGTGGCACTCCATGTGACACTCCATGTGGCACTCCATGTGACACTCCATGTGGCACTCCATGTGGCACTCCATGTGGCACTCCATGTGGCACTCCATGCGGCACTCCATGTGGCACTCCATGTGACACTCCATGTGGCACTACACGTGGCACTCCATGTGGCACTCCATGTGCACTCCATGTGGCACTCCATGTGGCACTACACGTGGCACTCCATGTGGCACTCCATGTGGCACTCCATGTGGCACTCTGTGGCACTCCATGTGGCACTCCATGTGGCACTCCATGTGGCACTCCATGTGGCACTCCATGTGGCACTACACGTGGCACTCCATGTGGCACTCCATGTGACACTCCATGTGGCACTCCATGTGGCACTCCATGTGGCACTCCATGTGGCACTCCATGTGGCACTACACGTGGCACTCCATGTGGCACTCATGCGACACTCCATGTGGCACTCCATGTGGCACTCCATGTGGCACTCCATGTGGCACTCCATTGGCACTCCATGCGGCACTCCATGTGGCACTCCATGTGGCACTCCATGTGGCACTACATGTGGCACTCCATGTGGCACTCCATGTGACACTCCATGTGGCACTCCATGTGACACTCCATGTGACACTCCATGTGGCACTCCATGCGACACTCCATGTGGCACTCCATGTGACACTCCATGTGGCACTCCATGCGACACTCCATGTGGCACTCCATGTGGCACTCCATGTGGCACTCCATGTGGCACTCCATGTGGCACTACACGTGGCACTAACTCCATGTGGCACTACATGTGACACTCCATGTGGCACTACATGTGGCACTCCATGTGGCACTCTATGTGGCACTCCATGTGGCACTACACGTGACACTCCATGTGGCACTACACGTGGCACTCCATGTGGCACTCCATGTGGCACTACACGTGACACTCCATGTGGCACTACACGTGGCACTCCATGTGGCACTACACGTGGCACTCCATGTGGCACTCCATGTGACACTCCATGTGGCACTACATGTGGCACTCCATGTGGCACTCCATGTGGCACTCCATGTGGCACTACACGTGACACTCCATGTGGCACTACACGTGGCACTCCATGTGGCACTCCATGTGGCACTACACGTGACACTCCATGTGGCACTACACGTGACACTCCATGTGGCACTACACGTGGCACTCCATGTGGCACTACACGTGGCACTCCATGTGGCACTCCATGTGACACTCCATGTGGCACTACACGTGACACTCCATGTGGCACTCCATGTGGCACTACACGTGGCACTCCATGTGACACTCCATGTGGCACTCCATGTGGCACTCCATGTGGCACTCCATGTGGCACTCCATGTGGCACTCCATGTGGCACTACATGTGGCACTCCATGTGGCACTCCATGTGGCACTCCATGCGACACTCCATGTGGCACTCCATGTGACACTCCATGTGCGGCACTCCATGTGGCACTCCATGTGGCACTACATGTGGCACGGCACTCCATGTGGCACTCCATGTGGCACACTCCATGTGGCACTCCATGTGCGCACTCCATGCGGCACTCCATGTGACACGGCACTCCATGTGACACTCCATGTGGCACTCCATGTGGCACTCCATGTGGCACTCCATGTGGCACTCCATGTGGCACTCCATGTGGCACTCCATGTGACACTCCATGTGGCACTCCATGTGGCACTCCATGTGGGCACTCCATGTGACACTCCATGTGACACTCCATGTGGCACTCCATGTGGCACTACACGTGGCACTCCATGTGGCACTCCATGTGGCACTCCATGTGGCACTCCATGCGACTCCATGTGGCACTCCATGTGGCACTCCATGTGGCACTCCATGTGGCACTCCATGTGGCACTCCATGTGGCACTCCATGTGGCACTCCATGTGGCACTCCATGTGGCACTCCATGTGACACTCCATGTGGCACTCCATGTGACACTCCATGTGGCACTCCATGTGGCACTCCATGTGGCACTCCATGCGACACTCCATGTGGCACTCCATGTGGCACTCCATGTGGCACTACATGTGGCACTCCATGTGGCACTCCATGTGACACTCCATGTGGCACTCCACGTGGCACTACACGTGGCACTCCATGTGGCACTCCATGTGGCACTACACGTGGCACTCCATGTGGCACTCCATGTGGCACTCCATGTGGCACTCCATGTGGCACTCCATGTGGCACTCCACGTGGCACTCCATGTGGCACTCCATGTGGCACTCCATGTGGCACTCCATGGACACTCCATGTGGCACTCCACGTGGCACTCCATGTGGCACTCCATGTGGCACTCCATGTGGCACTCCATGTGGCACATCCATGTGACACTCCATGTGGCACTCATGTGACTCCATGTGGCACTCCATGTGGCACTCCATGCGACACTCCATGTGGCACTCCATGTGGCACTACACGTGGCACTCTATGTGGCACTCCATGTGGCACTACACGTGGCACTCCATGTGGCACTACACGTGGCACTACACATGGCACTCCATGTGGCACTCCATGCGACACTCCATGTGACACTCCATGTGGCACTCCATGCGACACTCCATGTGGCACTCCATGTGGCACTCCATGCGACACTCCATGTGGCACTCCATGTGGCACTCCATGTGGCACTCCATGTGGCACTCTATGTGGCACTCCATGTGGCACTACACGTGACACTCCATGTGGCACTACACGTGGCACTCTATGTGGCACTACACGTGACACTCCATGTGGCACTCCATGTGGCACTACACGTGGCACTCTATGTGGCACTCCATGTGGCACTACACGTGGCACTCCATGTGGCACTACACGTGGCACTCCATGTGGCACTCCATGTGGCACTCCATGTGGCACTCCATGTGACACTCCATGTGGCACTCCATGTGGCACTCCATGTGGCACTCCATGTGGCACTCCATGTGGCACTACACGTGGCACTCCATGTGGCACTACACGTGGCACTCTATGTGGCACTCCATGTGGCACTACACGTGACACTCCATGTGGCACTACACGTGGCACTCCATGTGGCACTACACGTGGCACTCCATGTGGCACTCCATGTGGCACTCCATGTGGCACTACACGTGGCACTCCATGTGGCACTCCATGTGGCACTACACGTGGCACTCCATGTGGCACTCCATGTGGCACTCCACGTGGCACTCCATGTGGCACTCCATGTGGCACTCCATGTGGCACTCCATGTGGCACTACATGTGGCACTCCATGTGGCACTCCATGTGGCACTCCATGTGGCACTCCATGTGGCACTCCATGTGGCACTCCATGTGCGGCACTCCATGTGGCACTCCATGCGACACTCCATGTGGC
>CM026404.1:56079386-56115279 GCA_014843695.1 Archivesica marissinica | reverse complement strand
TGGTGAATGATCCATCAACACAGATACTTGGTGAATGATCCATCAACACAGATACTTGGTGAATGATCCATCAACACAGACACATGGTGAATGATCCATCAACACATATACTTGGTGAATGATCCATCAACACAGATACATGGTGAATGATCCATCAACACACCAGATACATGGTGAATGATCCATCAACACAGACACATGGTGAATGATCCATCAACACAGATACATGGTGAATGATCCATCAACACAGATATGGTGAATGATCCATCAACACATATACATGGTGAATGATCCATCAACACAGATACTTGGTGAATGATCCATCAACACAGACACATGGTGAATGATCCATCAACACATATACATGGTGAATGATCCATCAACACAGATACATGGTGAATGATCCATCAACACAGATACATGGTGAATGATCCATCAACACATATACATGGTGATTGATCCATCAACACAGATACTTGGTGAATGATCCATCAACACAGACACATGGTGAATGATCCATCAACACAGATACATGGTGAATTATCCATCAACACAGATACTTGGTGAATAATCCATCAACACATATACATGGTGAATGATCCATCAACACATATACATGGTGAATGATCCATCAACACATATACCTGGTGAATGATCCATCAACACATATATATGGTGATTGATCTATCAACACAGATACATGGTGAATGATCCATCAACACATATACATGGTGAAAGATCCATCAATACATATACATGGTGAATGATCCATCAACACATATATATGGTGAGTGATCCATAAACACAGATACGTGGTGAATGATTCATCAACACAGATACATGGTGAATGATCCATCAACACAGACACATGGTTTATGACCCATCAACACAGACAGACAGACAGTTGTTGAATGATCCATCCACACAGACACATGGTGAATGATCCATCAACACATATACATGGTGAATGATCCATCAACACAGACACATGATAAATGATCCATCAACACAGATACATGGTGAATGATCCATCAACACAGCCACTTGGTGAATGATCCATCAACACAGACACATGGTGAATGATCCATCAACACAGATACTTGGTGAATGATCCATCAACACATATACATGGTGAATGATCCATCAACACATATACATGGTGAATGATCCATCAACACATATACATGGTGAATGATCCATCAACACAGATACATGGTGAATGATCCATCAACACAGATACATGGTGAATGATCTATCAACACAGATACATGGTGAATGATCCATCAACACATACACATGGTGAATTATTCAACAACACAGATACTTGGTGAATGATCCATCAACACAGATACATGGTGAATGATCCATCAACACAGATACCTGGTGAATGATCCATCAACACAGACACATGGTGAATGATCCATCAACACAGATACATGTTGAATGATCCATCAACACAGACACATGGTGAATGATCCATCAACACAGACACATGGTGAATGATTCATCAACACATATACTTGGTGAATGATCCATCAACACAGATACATGGTGAATGATCCATCAACACCGATACATGGTGAATGATCCATCAACACAGATACATGGTGAATGATCCATCAACACCGATACATGGTGAATGATCCATCAACACAGATACATGGTGAATGATCCATCAACACAGATACTTGGTGAAGGATTCAACAACACATATACTTGGTGAATGATCCATCAACACAGATACATGGTGAATGATCCATCAACACAGATACATGGTGAATGATCCATCAACACATACACATGGTGAATTATTCAACAACACAGATACTTGGTGAATGATCCATCAACACAGATACATGGTGAATGATCCATCAACACAGATACATGGTGAATGATCCATCAACACAGACACATGGTGAATGATCCATCAACACAGATACATGTTGAATGATCCATCAACACAGATACTTGGTGAATGATCCATCAACACAGATACTTGGTGAATGATCCATCAACACAGACACATGGTGAATGATTCATCAACACATATACTTGGTGAATGATCCATCAACACAGATACATGGTGAATGATCCATCAACACCGATACATGGTGAATGATCCATCAACACCGATACATGGTGAATGATCCATCAACACAGATACATGGTGAATGATCCATCAACACAGATACTTGGTGAAGGATTCAACAACACATATATTTGGTGAATGATTCATCAACACAGACACTTGGTGAATGAATGATCCATCAACACAGATACATGGTGAATGAATGATCCATCAATACAGACACTTGGTGAATGAATCATCCATCAACACAGATACATGGTGAATAATCCATCAACACAGACACTTGGTGAATGATCCATCAACACAGATACATGGTGAATGATCCATCAACACATACACATGGTGAATTATTCAACATCACAGATACTTGGTGAATGATCCATCAACACCGATACATGGTGAATGATCCATCAACACAGACACATGGTGAATGATCCATCAACACAGACACTTGGTGAATGATCTATCAACACATATACTTGGTGAATGATTCATCAACACAGATACTTGGTGAATGATCCATCAACACAGATACTTGGTGTATGATCCATCAACACAGATACTTGGTGAATGATCCATCAACACAGATACTTGGTGAATGATCCATCAACACAGATACATGGTGAATGATCCATCAACACAGATACATGGTGAATGATCCATCAACACAGATACTTGGTGAATGATCCATCAACACAGACACATGGTGAATGATCCATCAACACATATACTTGGTGAATGATCCATCAACACAGATACTTGGTGAAGGATTCATCAACACAGATACATGGTGAATGATCCATCAACACAGATACATGGTGAATGATCCATCAACACAGACACATGGTGAATGATCCATCAACACAGATACATGTTGAATGATCCAACAACACAGATACTTGGTGAATGATCCATCAACACAGATACTTGGTGAATGATCCATCAACACAGACACATGGTGAATGATTCATCAACACATATACTTGGTGAATGATCCATCAACACAGATACATGGTGAATGATCCATCAACACCGATACATGGTGAATGATCCATCAACACAGATACATGGTGAATGATCCATCAACACCGATACATGGTGAATAATCCATCAACACAGATACATGGTGAATGATCCATCAACACAGATACTTGGTGAAGGATTCAACAACACATATATTTGGTGAAGGATTCATCAACACAGACACTTGGTGAATGAATGATCCATCAACACAGATACATGGTGAATGAATGATCCATCAATACATACACTTGGTGAATGAATCATCCATCAACACATATACTTGGTGAATGATCCATCAACACAGATACATGGTGAATGATCCATCAACACAGATACATGGTGAATGATCCATCAACACAGATACATGGTGAATGATCCATCAACACAGATACATGGTGAATGATCCATCAACACAGATACTTGGTGAAGGATTCATCAACACAGATACATGGTGAATGATCCATCAACACAGATACTTGGTGAATGATCCATCAACACAGATACTTGGTGAATGATCCATCAACACAGATACATGGTGAATGATCCATCAACACATATACTTGGTGAATGATCCATCAACACAGATACTTGGTGAAGGATTCATCAACACAGATACATGGTGAATGATCCATCAACACAGATACTTGGTGAATGATCCATCAACACAGATACTTGGTGAATGATCCATCAACACATATACTTGGTGAATGATCCATCAACACAGATACATGGTGAATGATCCATCAACACAGATACTTGGTGAATGATCCATCAACACAGATGCATGGTGAATGATCCAGCAACACACACAGACATGGTGAATGATCCATCAACACAGATACTTGGTGAATGATCCATCAACACATATACATCGTGAATGATCCATCAACACATATACATGGTGAATGATCCATCAACACATATACATGGTGAATGATCCATCAAAGCATACATGGTGAATGATCCATCAACACATATATGGTGAATGATCCATCAACACAGCCACTTGGTGAATGATCCATCAACACAGACACATGGTGAATGATCCATCAACACAGCCACTTGGTGAATGATCCATCAACACAGACACATGGTGAATGATCCATCAACACAGCCACTTGGTGAATGATCCATCAACACAGACACATGGTGAATGATCCATCAACACAGACACATGGTTTATGATCCATCAACACAGACAGACACTTGGTGAATGATCCATCCACACAGACACATGGTGAATGATCCATCAACACATATACATGGTGAATGATCCATCAACACAGACACATGGTGAATGATCCATCAACACAGATACATGGTGAATGATCCATCAACACAGCCACTTGGTGAATGATCCATCAACAAAGACACATGGTGAATGATCCATCAACACATATACATGGTGAATGATCCATCAACACATATACATGGTGAATGATCCATCAACACAGACACATGGTGAATGATCCATCAACACAGATACATGGTGAATGATCCATCAACACAGATACATGGTGAATGATCCATCAACACCGATACATGGTGAATGATCCATCAACACAGATACTTGGTGAAGGATTCATCAACACAGATACATGGTGAATGATCCATCAACACAGATACTTGGTGAATGATCCATCAACACAGATACTTGGTGAATGATCCATCAACACATATACTTGGTGAATGATCCATCAACACAGATACATGGTGAATGATCCATCAACACAGCCACTTGGTGAATGATCCATCAACACAGATACTTGGTGAATGATCCATCAACACAGATGCATGGTGAATGATCCATCAACACACACAGACACATGGTGAATGATCCATCAACACAGATAATTGGTGAATGATCCATCAACACATATACATGGTGAATGATCCATCAACACCTATACATGGTGAATGATCCATCAACACATATACATGGTGAATGATCCATCAACACATACATGGTGAATGATCCATCAACACATATATGGTGAATGATCCATCAACACAGATACATGGTGAATGATCCATCAACAAAGATACTTGGTGAATGATCCATCAACACATATACATGGTGAATGATCCATCAACACATATACATGGTGAATGATCCATCAACACATATACTTGGTGAATGATCCATCAACACATATATATGGTGAATGATCCATCAACACAGATACGTGGTGAAGGATTCATCAACACAGATACATGATCAATGATCCATCAACACAGATACATGGTGAATGATCCATCAACACATACACATTGTGAATTATTCAACAACACAGATACTTGGTGAATGATCCATCAACACAGATACATGGTGAATGATCCATCAACACATACACATTGTGAATTATTCAACAACACAGATACTTGACTAATGATCCATCAACACAGATACATGGTGAATGATCCATCAACACAGATACTTGGTGAAGGATTCAACAACACATATACTTGGTGAATGATTCATCAACACAGATACTTGGTGAATGATTCATTAGCACAGATACATGTTGAATGATCCATCAACATATATACTTGGTGAATGATCCATCAACACAGACACTTGGTGAAGGATTCAACAACACATATACTTGGTGAATGATTCATCAACACAGATACTTGGTGAATGATTCATTAGCACAGATACATGTTGAATGATCCATCAACACAGATACTTGGTGAATGATCCATCAACACATATACTTGGTGAATGATCCATCAACACAGACACTTGGTGAATGAATGATCCATCAACACAGATACATGGTGAATGATCCATCAACACAGACACTTGGTGAATGATCCATCAACACAGCTACATGGTGAATGATCCATCAACACAGATACATGGTGAATTATTCAACAACACAGATACTTGGTGAATGATCCATCACCACAGACACTTGGTGAATGATCCATCAACACCGATACATGGTGAATGATCCATCAACACAGACACATGGTGAATGATCCATCAACACAGATACTTGGTGAATGATCCATCAACACATATACTTGGTGAATGATCCAACAACACAGATACTTGGTGAATGATCCATCAACACATATACTTGGTGTATGATCCATCAACACATATACTTGGTGAATGATCCATCAACACAGACACTTGGTGAATGATCCATCAACACACACAGACACATGGTGAATGATCCATCAACACAGACACATGGTGAATGATCCATCAACACAGATACATGGTGAATGATCCATCAACACATATATGGCGAATGATCCATCAAAACATATACATGGTGAATGATCCATCAACACAGATACTTGGTGAATGATCCATCAACACAGACACATGGTGAATGATCCATCAACACATATACATGGTGAATGATCCATCAACACAGATACCTGGTGAATGATCCATCAACACAGACACATGGTGAATGATCCATCAACACATATACATGGTGATTGATCCATCAACACAGATACTTGGTGAATGATCCATCAACACAGACACATGGTAAATGATCCATCAACACAGATACATGGTGAATTATCCATCAACACAGATACTTGGTGAATAATCCATCAACACATATACATGGTGAATGATCCATCAACACATATACATGGTGAATGATCCATCAACACATATACCTGGTGAATGATCCATCAACACATATATATGGTGATTGATCTATCAACACAGATACATGGTGAATGATCCATCAACACATATACATGGTGAAAGATCCATCAATACATATACATGGTGAATGATCCATCAACACATATATATGGTGAGTGATCCATAAACACAGATACGTGGTGAAGGATTCATCAACACAGATACATGGTGAATGATCCATCAACACAGACACATGGTTTATGACCCATCAACACAGACAGACAGACAGTTGTTGAATGATCCATCCACACAGACACATGGTGAATGATCCATCAACACATATACATGGTGAATGATCCATCAACACAGACACATGATAAATGATCCATCAACACAGATACATGGTGAATGATCCATCAACACAGCCACTTGGTGAATGATCCATCAACACAGACACATGGTGAATGATCCATCAACACAAATACTTGGTGAATGATCCATCAACACATATACATGGTGAATGATCCATCAACACATATACATGGTGAATGATCCATCAACACATATACATGGTGAATGATCCATCAACACAGATACATGGTGAATGATCCATCAACACAGATACATGGTGAATGATCTATCAACACAGATACATGGTGAATGATCCATCAACACATACACATGGTGAATTATTCAACAACACAGATACTTGGTGAATGATCCATCAACACAGATACATGGTGAATGATCCATCAACACAGATACCTGGTGAATGATCCATCAACACAGACACATGGTGAATGATCCATCAACACAGATACATGTTGAATGATCCATCAACACAGACACATGGTGAATGATCCATCAACACAGACACATGGTGAATGATTCATCAACACATATACTTGGTGAATGATCCATCAACACAGATACATGGTGAATGATCCATCAACACCGATACATGGTGAATGATCCATCAACACAGATACATGGTGAATGATCCATCAACACCGATACATGGTGAATGATCCATCAACACAGATACATGGTGAATGATCCATCAACACAGATACTTGGTGAAGGATTCAACAACACATATACTTGGTGAATGATCCATCAACACAGATACATGGTGAATGATCCATCAACACAGATACATGGTGAATGATCCATCAACACATACACATGGTGAATTATTCAACAACACAGATACTTTGTGAATGATCCATCAACACAGATACATGGTGAATGATCCATCAACACAGATACATGGTGAATGATCCATCAACACAGACACATGGTGAATGATCCATCAACACAGATACATGTTGAATGATCCATCAACACAGATACTTGGTGAATGATCCATCAACACAGATACTTGGTGAATGATCCATCAACACAGACACATGGTGAATGATTCATCAACACATATACTTGGTGAATGATCCATCAACACAGATACATGGTGAATGATCCATCAACACCGATACATGGTGAATGATCCATCAACACAGATACATGGTGAATGATCCATCAACACCGATACATGGTGAATGATCCATCAACACAGATACATGGTGAATGATCCATCAACACAGATACTTGGTGAAGGATTCAACAACACATATATTTGGTGAATGATTCATCAACACAGACACTTGGTGAATGAATGATCCATCAACACAGATACATGGTGAATGAATGATCCATCAATACAGACACTTGGTGAATGAATCATCCATCAACACAGATACATGGTGAATAATCCATCAACACAGACACTTGGTGAATGATCCATCAACACAGATACATGGTGAATGATCCATCAACACATACACATGGTGAATTATTCAACATCACAGATACTTGGTGAATGATCCATCAACACCGATACATGGTGAATGATCCATCAACACAGACACATGGTGAATGATCCATCAACACAGACACTTGGTGAATGATCTATCAACACATATACTTGGTGAATGATTCATCAACACAGATACTTGGTGAATGATCCATCAACACAGATACTTGGTGTATGATCCATCAACACAGATACTTGGTGAATGATCCATCAACACAGATACTTGGTGAATGATCCATCAACACAGATACATGGTGAATGATCCATCAACACAGATACATGGTGAATGATCCATCAACACAGATACTTGGTGAATGATCCATCAACACAGACACATGGTGAATGATCCATCAACACATATACTTGGTGAATGATCCATCAACACAGATACTTGGTGAAGGATTCATCAACACAGATACATGGTGAATGATCCATCAACACAGATACATGGTGAATGATCCATCAACACAGACACATGGTGAATGATCCATCAACACAGATACATGTTGAATGATCCAACAACACAGATACTTGGTGAATGATCCATCAACACAGATACTTGGTGAATGATCCATCAACACAGACACATGGTGAATGATTCATCAACACATATACTTGGTGAATGATCCATCAACACAGATACATGGTGAATGATCCATCAACACCGATACATGGTGAATGATCCATCAACACAGATACATGGTGAATGATCCATCAACACCGATACATGGTGAATGATCCATCAACACAGATACATGGTGAATGATCCATCAACACAGATACTTGGTGAAGGATTCAACAACACATATATTTGGTGAAGGATTCATCAACACAGACACTTGGTGAATGATCCATCAACACAGATACATGGTGAATGATGTCCATCAATACATACACTTGGTGAATGATCCATCAACACATATACTTGGTGAATGATCCATCAACACAGATACATGGTGAATGATCCATCAACACAGATACATGGTGAATGATCCATCAACACAGATACATGGTGAATGATCCATCAACACAGATACATGGTGAATGATCCATCAACACAGATACTTGGTGAAGGATTCATCAACACAGATACATGGTGAATGATCCATCAACACAGATACTTGGTGAATGATCCATCAACACAGATACTTGGTGAATGATCCATCAACACAGATACATGGTGAATGATCCATCAACACATATACTTGGTGAATGATCCATCAACACAGATACTTGGTGAAGGATTCATCAACACAGATACATGGTGAATGATCCATCAACACAGATACTTGGTGAATGATCCATCAACACAGATACTTGGTGAATGATCCATCAACACAGATACTTGGTGAATGATCCATCAACACAGATACATGGTGAATGATCCATCAACACAGACACTTGGTGAATGATCCATCAACACAGATCATGGTGAATGATCCACAACACACAAACATGGTGAATGATCCATCAACACAGATACTTGGTGAATGATCCATCAACACATATACATGGTGAATGATCCATCAACACATATACATGGTGAATGATCCATCAACACATATACATGGTGAATGATCCATCAAAGCATACATGGTGAATGATCCATCAACACATATATGGTGAATGATCCATCAACACAGACACTTGGTGAATGATCCATCAACACAGACACATGGTGAATGATCCATCAACACAGCCACTTGGTGAATGATCCATCAACACAGACACATGGTGAATGATCCATCAACACAGCCACTTGGTGAATGATCCATCAACACAGACACATGGTGAATGATCCATCAACACAGACACATGGTTTATGATCCATCAACACAGACAGACACTTGGTGAATGATCCATCCACACAGACACATGGTGAATGATCCATCAACACATATACATGGTGAATGATCCATCAACACAGACACATGGTGAATGATCCATCAACACAGATACATGGTGAATGATCCATCAACACAGCCACTTGGTGAATGATCCATCAACAAAGACACATGGTGAATGATCCATCAACACATATACATGGTGAATGATCCATCAACACATATACATGGTGAATGATCCATCAACACAGACACATGGTGAATGATCCATCAACACAGATACATGGTGAATGATCCATCAACACAGATACATGGTGAATGATCCATCAACACCGATACATGGTGAATGATCCATCAACACAGATACTTGGTGAAGGATTCATCAACACAGATACATGGTGAATGATCCATCAACACAGATACTTGGTGAATGATCCATCAACACAGATACTTGGTGAATGATCCATCAACACATATACTTGGTGAATGATCCATCAACACAGATACATGGTGAATGATCCATCAACACAGCCACTTGGTGAATGATCCATCAACACAGATACTTGGTGAATGATCCATCAACACAGATGCATGGTGAATGATCCATCAACACACACAGACACATGGTGAATGATCCATCAACACAGATAATTGGTGAATGATCCATCAACACATATACATGGTGAATGATCCATCAACACCTATACATGGTGAATGATCCATCAACACATATACATGGTGAATGATCCATCAACACATACATGGTGAATGATCCATCAACACATATATGGTGAATGATCCATCAACACAGATACATGGTGAATGATCCATCAACAAAGATACTTGGTGAATGATCCATCAACACATATACATGGTGAATGATCCATCAACACATATACATGGTGAATGATCCATCAACACATATACTTGGTGAATGATCCATCAACACATATATATGGTGAATGATCCATCAACACAGATACGTGGTGAAGGATTCATCAACACAGATACATGATCAATGATCCATCAACACAGATACATGGTGAATGATCCATCAACACATACACATTGTGAATTATTCAACAACACAGATACTTGGTGAATGATCCATCAACACAGATACATGGTGAATGATCCATCAACACATACACATTGTGAATTATTCAACAACACAGATACTTGACTAATGATCCATCAACACAGATACATGGTGAATGATCCATCAACACAGATACTTGGTGAAGGATTCAACAACACATATACTTGGTGAATGATTCATCAACACAGATACTTGGTGAATGATTCATTAGCACAGATACATGTTGAATGATCCATCAACATATATACTTGGTGAATGATCCATCAACACAGACACTTGGTGAAGGATTCAACAACACATATACTTGGTGAATGATTCATCAACACAGATACTTGGTGAATGATTCATTAGCACAGATACATGTTGAATGATCCATCAACACAGATACTTGGTGAATGATCCATCAACACATATACTTGGTGAATGATCCATCAACACAGACACTTGGTGAATGAATGATCCATCAACACAGATACATGGTGAATGATCCATCAACACAGACACTTGGTGAATGATCCATCAACACAGCTACATGGTGAATGATCCATCAACACAGATACATGGTGAATTATTCAACAACACAGATACTTGGTGAATGATCCATCACCACAGACACTTGGTGAATGATCCATCAACACCGATACATGGTGAATGATCCATCAACACAGACACATGGTGAATGATCCATCAACACAGATACTTGGTGAATGATCCATCAACACATATACTTGGTGAATGATCCAACAACACAGATACTTGGTGAATGATCCATCAACACATATACTTGGTGTATGATCCATCAACACATATACTTGGTGAATGATCCATCAACACAGACACTTGGTGAATGATCCATCAACACACACAGACACATGGTGAATGATCCATCAACACAGACACATGGTGAATGATCCATCAACACAGATACATGGTGAATGATCCATCAACACATATATGGCGAATGATCCATCAACACATATACATGGTGAATGATCCATCAACACAGATACTTGGTGAATGATCCATCAACACAGACACATGGTGAATGATCCATCAACACATATACATGGTGAATGATCCATCAACACAGATACCTGGTGAATGATCCATCAACACAGACACATGGTGAATGATCCATCAACACATATACATGGTGATTGATCCATCAACACAGATACTTGGTGAATGATCCATCAACACAGACACATGGTAAATGATCCATCAACACAGATACATGGTGAATTATCCATCAACACAGATACTTGGTGAATAATCCATCAACACATATACATGGTGAATGATCCATCAACACATATACATGGTGAATGATCCATCAACACATATACCTGGTGAATGATCCATCAACACATATATATGGTGATTGATCTATCAACACAGATACATGGTGAATGATCCATCAACACATATACATGGTGAAAGATCCATCAATACATATACATGGTGAATGATCCATCAACACATATATATGGTGAGTGATCCATAAACACAGATACGTGGTGAAGGATTCATCAACACAGATACATGGTGAATGATCCATCAACACAGACACATGGTTTATGACCCATCAACACAGACAGACAGACAGTTGTTGAATGATCCATCCACACAGACACATGGTGAATGATCCATCAACACATATACATGGTGAATGATCCATCAACACAGACACATGATAAATGATCCATCAACACAGATACATGGTGAATGATCCATCAACACAGCCACTTGGTGAATGATCCATCAACACAGACACATGGTGAATGATCCATCAACACAGATACTTGGTGAATGATCCATCAACACATATACATGGTGAATGATCCATCAACACATATACATGGTGAATGATCCATCAACACATATACATGGTGAATGATCCATCAACACAGATACATGGTGAATGATCCATCAACACAGATACATGGTGAATGATCTATCAACACAGATACATGGTGAATGATCCATCAACACATACACATGGTGAATTATTCAACAACACAGATACTTGGTGAATGATCCATCAACACAGATACATGGTGAATGATCCATCAACACAGATACCTGGTGAATGATCCATCAACACAGACACATGGTGAATGATCCATCAACACAGATACATGTTGAATGATCCATCAACACAGACACATGGTGAATGATCCATCAACACAGACACATGGTGAATGATTCATCAACACATATACTTGGTGAATGATCCATCAACACAGATACATGGTGAATGATCCATCAACACCGATACATGGTGAATGATCCATCAACACAGATACATGGTGAATGATCCATCAACACCGATACATGGTGAATGATCCATCAACACAGATACATGGTGAATGATCCATCAACACAGATACTTGGTGAAGGATTCAACAACACATATACTTGGTGAATGATCCATCAACACAGATACATGGTGAATGATCCATCAACACAGATACATGGTGAATGATCCATCAACACATACACATGGTGAATTATTCAACAACACAGATACTTTGTGAATGATCCATCAACACAGATACATGGTGAATGATCCATCAACACAGATACATGGTGAATGATCCATCAACACAGACACATGGTGAATGATCCATCAACACAGATACATGTTGAATGATCCATCAACACAGATACTTGGTGAATGATCCATCAACACAGATACTTGGTGAATGATCCATCAACACAGACACTGGTGAATGATTCATCAACACAATACTTGGTGAATGATCCATCAACACAGATACATGGTGATCCATCAACACAGATACATGGTGAATGATCCATCAACACCGATACATGGTGAATGATCCATCAACACAGATACATGGTGAATGATCCATCAACACAGATACTTGGTGAAGGATTCAACAACACATATATTTGGTGAATGATTCATCAACACAGACACTTGGTGAATGAATGATCCATCAACACAGATACATGGTGAATGAATGATCCATCAATACAGACACTTGGTGAATGAATCATCCATCAACACAGATACATGGTGAATAATCCATCAACACAGACACTTGGTGAATGATCCATCAACACAGATACATGGTGAATGATCCATCAACACATACACATGGTGAATTATTCAACATCACAGATACTTGGTGAATGATCCATCAACACCGATACATGGTGAATGATCCATCAACACAGACACATGGTGAATGATCCATCAACACAGACACTTGGTGAATGATCTATCAACACATATACTTGGTGAATGATTCATCAACACAGATACTTGGTGAATGATCCATCAACACAGATACTTGGTGTATGATCCATCAACACAGATACTTGGTGAATGATCCATCAACACAGATACTTGGTGAATGATCCATCAACACAGATACATGGTGAATGATCCATCAACACAGATACATGGTGAATGATCCATCAACACAGATACTTGGTGAATGATCCATCAACACAGACACATGGTGAATGATCCATCAACACATATACTTGGTGAATGATCCATCAACACAGATACTTGGTGAAGGATTCATCAACACAGATACATGGTGAATGATCCATCAACACAGATACATGGTGAATGATCCATCAACACAGACACATGGTGAATGATCCATCAACACAGATACATGTTGAATGATCCAACAACACAGATACTTGGTGAATGATCCATCAACACAGATACTTGGTGAATGATCCATCAACACAGACACATGGTGAATGATTCATCAACACATATACTTGGTGAATGATCCATCAACACAGATACATGGTGAATGATCCATCAACACAGATACATGGTGAATGATCCATCAACACAGATACATGGTGAATGATCCATCAACACAGATACATGGTGAATGATCCATCAACACAGATACATGGTGAATGATCCATCAACACAGATACTTGGTGAAGGATTCAACAACACATATATTGGTGAAGATCATCAACACAGAACTTGGTGAATGATCCATCAACACAGATACATGGTGAATGATCCATCAACACAGATACTTGGTGAATGATTCATCAACACAGATACATGGTGAATGATCCATCAACACAGATACATGGTGAATGATCCATCAACACAGATACTTGGTGAATGATCCATCAACACGATACATGGTGAATGATCCATCAACACATATACTTGGTGAATGATCCATCAACACAGATACTTGGTGAATGATCCATCAACACAGATACATGGTGAATGATCCATCAACACAGATACATGGTGAATGATCCATCAACACAGATACTTGGTGAATGATCCATCAACACAGACACATGGTGAATGATCCATCAACACAGACACTTGGTGAATGATCCATCAACACAGACACATGGTGAATGATCCATCAACACAGACACTTGGTGAATGATCCATCAACACAGACACATGGTGAATGATCCATCAACACAGACACTTGGTGAATGATCCATCAACACAGACACATGGTGAATGATCCATCAACACAGACACTTGGTGAATGATCCATCAACACAGACACATGGTGAATGATCCATCAACACAGACACTTGGTGAATGATCCATCAACACAGACACATGGTGAATGATCCATCAACACAGACACTTGGTGAATGATCCATCAACACAGACACATGGTGAATGATCCATCAACACAGCCACTTGGTGAATGATCCATCAACACAGACACATGGTGAATGATCCATCAACACAGCCACTTGGTGAATGATCCATCAACACAGACACATGGTGAATGATCCATCAACACAGATACTTGGTGAATGATCCATCAACACAGACACATGGTGAATGATCCATCAACACAGATACATGGTGAATGATCCATCAACACATATACATGGTGATTGATCCATCAACACAGATACTTGGTGAATGATCCATCAACACAGACACATGGTGAATGATCCATCAACACAGATACATGGTGAATGATCCATCAACACAGATACTTGGTGAATAATCCATCAACACATATACATGGTGAATGATCCATCAACACATATACATGGTGAATGATCCATCAACACATATACCTGGTGAATGATCCATCAACACATATATATGGTGATTGATCTATCAACACAGATACATGGTGAATGATCCATCAACACATATACATGGTGAAAGATCCATCAATACATATACATGGTGAATGATCCATCAACACATATATATGGTGAGTGATCCATAAACACAGATACGTGGTGAAGGATTCATCAACACAGATACATGGTGAATGATCCATCAACACAGATACGTGATGAATGATCCATCAACACAGATACTTGGTGAATGATCCATCAACACACACAGACACATGGTGAATGATCCATCAACACAGCCACTTGGTGAATGATCCATCAACACATACACATGGTGAATGATCCATCAACACAGATTCTTGGTGAATGATCCATCAACACAGATACTTGGTGAATGATCCATCAACACATATACATGGTGAATGATCCATCAACACAGATACTTGGTGAATGATCCATCAACACAGACACTTGGTGAATGATCCATCAACACAGATACATGGTGAATGATCCATCAACACAGATACTTGGTGAATGATCCATCAACACAGATACGTGGTGAATGATCCATCAACACAGATATATGGTGAATGATCCATCAACACAGATACTTGGTGAATGATCCATCAACACCGATACATGGTGAATGATCCATCAACACAGATATATGGTGAATGATCCATCAACACATATACTTGGTGAATGATCCATCTACACAGATACTTGGTGAATGATCCATCAACATACACATGGTGAATGATCCATCAACACATATACATGGTGAATGATCCATCAACACATATACATGGTGAATGATCCATCAACACATATATATGGTGAGTGATCCATCAACACAGATACGTGGTGAAGGATTCATCAACACATATACATGGTGAATGATCCATCAACACAGATACGTGGTGAATGATCCATCAACACAGATACTTGGTGAATGATCCATCAACACAGACACATGGTGAATGATCCATCAACACAGATACTTGATGAATGATCCATCAACACATATACATGGTGAATGATCATCAACACATATACATGGTGAATGATCCATCAACACATACACATGGTGAATTATTCAACATCACAGATACTTGGTGAATGATCCATCAACACCGATACATGGTGAATGATCCATCAACACAGACACATGGTGAATGATCCATCAACACAGACACTTGGTGAATGATCTATCAACACATATACTTGGTGAATGATTCATCAACACAGATACTTGGTGAATGATCCATCAACACAGATACTTGGTGTATGATCCATCAACACAGATACTTGGTGAATGATCCATCAACACAGATACTTGGTGAATGATCCATCAACACAGATACATGGTGAATGATCCATCAACACAGATACATGGTGAATGATCCATCAACACAGATACTTGGTGAATGATCCATCAACACAGACACATGGTGAATGATCCATCAACACATATACTTGGTGAATGATCCATCAACACAGATACTTGGTGAAGGATTCATCAACACAGATACATGGTGAATGATCCATCAACACAGATACATGGTGAATGATCCATCAACACAGACACATGGTGAATGATCCATCAACACAGATACATGTTGAATGATCCAACAACACAGATACTTGGTGAATGATCCATCAACACAGATACTTGGTGAATGATCCATCAACACAGACACATGGTGAATGATTCATCAACACATATACTTGGTGAATGATCCATCAACACAGATACATGGTGAATGATCCATCAACACCGATACATGGTGAATGATCCATCAACACAGATACATGGTGAATGATCCATCAACACCGATACATGGTGAATAATCCATCAACACAGATACATGGTGAATGATCCATCAACACAGATACTTGGTGAAGGATTCAACAACACATATATTTGGTGAAGGATTCATCAACACAGACACTTGGTGAATGAATGATCCATCAACACAGATACATGGTGAATGAATGATCCATCAATACATACACTTGGTGAATGAATCATCCATCAACACATATACTTGGTGAATGATCCATCAACACAGATACATGGTGAATGATCCATCAACACAGATACATGGTGAATGATCCATCAACACAGATACATGGTGAATGATCCATCAACACCGATACATGGTGAATGATCCATCAACACAGATACTTGGTGAAGGATTCATCAACACAGATACATGGTGAATGATCCATCAACACAGATACTTGGTGAATGATCCATCAACACAGATACTTGGTGAATGATCCATCAACACCGATACATGGTGAATGATCCATCAACACATATACTTGGTGAATGATCCATCAACACAGATACTTGGTGAAGGATTCATCAACACAGATACATGGTGAATGATCCATCAACACAGATACTTGGTGAATGATCCATCAACACAGATACTTGGTGAATGATCCATCAACACATATACTTGGTGAATGATCCATCAACACAGATACATGGTGAATGATCCATCAACACAGATACTTGGTGAATGATCCATCAACACAGATACATGGTGAATGATCCATCAACACACACAACATGGTGAATGATCCATCAACACAGATACTTGGTGAATGATCCATCAACACATATACATCGTGAATGATCCATCAACACATATACATGGTGAATGATCCATCAACACATATACATGGTGAATGATCCATCAAAGCATACATGGTGAATGATCCATCAACACATATATGGTGAATGATCCATCAACACAGCCACTTGGTGAATGATCCATCAACACAGACACATGGTGAATGATCCATCAACACAGCCACTTGGTGAATGATCCATCAACACAGACACATGGTGAATGATCCATCAACACAGCCACTTGGTGAATGATCCATCAACACAGACACATGGTGAATGATCCATCAACACAGCCACTTGGTGAATGATCCATCAACACAGACACATGGTGAATGATCCATCAACACAGCCACTTGGTGAATGATCCATCAACACAGACACATGGTGAATGATCCATCAACACAGCCACTTGGTGAATGATCCATCAACACAGATACATGGTGAATGATCCATCAACACAGACACTTGGTGAATGATCCATCAACACAGATACATGGTGAATGATCCATCAACACAGACACTTGGTGAATGATCCATCAACACAGACACATGGTGAATGATCCATCAACACAGACACTTGGTGAATGATCCATCAACACAGACACATGGTGAATGATCCATCAACACAGATACATGGTGAATGATCCATCAACACAGATACATGGTGAATGATCCATCAACACAGACACATGGTGAATTATTCAACAACACAGATACTTGGTGAATGATCCATCAACACAGACACATGGTGAATGATCCATCAACACAGATACATGGTGAATGATCCATCAACACAGACACATGGTGAATGATCCATCAACACAGATACATGGTGAATGATCCATCAACACAGATACATGGTGAATGATCCATCAACACAGATACATGGTGAATGATCCATCAACACATATATGGTGAATGATCCATCAACACAGATACATGGTGAATGATCCATCAACACAGATACTTGGTGAATGATCCATCAACACATATACATGGTGAATGATCCATCAACACAGATACATGGTGAATGATCCATCAACACAGATACATGGTGAATGATCCATCAACACAGATACATGGTGAATGATCCATCAACACAGATACATGGTGAATGATCCATCAACACAGATACATGGTGAATGATCCATCAACACATACACATGGTGAATGATCCATCAACACAGATACTTGGTGAATGATCCATCAACACAGATACATGGTGAATGATCCATCAACACAGATACATGGTGAATGATCCATCAACACAGATACATGGTGAATGATCCATCAACACAGATACATGGTGAATGATCCATCAACACAGATACATGGTGAATGATCCATCAACACAGATACATGGTGAATGATCCATCAACACAGATACATGGTGAATGATCCATCAACACAGATACTTGGTGAATGATCCATCAACACAGATACATGGTGAATGATCCATCAACACAGATACATGGTGAATGATCCATCAACACAGATACATGGTGAATGATCCATCAACACAGATACATGGTGAATGATCCATCAACACAGATACATGGTGAATGATCCATCAACACAGATACTTGGTGAATGATCCATCAACACAGATACATGGTGAATGATCCATCAACACAGACACATGGTGAATGATCCATCAACACAGACACAGTTGGTGAATGATCCATCAACACAGACACATGGTGAATGATCCATCAACACATATACATGGTGAATGATCCATCAACACAGATACATGGTGAATGATCCATCAACACAGATACATGGTGAATGATCCATCAACACAGCCACTTGGTGAATGATCCATCAACACAGACACATGGTGAATGATCCATCAACACAGATACTTGGTGAATGATCCATCAACACATATACATGGTGAATGATCATCAACACATACATGGTGAATGATCCATCAACACATATACATGGTGAATGATCCATCAACACAGATACATGGTGAATGATCCATCAACACAGATACATGGTGAATGATCCATCAACACAGATACATGGTGAATGATCCATCAACACATACACATGGTGAATTATTCAACAACACAGATACTTGGTGAATGATCCATCAACACAGATACATGGTGAATGATCCATCAACACAGATACATGGTGAATGATCCATCAACACAGATACATGGTGAATGATCCATCAACACCGATACATGGTGAATGATCCATCAACACAGATACATGGTGAATGATCCATCAACACAGATACATGGTGAATGATCCATCAACACAGATACATGGTGAATGATCCATCAACACAGATACATGGTGAATGATCCATCAACACAGATACATGGTGAATGATCCATCAACACAGATACATGGTGAATGATCCATCAACACAGATACATGGTGAATGATCCATCAACACATATACATGGTGAATGATCCATCAACACAGATACTTGGTGAATGATCCATCAACACAGATACATGGTGAATGATCCATCAACACAGATACATGGTGAATGATCCATCAACACAGACACATGGTGAATGATCCATCAACACAGATACATGGTGAATGATCCATCAACACATATACATGGTGAATGATCCATCAACACAGATACATGGTGAATGATCCATCAACACAGATACTTGGTGAATGATTCATCAACACAGATACATGGTGAATGATCCATCAACACAGATACATGGTGAATGATCCATCAACACAGATACATGGTGAATGATCCATCAACACAGATACTTGGTGAATGATCCATCAACACAGATACATGGTGAATGATTCATCAACACAGATACATGGTGAATGATCCATCAACACAGATACATGGTGAATGATCCATCAACACAGATACGTGGTGAATGATCTATCAACACATACACATGGTGAATTATTCAACAACACAGATACTTGGTGAATTATTCAACAAAACATATACATGGTGAATGATCCATCAACACAGCCACTTGGTGAATGATCCATCAACACAGATACTTGGTGAATGATCCATCAACACATACACATGGTGAATGATCCATCAACACAGACACATGGTGAATGATCCATCAACACAGATACTTGGTGAATGATCCATCAACACATACACATGGTGAATGATCCATCAACACAGATACGTGGTGAAGGATTCATCAACACATATACATGGTGAATGATCCATCAACACAGATACGTGGTGAATGATCCATCAACACAGATACTTGGTGAATGATCCATCAACACAGACACATGGTGAATGATCCATCAACACAGATACTTGATGAATGATCCATCAACACATATACATGGTGAATGATCATCAACACATATACATGGTGAATGATCCATCAACACATATACATGGTGAATGATACATCAACACAGATACATGGTGAATGATCCATCAACACAGATACTTGGTGAATGATTCATCAACACAGATACATGGTGAATGATCCATCAACACAGATACATGATGAATGATCCATCAACACAGATACATGGTGAATGATCCATCAACACAGATACTTGGTGAATGATCCATCAACACAGATACATGGTGAATGATTCATCAACACAGATACATGGTGAATGATCCATCAACACAGATACATGGTGAATGATCCATCAACACAGATACGTGGTGAATGATCTATCAACACATACACATGGTGAATTATTCAACAACACAGATACTTGGTGAATTATTCAACAAAACATATACATGGTGAATGATCCATCAACACAGCCACTTGGTGAATGATCCATCAACACAGATACTTGGTGAATGATCCATCAACACATACACATGGTGAATGATCCATCAACACAGCAACTTGGTGAATGATCCATCAATACAGCCACTTGGTGAATGATCCATCAACACAGATACTTGGTGAATGATCCATCAACACAGATACGTGGTGAATGATCCATCAACACAGATATATGGTGAATGATCCATCAACACAGATACTTGGTGAATGATCCATCAACACCGATACATGTTGAATGATCCATCAACACATATACATGGTGAATGATCCATCAACATATATACATGGTGAATGATCCATCAACACCGATACATGTTGAATGATCCATCAACACATATACATGGTGAATGATCCATCAACACAGATACTTGGTGAATGATCCATCAACATACACATGGTGAATGATCCATCAACACATATACATGGTGAATGATCCATCAACATATATACATGGTGAATGATCCATCAACACATATATATGGTGAGTGATCCATCAACACAGATACGTGGTGAAGGATTCATCAACACAGATACATGGTGAATGATCCGTCAACACAGATACGTGGTGAATGATCCATCAACACAGATACTTGGTGAATGATCCATCAACACAGACACATGGTGAATGATCCATCAACACAGATACATGGTGAATGTTCCATCAACACAGCCACTTGGTGAATGATCCATCAACACAGATACTTGGTGAATGATCCATCAACACATATACATGGTGAATGATCCATCAACACATATACATGGTGAATGATCCATCAACACAGACAGACACATGGTGAATGATCCATCAACACAGATACGTGGTGAATGATCCATCAACACATACACATGGTCAATTATCCATCAACACATACACATGGTGAATTATTCAACAACACAGATACTTGGTGAATGATCCATCAACACATATACATGGTGAATTATTCAACAACACAGATACATGGTGAATGATCCATCAACACAGACAGACACATGGTGAATGATCCATCAACACAGCCACTTGGTGAATGATCCATCAACACAGACACATGGTGAATGATCCATCAACACAGATACTTGGTGAATGATCCATCAACACAGACACATGGTGAATGATCCATCAACACAGCCACTTGGTGAATGATCCATCAACACAGATATATGGTGGGCCGTATGACCAGGGTGAGAATGGATCACATATCCATATATGTCAGGGGTGTAGGGCCGTATGACCAGGGTGAGAATGCACTACGTATCCATATATATATGTCAGGGGTGTAGGGCCGTATGACCAAGGTGGGAATGCACTACGTATCCATATATATATGCCAGGGGTGTAGGGTCGTATGACCAGGGTGAGAATGCACTACGTATCCATATATATATGTCAGGGGTGTAGGGCTGTATGACCAGGGTGTGAATGCACTACGTATCCATATATATATGCCAGGGGTGTAGGGCCGTATGACCAGGGTGAGAATGCACTACGTATCCATATATATATGCCAGGGGTGTAGGGCCGTATGACCAGGGTGAGAATGCACTACGTATCCATATATATATGTCAGGGGTGTAGGGCCGTATGACCAGGGTGAGAATGCACTACGTATCCATATATATATGCCAGGGGTGTAGGGCCGTATGACCAGGGTGAGAATGCACTACGTATCCATATATATATGTCAGGGGTGTAGGGCCGTATGACCAGGGTGAGAATGGATCACATATCCATATATATATATGCCAGGGGTGTAGGGCCGTATGACCAGGGTGAGAATGCACTACGTATCCATATATATATGTCAGGGGTGTAGGGCCGTATGACCAGGGTGAGAATGCACTACGTATCCATATATATATGTCAGGGGTGTAGGGCCATATGACCAGGGTGAGAATGCACTACGTATCCATGTATATATGTCAGGGGTGTAGGGCCGTATGACCAGGGTGAGAATGGATCACATATCCATATATATATGTCAGGGGTGTAGGGCCGTATGACCAGGGTGAGAATGCACTACGTATCCATATATATATGTCAGGGGTGTAGGGCCGTATGACCAGGGTGAGAATGCACTGCTTATCCATATATATATGTCAGGGGTGTAGGGCCGTATGACCAGGGTGAGAATGCACTACGTATCCATATATATATGTCAGGGGTGTAGGGCCGTATGACCAGGGTGAGAATGCACTCGTATCCATATATATATGTCAGGGGTGTAGGGCCGTATGACCAGGGTGAGAATGCACTACGTATCCATATATGTCAGGGGTGTAGGGCCGTATGACCAGGGTGATAATGCACTGCTATCCATATATATATGTCAGGGGTGTAGGGCCGTATGACCAGGGTGAGAATGGATCACATATCCATATATGTAAGGGGTGTAGGGCCGTATGACCAGGGTGATAATGCACTGCTTATCCATATATATATGTCAGGGGTGTAGGGCCGTATGACCAGGGTGAGAATGCAATACTTATCCATATATATATGTCAGGGGTGTAGGGCCGTATGACCAGGGTGAGAATGCACTACGTATCCATATATATATGTCAGGGGTGTAGGGCCATATGACCAGGGTATGAATGCACTACGTATCCATATATATATGTCAGGGGTGTAGGGCCGTATGACCAGGGTGAGAATGCACTACGTATCCATATATATATGTCAGGGGTGTAGGGCCGTATGACCAGGGTGAGAATGCACTACGTATCCATATATATATATCAGGTGTGTAGGACCGTATGACCAGGGTGAGAATGCACTACGTATCCATATGTCAGGGGTGTAGGGCCGTATGACCAGGGTGAGAATGCACTACGTATCCATGTGTCAGGGGTGTAGGGCCGTATGACAAGGGTGAGAATGGATCACGTATCCATATATACACCTCGTCATAAATATCGCACCACCCACTTTTTCACTAAGTAAAACTGAATCTTCAACCTCATAAAATGGTGCTTAGAAAAGCACACTAAACTGTTTATATGGCCTCATGTGAGCGGTCAGTCAGAAAATTGACAACACAAGATCGAATTTGAGCACTAATTGAGGGTTTAATTGAAGCAAACTAAAGTTCACTAAAATCACAGTAAAATAAGGTTAAATAAGTATGGCTGCCGGGGTCGTTACAACAGACACACAGCACAGTTCACTTTTCATTAATGTCGAACACACTAGTAAGGTCCACAATGACTGGCTAACTCAGTATCTGGTGTAACCGCCTCGCACATGGATAACATTTTCTACACGCCGTCTCATGCTGGTCACCAGACGTCTGATTCACTGTTGGGGGATCTGCTGCCACTCGTCATGCAATTCATGGGTCAATTCCTGAAGGTTCTGAACTGGAGGATCCCTTGCTCTCACCCTATGTCCCACAAATGCTCAATAGGATTTAAGTCTGGACTTCTGGCAGGCCATGGTAGTGTCTCAATGGCGTTGTGTTGGAGATGCTGAACAACAGCTCGAGCAGGATGTGGTCTGGCATTATCGTCCATGAAGACTGGACGTGTGGCGAGAGCATAGTTATCGAAATGAGGCACAACAGCACCGTCCAGGATCAAGTTCTGGTACCTCTGTCCATTCAGTGTTCCGGGAACTGTGATGAGGTCAAGTTTACAATCACAGGCACAACACCCCCACACCATGACGGATCCACTCCCAAATGGAACCTCGGCTTGAATGTTCCTCTGATCATATGCTGTGCCTCTCTGCCTCCAAACTCGTGCCCTCCCGTCTGTATGATGCAGCAAAAATCTGCTTTCATCGGACCAGTGGATCCTTCTCCATGTCCTCAGGTTCCAGCGAGCACGTGCTTGGCACCAGGCTAACCGGGCATGGCGGTGCTGATTTGTGAGGAGTGGACGTCTGATTGGTCGTCTTGCTCTCAATCCTGCAGAATTTAGGCGTCGTCTGATGGTGCTGATGGACACTCTGTTGTATGGATGCCATCCATGTCGCAGCTGTGTACATGTAGACTTTGGGCTTCGTCTGGCTTGGCGTACGAGAGCACGATCTTCCCTGTCATTGGTTTTTCTTGGACGTCCAGACCTCGGCGCATCCTTCACTTCACCGGAAGCAGTATGCTTACGTATTAGCCTACTGATACCAGTGTGATTAATGTTCAGTTGTGCTCCAATAGCACGACATGACATACCAGTCTGGTGCATACCAATAATTTGCCATCTTTGGTTCAGAGGCATTTCACTGGTTGGTCAAAATAAAGCTTAATGTATGCCTACAAACAAATTTTAGCTGTGTCTGCCAACATAACATACGCCTAAAGAGGCTATGTGCATACTGCATTGTTAGCAAACAGACACCCCCGGATCAAGCATGCTTGACTGAGCATGCAGGTACAGCTCTGAACAGGGTGTGTTTGTGATATTATGTTCACAGATGGTGTAGTGTATTAAATATATACTTGTAGTTTAAAAAACCGAAAATTATATTTTTTAATTTTAAATGTGTGGTGCGATATTTATGACAAGGTGTATATATATGTCAGGGGTGTAGGGTCGTATGACCAGGGTGAGAATGCACTACGTATCCATATATATATGTCAGGGGTGTAGGGTAGTATGACCAGGGTGAGAATGCACTACGTATCCATATATATATGTCAGGGGTGTAGGGTAGTATGACCAGGGTGAGAATGCACTACGTATCCATATATATATGTCAGGGGTGTAGGGTAGTATGACCAGGGTGAGAATGCACTACGTATCCATATATATATGTCAGGGGTGTAGGGCAGTATGACCAGGGTGAGAATGCACTACGTATCCATATATATATGTCAGGGGTGTAGGGCAGTATGACCAGGGTGAGAATGCACTACGTATCCATATATATATGTCAGGGGTGTAGGGTAGTATGACCAGGGTGAGAATGCACTACGTATCCATATATATATGTCAGGGGTGTAGGGTAGTATGACCAGGGTGAGAATGCACTACGTATCCATATATATATGTCAGGGGTGTAGGGTCGTATGACCAGGGTGAGAATGCACTACGTATCCATATATATATGTCAGGGGTGTAGGGCCGTATGACCAGGGTGAGAATGCATCACGTATCCATATATATATGCCAGGGGTGTAGGGCCGTATGACCAGGGTGTGAATGCACTACGTATCCATATATATGTCAGGGGTGTAGGGCCGTATGACCAGGGTGAGAATGCACTACGTATCCATATATATATGTCAGGGGTGTAGGGCCGTATGACCAGGGTGAGAATGCACTACGTATCCATATATATATGTCAGGGGTGTAGGGCCGTATGACCAGGGTGAGAATGCACTACGTATCCATATATATATGTCAGGGGTGTAGGGTCGTATGACCAGGGTGAGAATGCACTACGTATCCATATATATATGTCAGGGGTGTAGGGCCGTATGACCAGGGTGAGAATGCACTACGTATCCATATAATATATGTCAGGGGTGTAGGGCCGTATGACCAGGGTGAGAATGCACTACGTATCCATATGTCAGGGGTGTAGGGTCGTATGACCAGGGTGTGAATGGATCACATATCCATATATATATGCCAGGGGTGTAGGGCCATATGACCAGGGTGTGAATGGATCACATATCCATTTATATATGTCAGGGGTGTAGGGCCGTATGACCAGGGTGTGAATGCACTACGTATCCATATATATATGCCAGGGGTGTAGGGCCGTATGACCAGGGTGAGAATGCACTGCTTATCCATATATATATGTCAGGGGTGTAGGGCCGTATGACCAGGGTGTGAATGCACTACGTATCCATATATATATGTCAGGGGTGTAGGGCCGTATGACCAGGGTGTGAATGCACTACGTATCCATATATATGTCAGGGGGTAGGCCGTATGACCAGGTGAGAATGCACTACGTATCCATATATATATGTCAGGGGTGTAGGGCCGTATGACCAGGGTGAGAATGCACTACGTATCCATATATATATGTCAGGGTGTAGGGCCGTATGACCAGGGTGAAATGCACTACGTATCCATATATATGTCAGGGGTGTAGGGCCGTATGACCAGGGTGAGAATGCACTACGTATCCATATATATATGTCAGGGGTGTAGGGCCGTATGACCAGGGTGAGAATGCACTACGTATCCATATATATATGTCAGGGGTGTAGGGCCGTATGACCAGGGTGTGAATGCACTACGTATCCATATATATATGTCAGGGGTGTAGGGCCGTATGACCAGGGTGTGAATGCACTACGTATCCATATATATATGTCAGGGGTGTAGGGCCGTATGACCAGGGTGAGAATGCACTACGTATCCATATATATATTCAGGGGTGTAGGGCCGTATGACCAGGGTGAGAATGCACTACGTATCCATATATATATGTCAGGGGTGTAGGGCCGTATGACCAGGGTGAGAATGCACTACGTATCCATATATATATGTCAGGGGTGTAGGGCCGTATGACCAGGGTGAGAATGCACTACGTATCCATATGGTGTGGATATGCAGGGTGTAGGGCGTATGACCAGGTGAGAATGCATACTATCCATATATATATGTCAGGGGTGTAGGGCCGTATGACCAGGGTGAGAATGCACTACGTATCCATATATATATGTCAGGGGTGTAGGGCCGTATGACCAGGGTGAGAATGCACTACGTATCCATATATATGTCAGGGGTGTAGGGCCGTATGACCAGGGTGAGAATGGATCACATATCCATATATATATGTCAGGGGTGTAGGGCCGTATGACCAGGGTGTGAATGGATCACATATCCATATATATATGTCAGGGGTGTAGGGCCGTATGACCAGGGTGTGAATGCACCACGTATCCATATATATGCCAGGGGTGTAGGGCCGTATGACCAGGGTGTGAATGCACTACGTATCCATATATATGTCAGGGGTGTAGGGCCGTATGACCAGGGTGTGAATGCACTACGTATCCATATATATATGTCAGGGGTGTAGGGCCGTATGACCAGGGTGTGAATGCACTACGTATCCATATATATATGTCAGGGGTGTAGGGCCGTATGACCAGGGTGAGAATGGATCACATATCCATATATATATGTCAGGGGTGTAGGGCCGTATGACCAGGGTGAGAATGCACTACGTATCCATATATATATGCCAGGTGTAGGGCCGTATGATCAGGGTGAGAATGCACTACGTATCCATATATATATATATGTCAGGGGTGTAGGGCCGTATGACCAGGGTGATAATGCACTAAGTATCCATATATATATGCCAGGAGTGTATGGCCGTATGACCAGGGTGACAATGCACTACGTATCCATATATATATATGTCGGGGGTGTAGGGCCGTATGACCAGGGCGAGAATGGATCACATATCCATATATATATATGCCAGGGGTGTAGGGCCGTATGACCAGGGTGAGAATGCACTACGTATCCATATATATATGTCAGGGGTGTAGGGCCGTATGACCAGGGTGAGAATGCACTACGTATCCATATATATATGTCAGGGGTGTAGGGCCATATGACCAGGGTGAGAATGCACTACGTATCCATGTATATATGTCAGGGGTGTAGGGCCGTATGACCAGGGTGAGAATGGATCACATATCCATATATATATGTCAGGGGTGTAGGGCCGTATGACCAGGGTGAGAATGCACTACGTATCCATATATATATGTCAGGGGTGTAGGGCCGTATGACCAGTGTGAGAATGCACTGCTTATCCATATATATATGTCAGGGGTGTAGGGCCGTATAACCAGGGTGAGAATGCACTACGTATCCATATATATATGTCAGGGGTGTAGGGCCGTATGACCAGGGTGAGAATGCACTACGTATCCATATATATATGTCAGGGGTGTAGGGCCGTATGACCAGGGTGAGAATGCACTACGTATCCATGTATATATGTCAGGGGTGTAGGGCCGTATGACCAGGGTGAGAATGGATCACATATCCATATATATATGTCAGGGGTGTAGGGCCGTATGACCAGGGTGTGAATGCACTACGTATCCATATATATATGTCAGGGGTGTAGGGCCGTATGACCAGGGTGAGAATGCACTGCTTATCCATATATATATGTCAGGGGTGTAGGGCCGTATGACCAGGGTGAGAATGCACTACGTATCCATATATATATGTCAGGGGTGTAGGGCCGTATGACCAGGGTGAGAATGCACTACGTATCCATATATATATGTCAGGGGTGTAGGGCCGTATGACCAGGGTGAGAATGCACTACGTATCCATATATATATGTCAGGGGTGTAGGGCCGTATGACCAGGGTGAGAATGCACTACGTATCCATATATATATGTCAGGGGTGTAGGGCCGTATGACCAGGGTGAGACATATCCATTATATATGCAGGGGTGTAGGCCGTATGACCAGGGTGTGAATGCACTACGTATCCATATATATATGCCAGGGGTGTAGGGCCGTATGACCAGGGTGAGAATGCACTACGTATCCATATATATATGTCAGGGGTGTAGGGCCGTATGACCAGGGTGAGAATGCACTACGTATCCATATATATATGTCAGGGGTGTAGGGCCGTATGACCAGGGTGAGAATGCACTACGTATCCATATATATATGTCAGGGGTGTAGGGCCGTATGACCAGGGTGAGAATGCACTACGTATCCATATATATATGTCAGGGGTGTAGGGCCGTATGACCAGGGTGTGAATGCACTACGTATCCATGTATATATGTCAGGGGTGTAGGGCCGTATGACCAGGGTGTGAATGCACTACGTATCCATATATATATGCCAGGGGTGTAGGGCCGTATGACCAGGGTGTGAATGCACTACGTATCCATATATATATGTCAGGGGTGTAGGGCCGTATGACCAGGGTGAGAATGCACTACGTATCCATATATATATGTCAGGGGTGTAGGGCCGTATGACCAGGGTGAGAATGCACTACGTATCCATATATATATGTCAGGGGTGTAGGGCCGTATGACCAGGGTGAGAATGCACTACGTATCCATATATATATGCCAGGGGTGTAGGGCCGTATGACCAGGGTGAGATGCACTACGTATCCATATATATATGTCAGGGGTGTAGGGCCGTATGACCAGGGTGTGAATGCACTACATATCCATATATATATGCCAGGGGTGTAGGGCCGTATGACCAGGGTGAGAATGCACTACGTATCCATATATATATGTCAGGGGTGTAGGGCCGTATGACCAGGGTGAGAATGTACTACATATCCATATATATATGTCAGGGGTATAGGGCCGTATGACCAGGGTGTGAATGCACTATGTATCCATATATATATGTCATTGGTGTAGGGCCGTATGACCAGGGTGAGAATGGATCACATATCCATATATATATGCCAGGGGTGTAGGGCCGTATGACCAGGGTGAGAATGCACTACGTATCCATATATATATGCCAGGAGTGTAGGGCTGTATGACCAGGGTGAGAATGCACTACATATCCATATATATATGACAGGGGTGTAGGGCCGTATGACCAGGGTGAGAATGGATCACATATCCATATATATATATCAGGGGTGTAGGGCCGTATGACCAGGGTGAGAATGCACTACGTATCCATATATATATGTCAGGGGTGTAGGGCCGTATGACCAGGTTGAGAATGCACTACGTATCCATATATATATGTCAGGGGTGTAGGGTCGTATGACCAGGGTGAGAATGCACTACGTATCCATATATATATGTCAGGGGTGTAGGGCCGTATGACCAGGGTGAGAATGGATCACATATCCATATATATATGCCAGGGATGTAGGGCCATATGACCAGGGTGTGAATGCACTACGTATCCATATATATATGCCAGGGGTGTAGGGTCGTATGACCAGGGTGAGAATGGATCACATATCCATATATATGCCAGGGGTGTAGGGCCGTATGACCAGGGTGAGAATGCACTACGTATCCATATATATATGTCAGGGGTGTAGGGCCGTATGACCAGGGTGTGAATGCACTACGTATCCATATATATATGCCAGGGGTGTAGGGCCGTATGACCAGGGTGAGAATGCACTACGTATCCATATATATATGTCAGGGGTGTAGGGCCGTATGACCAGGGTGAGAATGCACTACGTATCCATATATATATGCCAGGGGTGTAGGGCCGTATGACCAGGGTGAGAATGCACTACGTATCCATTATATATGTCAGGGGTGTAGGGCCGTATGACCAGGGTGAGAATGCACTACGTATCCATATATATAGTCAGGTGTAGGGCCGTATGACCAGGGTGAGAATGCACTACGTACCTCATATATATATGTCAGGGGTGTAGGGCCGTATGACCAGGGTGAGAATGCACTACATATCCATATATATATGTCAGGGGTGTAGGGCCGTATGACCAGGGTGAGAATGCACTACGTATCCATATATATATGTCAGGGGTGTAGGGCCGTATGACCAGGGTGAGAATGCACTACGTATCCATATATATATGTCAGGGGTGTAGGGCCGTATGACCAGGGTGAGAATGCACTACGTATCCATATATATATGTCAGGGGTGTAGGGCCGTATGACCAGGGTGTGAATGCACTACGTATCCATATATATATGTCAGGGGTGTAGGGCCGTATGACCAGGGTGAGAATGGATCACATATCCATATATATATGTCAGGGGTGTAGGGCCGTATGACCAGGGTGAGAATGGATCACATATCCATATATATATGTCAGGGGTGTAGGGCCGTATGACCAGGGTGAGAATGCACTACGTATCCATATATATATGTCAGGGGTGTAGGGCCGTATGACCAGGGTGAGAATGGATCACATATCCATATATATATGTCGGGGTGTAGGCCGTATGACCAGGGTGAGAATGCACTACGTATCCATATATATATGTCAGGGGTGTAGGGCCGTATGACCAGGGTGTGAATGCACTACGTATCCATATATATATGTCAGGGGTGTAGGGCCGTATGACCAGGGTGAGAATGCACTACGTATCCATATATATATGTCAGGGGTGTAGGGCCGTATGACCAGGGTGAGAATGCACTACGTATCCATATATATATGTCAGGGGTGTAGGGCCGTATGACCAGGGTGAGAATGCACTACGTATCCATATATATATGTCAGGGGTGTAGGGCCGTATGACCAGGGTGAGAATGCACTACGTATCCATATATATATGTCAGGGTGTAGGGCCGTATGACCAGGGTGAGAATGCACTACGTATCCATATATATATGTCAGGGGTGTAGGGCCGTATGACCAGGGTGAGAATGCACTACGTATCCATATATATATGTCAGGGGTGTAGGGCCGTATGACCAGGGTGAGAATGCACTACGTATCCATATATATATGTCAGGGGTGTAGGGCCGTATGACCAGGGGAGAATGCATCACTATCCATATATATATCCAGGGGTGTAGGGCCGTATGACCAGGGTGAGAATGCACTACGTATCCATATATATATGTCAGGGGTGTAGGGCCGTATGACCAGGGTGAGAATGCACTACGTATCCATATATATATGTCAGGGGTGTAGGGCCGTATGACCAGGGTGAGAATGCACTACGTATCCATATATATATGTCAGGGGTGTAGGGCCGTATGACCAGGGTGAGAATGGATCACATATCCATATATATATGCCAGGGGTGTAGGGCCGTATGACCAGGGTGTGAATGGATCACATATCCATATATATATGTCAGGGGTGTAGGGCCGTATGACCAGGGTGTGAATGCACTACGTATCCATATATATATGCCAGGGGTGTAGGGCCGTATGACCAGGGTGAGAATGCACTGCTTATCCATATATATATGTCAGGGGTGTAGGGCCGTATGACCAGGGTGAGAATGCACTACGTATCCATATATATATGTCAGGGGTGTAGGGCCGTATGACCAGGGTGAGAATGCACTACGTATCCATATATATATGTCAGGGGTGTAGGGCCGTATGACCAGGGTGAGAATGCACTACGTATCCATATATATATGTCAGGGGTGTAGGGCCGTATGACCAGGGTGTGAATGCACTACGTATCCATGTATATATGTCAGGGGTGTAGGGCCGTATGACCAGGGCGAGAATGGATCACATATCCATATATATATGTCAGGGGTGTAGGGCCGTATGACCAGGGTGTGAATGCACTACGTATCCATATATATATGTCAGGGGTGTAGGGTAGTATGACCAGGGTGTGAATGCACTACGTATCCATATATATATGCCAGGGATGTAGGGCCGTATGACCAGGGTGAGAATGCACTACGTATCCATATATATATGTCAGGGGTGTAGGGCCGTATGACCAGGGTGAGAATGCACTACGTATCCATATATATATGCCAGGGGTGTAGGGCCGTATGACCAGGGTGAGAATGCACTACGTATCCATATATATATGTCAGGGGTGTAGGGCCGTATGACCAGGGTGAGAATGCACAATATCCATATATATATGCCAGGGGTGTAGGGCCGTATGACCAGGGTGAGAATGCACTACGTATCCATATATATATGTCAGGGGTGTAGGGCCGTATGACCAGGGTGAGAATGCACTACGTATCCATATATATATGTCAGGGGTGTAGGGCCGTATGACCAGGGTGAGAATGCACTACGTATCCATATATATATGCCAGGGGTGTAGGGCCGTATGACCAGGGTGAGAATGCACTACGTATCCATATATATATGTCAGGGGTGTAGGGCCGTATGACCAGGGTGAGAATGCACTACGTATCCATATATATATGCCAGGGGTGTAGGGCCGTATGACCAGGGTGAGAATGCAC